>JAGIKU010000623.1:51144-618421 GCA_020086695.1 Penicillium sumatraense | reverse complement strand
TTAGAAACAAATAAGAAAGTGTTTAATCTATTAATAAGAATAATAGTAGCTATTATAAAAGAGTATAACTAAATTCTGATCTCTAGAATCTAGAGGAGTATAGGGTATTTAGGAGAATATAGTCAGAAGTATATAGAGCATATATACAGATTATACCCGACTCACTACTACTTCACATTAATAGAACAATTCGTTAACGACACACTTATACAGATTAAGTTGACGATTAACGCCTAACGATCAACATATACAGGTCAAGTTGACGAAGCTCAGTATCAATAACGAAGAATAGTAGATACATACGAGATTCAAAGCCCGTAATGCTGGGTCTCGTGACTGAGAACCCCAGATCCCGTGACAAAAATAGTCTAAATCTAGAATATTATATTAAGTAGTCTAATATAGACTATTAAGAGTTATTCTAGTTAGGTATAGGCTATAGCCTTCTCTGCTAATAGTTATCTAATAGCGTCTGGCTCAAATAATAAGATACTTCAGCTCTGGAATGCTACTACTAGAGCCCTACAGCAGACTCTCGAGGGTCATTCAGGCTAGATTCGATCTGTTGCTTTCTCTACCAAAAATTATATACTAGCGTCCGGCTCAGATAATAAGACAGTTCGGCTCTAAGATATCGCTACAGGCGCCCTATATGAGACTATGAGTGTTGAGGGAACAGTTGCTGAGCTACAATTTTCAGATGATAGAACATACCTAATGACCAATCTCGGCTATATCAGTGTCCAGTCTAGATGCCTAGATTATACCTGCAAGCTGCTTCCCACCAATGCCTAGATATTTATACAGGGGCTTTAGTGGATAACACTTCGAGGTATAGAGGCACTCTGGCTTCCTCCCAACTTTTGGCCCACTTATTCGATGGTCAGAGACAATACGATTGTCCTCGGACATGAATCAGGGCGGATTTCAATAATAGAGTTCAGTTTATAGTATGCATCAATGGCATTTTTTGGAAACGAAAAAAACCCGACTGTGGCTTGCGTTCGCATTGTGAATTCTTGCGATTTCTCGGCGTTTGACTCGTCGATTTCGGCCGCCAAGACTTTCTCTATCCGTCTTGTCTATTACTGCCATGAGGCTTCCAGGGCTTTGTTTTGCACTTCTCTGTACGTTCCTTCATGAATGGCTCCTCCTCCGTCGTATAGCTCTCCCATTTGCTTAACATGCTGCTATTCACTTTCACGCTCTACCGTCATCTGCTGACTGATGAAACCTTTCCTGGGCTTCGCCTTCGCTTCTCTGCGCTTTTTATGTCTTCACTTTACGCCACTACGACATCGTCTGCTTTGACTCGCACGTTCACAATCAGGACTTATCTCTTTCATATTCTATGATTGTTATTTTAACCGTAACCTACTATAGCGTATTCCTATGCCTTGCTTCATTAATCTACGAGGGATGCCCCGAGCACGGTCAGAATGTCGGTTATAGTTACGTAGCTTTAAAGTTTTATTCCATTGTTTACGTTACCGTGATTCAAACCTTGCTATTCGGCTTCAGCTGCTGTCTTCTGTATTATTGATGATGCTATGACCGTGTTGCCATAGATCTGCCTTTCAAGTCGACTATTACCTCGTAGAGGAAGAATTACCTATGCTATCTATCTGTTGGAGTTTATTTCGATGTATTCCTCTGCTAAGCACTTCATTTTTTCTATGCAAAGCGGTCCCTTCACGTATTATATTGTCGCTCAACGATTGTTGGTCTACTACCCGCGCTTAACCACGTATTTCAACCAGGCTGTCTAACTGCTCACGGATGTTAGCTCGTCGATCTTGTCATGACCGAGGTCGCCAGGTTCAATTATCTACAACTACCGAACCGCCGCGGTGCCCTGCCTATTGATAAGCATCTTTGCCGCCTCTGGTCGGCACCCGTCGCTTGACGGATCTTTACATCTCATTTCACACGCCTGTGAAGTTGACTGGTAAGATACGAATCTCACCACCACCCCCGTTTCCTACCAATCAAGGTTTCCTTAGTCATCCGGGCGACCATTTTAATTCTTATACATACAGTATGCACTGCCCAGAGGCCGCTATTCCCACATTTAGCTTACTCGGAGTAGTCCGAAGTGGCGGGGGCAGTTGAACAACGGTCTACTCTATTGCGTTAGGACCTCGAGATTAATGTCTTTGGCCCCTCTAATAAAAAGTATGTGACATTTACAGTTTTGATTTTACTCGGGAATGGAAACAGTTGGACGAATTTTCCCATTCTTGCTAGGCAGTCCCGTATATTTATCGCCAGGCGCATTTTCGGTATCACAGCCAGTATGCCTCGGCTCGCAATTGGCGTGGATGAAATTTATTTATTCCAAATCTCGGCGACAAGTTGACAACACTGGTGACACCTACCTTGTTGGCAGGAAAGCAGAAACAAGCAGATAGATGGAACAGTTGTGCCAACCCAATAACTCCAATAAAGAGGCCTCAAATGCTGAACACCAGTTCTGATTCCCAACCACAAGACGATGCCAACCAGACTTGTCCCTCTACTGAGACGCACCTTCCAATAGAATCTGAAATCTGCGATGAAGCATCCCTTAAGGATACAACTGCCGACACACTGACTCACCCGGACGACGGGTCGTCGGCTGACACAATACTCCGGGATCGTCCACTCAAAAGAAGGAGTAATCAGATTAGAATTGCTTAAAGGCGCTTCTTCTACTGTTCAACATCCCATCCTCAGCAGTTGAAGCGTGTCTACCGTCTCTGGCACGACATAGTTGGTGTTGGGGGTGGGGGGAGGGGGGGGGGTTGTTCCTATTCCTATGGAACAATATCCAGCCCAACTTGACCAATGGGAGGCCACTGCGGTAGCTTCCGCAGCATAGATCCACTTACTTTGATGATAAAAATAACACCCAATGATCTCATACCTCACCAGGCGACGAGACTAAATCAGAAAGCCCAACACCACGATTAAGTGCGTGGTTTAGCATCACAACGGGGTGCTACAGTAGCTGTGCGAACCACCTTCTCGAGTAAAAAACCCCCTTCTTTTTTTCCAAAGGATTAACTTTAAGTAAATAATAGTATCCGTATGGCGTCATTGGTTATGATTTTAGGCAATATGTTTCGAATGTACCGGAGCTCCAGAGGATGTGCTGCGGCAAGGAGAGAGCTGTCCCTATATTTCTTATTGACCTACTTTGCTGCTGGGGCCAGTGGTTCAACATGCTAAGGCACCAATCCGTGTCAGGCTTAATGCCATAGCCCCTTTCCATCATAAAATCTCAGTGTACTCAGTGTACTCAGTACCGCAGCTGCCTATGCGAATACTCTCTCCAGTCATACAGCATCGGTAGCACAATGAACCGTAGCGCAAAGGGTTTTATCACTATACTAATAATTTGGTCTTGACGTCCGGGTAGTGAATGAGGTTGTGATTAAAATCAGAAACGAAATACAGGCCATCAAGGAAGCAAAGAAAGCAGGCATTAATACTAAGCGAGTTCAAAAAAGGATTAGCTACTGCCATCCATAAAACGTCCTTCCAGAGGTTTGGGAGTCTCTCTTGGCTCTAGCACGCGATTTGCGTTCCCTTAGTTGCTTGAACCTCTGGAGTGCCTCTCTAAAAAACTAGTACCATTTGACGGCGATTGGGCTTTAGCAACAGAGTTCTGCCTTTTTCGACTGGATTGTTTGGTATTGGGGCTCGCTTTGCCTTGAAATTCTTCTCTTAGCTCTTGATCAGCAGCGATATATAATTTCTGCGAGCTCGTGAGCGGAAAGACGGAAGTCAAAATAAAGGCGTCACTTTCCAAGCAATACAATCCAGGGAAAATGACAAGAAAGTGATCTTTTTGGTGTTCAGCCCCGACTGGATCTTCACCGCCCACAGGAAACTGGAATAGGGAGTCTTCCTCGTGGGCCCAATCGGCAGGATCAAATTCCGTCTCATATCTTTTCGTGGAATTCTGGATAGGACGCCAGACCTCAATTGCCCTATCAACAACATTCTTTATCCGCTCTCTGAGCTCACCATACTGGGTAGTTGAGACAATCTCATAGAGATAGTGGGAAACATCCTGAACAATAGAATTGGCCCTAGACCGAAGTTCAGCTTCCTGGCCATCGCGGTCAATAGAACGTAGAACGGAGCGATAAAAATGCTCCTTTTCGGTGTCGTTCTTCACGAGCTTATTTAGATTCATCCTGAGATAGCCGGTCTCGGATGGAAAGTAAATCGGTTGAAAAATTTGCTCGTCGATTTGCCGGGAGAGAATGCCCAACATCACGGCTAGACGCATTCCCTTAGCGGCATCGGAATTCGAAGCACACAGGGGAATACGCTGTCTCTGGATAGCTCCATCTCGCAACGCAGCCTTAGTATCTTGTCTGAACTTGTTCCAGAGTCCGTCGTTCTTCCGGAAAAAGTTAGTTTCGGTTTGGTTTAGCAGTGAGGTCGTAGAATATATGCAGAAAAACCTACTCTGAGATTCTCCTCGTTCAGATCCTGCTGCAAAATGGTCCAGATTTCGCTCACCGCATAGCCCCAGAGGCTCGAAAAGCCATCTATTCTGAGCCCTAATATCAATGACCTGGAGTGTTTGGTTTGGGGGAAATTACTAACATTGACTGCTCGTCAATTTGGTGATGTTTAAGGATAAAGGAATCGAACTTCTCAAGTTGACTGTGAGCCTTGAGCATTCCTTCTTCTAGCGATTTCTTGTCTTTTTCGAGATAGCCCCTTTTTGCGTTTTCATCGGATAGTAGGCCAGTAAGCCTGGCATTACTTTCCTTCAATTTATCGATTGATGCATCTCTTTCTTTGAGCTTTGTCTGGAAGGAATCAATTTCCAGATTGTGTTGTGCAATCATTGCTCTTATCTTTCTTTCATCCTGAGATCTTTCCGATAATAGCGTTTGTAGCTGGCGCTGAAGTTCTTGGATTCTTCGAGAGATCTCAGCCAAAGATTTATCTTTTTCTGTGTTTTGTTTCTGGAGGGAGACTACTCCTTTTTCTGCGATCTCCTTTTGGTTGGCTAAGTCTTGATTCGTTGCGGAGAATCTGCCGATCACAACCGATTCCCTCTCTTTCTGAGCTTCAATGTCCTTCTGCAATCTGGTCAATTTTTCATCTCGAGTACGAATTTGCTCCTGTTGCTCTTTGACCTGACTATAAGTTGCCGATGCGTTCTTGAAGTCGAGATCCAAAGTGAGTTGGCGACAGTGCTTAATTATTTTGTTCATCAAGGCATCTTCAAGTTCTGCCTTCTTAGTGACAGGCCCTCGTTGCTGAACTGACTCGGTTGTTGTTGAAGACATAATGAATATAACGACCCAGGCGCTGGATTGAGAAAGTGGCATTAAGTGGGTGGTGACAGCACGTATTTATAATTTTTCCTATGCTGGAAGCACATATGGCTACACATAGATCTTTGATGTCGTAGTCGAACGGTGAATTCATCTTTGCGCGCACAAAAATGAGCCTCAGGATTGTGAAAGCTTGGGCCTCTCCAGGTGTGCTGAGTTGTCTTGCATATGCATGACACAGGGTTATGAGCAACGTGTTCTGGAGCGAAAGGCTACCCTCTCCAACTCAAAGGTATAGTACAGGGGTTGAATGCCGCTGCGAGTCATGGAGCTTTCGATGCGCCCAATCCGAATCTCATTGTTCAGGAATGTATCACAGCAGAAACGCCTCGCCAGGGCGATCGGTATTCACCAAACAAGGCGAGGAAGACCTGAGCCATTCGCAGGTGAGGCATCCGGCGTACTTTATGTCAGCGTGACACCTAAGACAATATACGAGCCATTTCTCCATCGCTTATGGCGGGTATTCTTAGTAAGTCACTGGGTTCATGGCTAATAAATCACCGTTGAATGAGGCCGAGAATGAAGCGTACGAAAGCTCTGTGTGTTCCGCCCCGCCCCAGCACGGTCGCTTAACATGAAGGAAAGAGAATGGCAGCAGCTGAATCAAATAAATGAACACAGAATTGCTAAGGTGAAGTTGAAACCCTCTCATGCTTAGTATAAAATGTGGTATGGGCTTTGTCCTGTGTATAGTAAGACGAACAAAAATGGAGGGTTTGCTCGTGACGAATATCACTGTCTATTCGTTGGGCCATACCGGATTACCGAAGTTAACTCAAGTCAATTTCTTCCGATCTGATTCAGATACAATTACAAAGGAGAAACATAGGACGTTCTACTGGGATCATTCAGCAATACCA
Source organism: Penicillium sumatraense (assembly GCA_020086695.1). NCBI lineage: Eukaryota > Fungi > Ascomycota > Eurotiomycetes > Eurotiales > Aspergillaceae > Penicillium > Penicillium sumatraense. The sequence continues at coordinate 612,213 of JAGIKU010000623.1, read as the reverse complement.
GAGAAGAGTAGGCCCTGAAGAAATCAAAATCGCAAACATGACGTATAGTATCGCCTGTAAGGGTATGTAGCGTTTTGGGGGCGGGCTAGCGCCTGCCGTAAGATGCTTTGGTAGTTACCCAACGAGCCCTGAACTAATAATCGCAGTTTCCAATGGTATATTTGTGTGGGCTTGCCTGCCTACGGTGATGTAATTGATAAAGGTATTTCGATTCCGAGGGTGGTTGACCGCGAAGGGGCCAAGAATATTGTCACTTTACGTTCCCGGCAGTCTTCCATTTGGGATATGATCTGCATGCATCAAATCTTTTGATTTATCCAGAAGTATCTAGGCAGAGGACCAATTCAGTGGATTGAGAAGAGAAGGGGCAGAGCTAGATCACTCCTATGGGTGATGCAAATTTTGTTGGGGGCTGAAGACGGATAACCGATTCTGTCATACTATCACTGTCCTATATTCTCGCATACCGATATGAATTGGACCACCTTAGATCTCTTGTACTTCCGGTTACAAACGTGGAGGCTTCGGTGGTATCAAACGACCTGTGGATATGTAATGTCAAAAGTTACATTAGTGGAACGTGCCTCTAGCCTTCCATCTGGTACATGGATACTACATTCCGGTCTTCAACGTGCCACTATCTCACTGAAATACAAACAGCGAGAACGGTTTCAGGAGTTTCCAGAATTCGTGGTGAAGTTGCAATTATGCTTGATTGGCAGGATATGCTGAAGACGGTTCTGAATAACCGACGCTTCTTAATGGTAGCGTATATGTTTGCGTAACGCCTGATCCAACCCTTAGAGTGCCCGTGGTATAAAGCTGGGGTATATTCCGGGTATCTGAAGACATTCATCAAGCTGTAGAATGTTGCAAAGCGATCCTGACGAGAGGTTTATATATCTGGCCTGCCAGCATATCTTTCGTGGCCCTAACCCTCAGGTGAGAAAACTCAAGACAGTCAAAGGCTTAATTCGGCAAAATGAACTTCCCCTCACCGATGTTCTACGTGAATACAATATCGACCGCACTAGAAACGTTGCCAAAAAGCTCCTCGAGAGTTAGGTCTTCAATTTGACCTTGAAGGCTAAGATTCGATTTCCGGGATTATTCGATGTGTCGCCTACTCAGAGTGCAGAGAGGGAAGCTTCAGAAGCAGAAGCTGCAAAAGAGGAGGCTAATACTGTGAGGGAGATTTCTGCCAGTGAAGCTGCAAAAGACATGGAAATCACTTCACACGCCGAAGTTGAAAGCGAACGGACTGTCGGTGATGACCTCTTTGTTCCCGCAAATTGTCCAGATCAAAATACAGACACACCTATAGCCATTCGATCGCTATATCCGGTTTACATCCCTTACCGATGTCAGCATCAAATCCTGACGACTAAACAAGAATTGTTTGAAGAAAGTTGCTTCGAGTTTGGCCAGCGACATTTTCCCAGTCTCTTAACATCGAAGGGATGGGACTGTCCCGAGGCGGTTGAATTTACCGAATGTTCCCAAATACTATCTCGCCATTCCACCCCATGGTCCAACGACCTGAAACGTCCCGTTAACGAGTTTGTTGTCCTACTACGAGAACTCCGACATTCTGCTGTGCACCGACTTCGAAAAACCGCAACTGGTGTTGAACGACTTGCTGAGAACGCGCAGCTGTTTCTCGAAGCTTTGGAAGACTCGAATCGATCGGAGAAGGTCGAGAGTGTTCAGAGGGAGCTGCGAACCGCGATTGAAGAGCTTAAGCGCAACAAAGATCTCCTTGAAAGAAGATTGGTAGCGCAACTCAAGGAGACAGAAAGGAAGCGGGGTGAATTGGACGTTTGGGAAAATAACGCGAGGGAAGGTATGATTAAAGAAAGCTTGCAATGTTCAAGGGACATGGGTGAACTTCTGGAAGGTGTTGTTCGGCAAGTCAAGTCAAAGGGCCCTGAGGTGACCGAGCGTGAGAAAATCGTTCCGGAAATTTATTCAGAATCGTTGGATTCGGAAGAGGAGTTTCTGGATGCCGTTTTAATGACACCACAGTTTTAAGGATTAATACAGAGAGTTCTGTAAGCAGCGTTTACCTTATTTGCCACAGAAAGACACAGTAATATTAATCCAGTAAGATTCCATGATAGGCCCCAGCCTCTTTGCTTACCTCTAACAATTCAAAAGTAAGAAAGAAATATTTCAAGGAAAATTGAATTTGTGCAACTCAAGGAGATACAACTCCTCTTCGATAAGCACAAGCTAGAGGAGGGCTTTTCTTCCAGTCTCGAGCTCCTTCACCTGTTTCTGCAACTGGCGACTCTTCCTTCGAACAGCTGCTTCCTCGTCGGCGATTTGGCCCAGTTGTTCGTGTGAGAGGTTGTAAACCCACGAAGGAGAGAACAATTTCATGGGTGCCACAGGCCCAGTGACTAAGTAGTAATCTGCCGCTTGTATACACATATTGTCAACAAACCGTTTTCGGGCGACTTTGTAGTATGATTTCAGGATATCATGGATATCTTGTATGGTCTGTTGTAAATTACTGATGTGGTGAGTTCGAGTGAGATCAGAAACTCGCATCCACTCTCCCTTCGAACAGTCATTATAAATGACGGTGAACTATAACTCCTTAACTTCAGACGAGATCTGTTCCTGGAGACTGAAATGGAAATTAGCCACTTAAAGCTAACCGTAGGGGTAGATGCCGACTATTTTTGCAAATTGCTATTCAAGTAGTGATTCAAAGTCATCGGCGTTCCATCGCTTTCGATTTAAAGTAGGAAATCTGACATCGAAAGGGCTTGTCGATATTTGTCGATCAGGTCGTCTATCAAAAATGAGAGGATATTTTGATCTAGCCTCTGATTCCCACAGGATATGTTCAAGGCCTAAGTTGTGAAAATGTGAACTATAGATACAATATCACAAATGTAGCCCTCGGCTAGAGATGGCTATCTCGAGGATTGTTTCTTCAGTACGCTTGAATGTATGGCCGAATTGATTGTTCCTATTTCAACCCTACGAGATTCCCGGTAGAGACTTTCGATTGAATGGAGAATGCCGTGCGCTACGGAATCTTGGATCTGGACACAGTCATGAAGAATGTCCTGGATATCGCTGTAAACACTCAGCTTCTTGCTGGGAACAAATTTCCGCTTCTGTTCTTCTACTTCTCTATTGTTATCTACGTCGCCGAATATGCCGCACACGGAGCTTGACGGGGAAATTTTCGGGGCGGTTGATTTGACCTCTGAGTCGTCATCGTGCTCATCCGACTTGAAGCTGTAGGCATGGCCGTAAGTCAAAAAGTTATCGGAGAACTGAGCATCGCGATTAGCGACCAAAGTGGCTAACCGTAACAGGCTATTCGTCGAAGGCATCTTATGATCTATAACCTCAGAACGGACCTACCACATATTCACAGGTCAGAGTTATACGACAGTTCACGCAAACAAACACTCACTGATGGAAATTCCCGCCGCACGTTCGAAGCCAAAAGCGCTTACAATCAAACTCTCAGGGCTTCAATACTGTAGTTATCGCTTGAAAGGCGATTCCAAGGAGGTGAACTGCGAAATACCTCTTCCTCAATATCACGATTTTTGGATGGGTCTTGAAGGACCTTCTGACCAAGGTTTCTAACGTATAGAAATACTATTTCTACAATAGTATTGCGCTGGCTTGAGACTTTGAAGATCTATATCGTATAGTGAATAGTTTTTCTATATATATTTTCGCGTAATCCGCTCGAGTAATAGTAGGTCTGAGGGGTCTATGAGGAGACGATCTGACTTCCTCTACTATTCTCGCTTAAATACTAAGAACTTAATCTTATCGCGCTTTTGCTGTGCTTAAGGCGAGACTGCTGCTATAATTTGATCTGGGTTCTGTACTATAGATTCTGGCTGTCTATTATAGAGGGAGACTAGTAATTGATTATAATTGGGGACGTTGGGTGTAGAAGCTAGGGGTTTGAGATCTGGGTAGTCTTGTAGTGCTGACTCGTTACTAGTGGCTAGTAATAGTGAATTCTGTTTCTTCTCTAGCTGAGGTGAATCTACTGAGGGAACTTGCGCTTGGTTAGACAGACTGAGCTCTTGATTAAGCTGCTTATGCTCTAAATTTTATTTCTAATTGCTCCTGCTCTTCTTAGGCCTGTCTTAAATAAGTAATATATGTATCTAACGCTGAGTGTCTAGAAGGGCTATTACTATTTGATAAATGGTTGGCTTCGTGCTCTGAGGGTGCTAGTAGGGGTGTATGATTAGTTCTTGCTTAGTTATTGAGAGTATCTTGTTGGTCTGGTGTTATGGCTAATACTCTTTTGTCTAGATCTTGCTTAGTTTTAATTACTTTAAGAGATTCTTGTATAATTGCTGATAGTATCTCTATCTCTAGGGTTGAGAGGGCTATTAGGATCGTATGTATGAGCTGTTAATGAAGTGATTAGTACTGGTTTAACGTTTAATTCTCTGAGGGAAATTTAGTCTGATATATAATAATTACAAGTTTCTGTGTCTATAGAATCTTACTCTATAGTGTCTTGTTCTCTCTCTATCGCCTGGCGTAATATAAGCCTGTATATATGAATTTTCTGCTCTCGCTAATGCCTTAAATAATCCTATACTTTTTTAATTGTTAGCTATTGCTAGTATTCTATACTTCGTCTTTCTTCTTGTGCTTGGGCTATATTACTTTATAGCTTATCTCGACTATCTGTAGTAAGCGCGCTTAGCAGGACTATATATATAGTTTGCTTATGGCTGTTAGCTTATTTTTCCATTTAATAAATAGTGGTGATAGTAGTATATCCTATATAGATTGATCTCTATTGGGATTTGTCTATACTATAGAGGCTTTCTAAAAAAAATACAAAATAAACGTAGTAGTGGATAAAGAAGCTAGTGATGGTTTTAGTAAACTCTACTTCTGTTTATAAATAGTCTAGAAAGAGTAAAGCGTCATTCTGCTTCTGAGTATGCGTTTATAGTACTCTAGAACAGATATAATACTTTATAGTTCTTTTTGAAAGTGGCAACTGCAGGCTTACATTCATACTAGGATATTGTTTGCTTAGGAGGTGGGTGCAGGGTGCTTTTGAGTCGAACGCCCATAAGAGATGTGTTTTCTCTTTGAATTGTGACTGTAGTTGCATACACTAAGTTATTACTGCATAATCCTGCAGAGAAAAAAGGGAATTAAGGCCGCCAGCCACTGTGTACCACATCTCAGAATTTTCTTGGCTAGAGTTGCAAGGAGTCGGCCTGGGGGCCGACTCCTGAACCAACCTGGCCAACATCTAGATGGAAGAGTCTCGGCCGTGATGGGTAGTAGACTCGCTGTGGACGTATGGTCCTACGAATTCCGGTAACGGACTTGGTTTTCTAACGGCACGAATGGTAGCGGATGGTTGTGTGTAGGTGCAGTGTAGTGCGGACTGAAACGACAAAGTAGTAATCATCGGGGTGAATATTCCACTGTGAGTAATGGTAGACTGTATAGTTCCAGATTGTGGTATAAATAAAGACACAATCCACTTCTTTTGATCTTCAAACTCAAGCTTCAAGAAAGTCGAAAGACAAAAACATATTTCGTATCCTCATCCCGATACTTCGAAGTATACAACATACAGTATAAATCCACAAAATGGTAAGAATATCGTCCGAAATCCACCAGACTCACCATGTTAACTTTGAAAAATGAAGATCGAACCAACCAATATTGGCCTTCAGTCGAATCGGCCCATTGAAAGCTTTGAGCACATTGCAGAGTCCAACAAGAAGAATGCTCCTGTTATCACTATGTTTAGTGGTGGACTTGACAGCACTTACTTGCTGCTCAGGCTTCAGCAACTTGGCTTCAGCAGCATCCACGCAGTCGTTGTAGACGTTGGCGCTGTCGACGAAGCCCAGCTCACCAAACACGCGGCCCATTTTGGTGCGACTTTCAAATGTCTCGACGGTCGTGAACTGTTTGTCAGTGGCAGTGTGACACCTGCTATTCGCGCCCATGCCTCTTACATGGGACTGTTCCCGATCAGCAGTTCGTTGACTCGTCCTGTAATCGCTCGTCTGATCACGAACCACGCCGAAGAGGTCAACGCGGGCTTGTTGCTTCATATCGCGAATCTGTCCCAGAACAGCTTGCCTAGACTGAACAACCGCATCAAGCTTTTCGGGTTTGATGGGCAATTTGGAAGTCCTTATGTTCACTCGGTCGTATCGCGCGAGAGAAAGGCCGCAGAACTGTCCGCAGCTGGCTTGAATATTATGGCCGAGCGCAAGCTTAGTGGCGATGAGAACCTGTGGTGTCGCGAATTCGAAGACGGTCCACTTGGAGACCCTGGAGGCTTCGACATCCCTGAAAATGCTTATGAATGGACGCGCCGTTATCGTGACCACGCATCCCAACAGCTCACGCTAAGCTTTGAGAACGGAAGTCTAGTCTCCGTCGATGGTATCAAGCTTCCACTGATTCGAGCGATCGCTCTGTTGAACAAAGAGGTGGGGAAATTCGGGCTCGGCCGATTCGTTGGACTTGAGCCTCTTTCAACTGATGACAAGGTTTTGGAAATTCGTGAAGCCCCTGCCGCTGCAATTATCATGGATGCACTGAGCCACCTTGAAATCGCGACATTGGATACCGACACGCTGGAATTGAAACAGCAACTGGAACAAAAATGGACTCGGGAAGCCATAGCCGGCCACTGGGGAAGTGCATGCCATACAATGTGCGATGCCGCTCTTGCATCCTCTTTGATCGGGGTCAGTGGAACTGTGACCTATCAGATTGATCACTCTCGTTTCCTCTCCTGCTCAATTGTGGCGAAGAACCCCTGCTATATCAGGGATCGAGACGAATGGGAACAGGCACAACAGTTGAAGTGGCGGATTTAAGAGTATGGCCTGTGTCAGCGTATATCAGAGTACGGCAATAGTGAATGGAATAGTTGGAATGTTAGTTGAGATGTTTTTCTCTTTCCATAGTTTCTGAGGTTAGTCCATCTTGATTAGGAGAATAAGATTTCCACTGCACCTTCGGGATTTTTTATAGAATTTTCCGATCTCCACTCTCGTACAGATGGTTCTGTATAGAGTAAGGAGTCCCTAGCTCCACGGCAAATGCGACGCGGGGCTCCACAGTAACAGTTGCGACAGTCGGAGAATTTTTAAACAAAGACCAGGTTGATCCACCGAATTAAAAGCACTAAAAGCTCGGACCACACCGACTGGCCATTAAATATAGGCTAAACATCGCCCGTCATTCTGGAACACAATTCTCTCACTTTGATACATTTCAAAATACCATGCGATTGTGTCAATTGCGCATTTGACAATCCAAGATACGATTTGCCCTTCCTCAAAGACTTTACAGTCCTCAATTCAGCCTCGGGCAGTACGGACGCAGTCTAGCTAGAGTATGTGCAGACCCCTCAATTCCACCCGGGCCCTTCAAACGAATGCCGTCGGAATGCTCGAACGCCAATTCACCCGGCATAACCCTGTATCATGACGGCGACTACTCATACCCCCCGTTGCCTTCTCACAAGCTGCATTTTCTTATTTGATTAAAACATTGTTCTACCTTCATTCTAACGGATCACCAGATGTCTGGCTCAACAAAACTCGTCTACCAGCAAGACGGAGAGCTTCTACTCCATGGCTCTAAGATTCTTTCAATTCTGCCCCTGTCAGAACTTCCAGCACCAGATCAGGCCCTGGCAAAGGATTCCTCGGAAATAGAGCATGCTGTGATCACAGAATCCACCATCTTCTACGTGCAGGGCGGTGGCCAACCTGCGGATATCGGAACCATGACCTCCGATATAGCCTCCAAGGCAGGCTCGGTTTTCGAGGTGAAATCTGTGCGCCAGCCAGCTCAGGGAAATCAGATCCTCCATCTTGGACGCTTTGTTCCAGTCGGGACAACTGGATTTGACGCGGGTGAGGGTGTTCAACAAAACGTGGACGCTGAGACTCGTAACCTTCACTCTCGTCTTCATACAGCGGGACACGTTATGAGTCTAGCAATCCACGCATTAGTCCGTGAAGGCGTACTGCCTCCACTTAAGGAGTCGAAAGCATCGCATTATCCCGACTCTGCGGGTGTTGTTTTCGAAGGAACAATCGAGGGCAAGCATAAAGACGTTATTCAGGCAAAAACAGATGAGTTTGTTCAATCAGCCAAGCCAGTCAAAATTCATTGGTAGTCAGGTCAATGGAAGAACTGAGGGAAAAGTGCTACGGTGTTACTGAGGAGTTCGAGTTACCGGAAGGAGAAACTTTGGGTAGGGTTGTCGAGATGGAGGGCCTTGGAAGTTATCCCTGTGGTGGAACGCATGTCCAAGATTGCAGTAAAGTGGGAAAGGTCATTGTGAAGAAGATATCACGGTCGAAGGGAACAAGCCGGGTGTCATACACAGTCGCCTAGAGTTTGTCGAGTTATATATGACCAGATGTTGATAGTCAAGAATGAAAGTCATCTCAATAGCTTCTAGCTGGCTAACGTTTATCTTATGCTGACTTCAGGTCGGTAATTTTTTACAAAAGAATTATTGATGATTTTACTCGGTTTCCATTTCAGCTAGGATACGCAAACAGCTATTCTTCAGATTGGGGGACTTAAATCAAGTCCGTTGACAGTCAACTTGAATGCATCGTTTCTGTTCAACTGTGTCAGAAATTCATCAAATACTACAAGTCAAAAGTGTGATACATACCTGGAGTAGCTTCCAGCAACATCCAAATCTAACCTTCCTCTCAGGCAATCATCAAAGTCAACTTCAACAGTCAGCAACCCATCATCATCCTCCCACAACGGGCCCTGAAGAACTTCTCCAAGCGGAGAAACAATACAAGAGCCACCCCGCGAGGCAAACTCTTCGCTCTCCGACTTTTCACCGTAGACCCAGGATGGCTGATCCTGCTTTTTGATGCATTGATTCGCGCTCAGCACAAAGCATCGGCCCTCCAGAGCTACAGCCCTCATAAGAGCCAACCAAGAGTCGCGATGATCAGCCGTGGGTGCAAGGTAAAGGTTGACATTTTGGCTGTACAGTGAATGTCTCAGAAGCGGCATGAAGTTCTCCCAGCAAATTGCGGCTGCGAGGGTTATTTTCACGCCTCTCATGGTAGTCGTCACAGCACGAAGGGAAGATGGCTGTCCTTGGCCCCAAATCAGGCGCTCACTTCCTGTCTGTAAAATCTGAGTCAAGAATTCTTCTAAGTTACACTTTCTTATATATCTTACCGGCATGACCTTTTGTCTTTTTCCAATAACTAAAAAAAAAAATGTCAATTTTCAATCTCCCCTCATATTCAAAAGGCTGGGTACGAGACTCACCTCCCAACTTAAGACAAACATAAACAACAGCACAGTAGAGAGTTCCCCCAGATTTCTCAACCAACCCAGTAACAATAAAAGCCCCAGTCCCTCTCGCAGCTACTTCAAGCTCTTCAGGAACACCATCACCCCTTCTCACACGATTTCCACTTCCATCCTCCTCTTCCAATTCCCTTCTAACCCACTTCTCCCCTGCTCCCTCAGGCCTATCACCCAAATCCACAGCTTCTTTGAAATATTTCAAGAACTGCTCTCGACCCTGAAGATCACGGCCTCCCACTGCAGAACCAAAGGCCGCACCTCGGGGATAACCACCTATGTGGGCTTCGGGAAAGAGAATCAAGTCAGGAGAACTTTGACTGCTTGCTTTTCGGCATTGCTGCGAGAGAGCCTCGACCGTTTCGCTGGTAGTAGAAAGGGTGTGCGATTGCGAAACCGCAAGGCGAATTGTTTGAATTGAAAATGAAATATCTCAAGGCAGACTTTTAATTCTGTGAACCCGATCTGTAAGTATTTTCCAAAAATGTTTGCTCCGAAATATCCTTTTCGTGGGATGCCTTACTCCTGAAATAATTTTTTCCAAAAGTACACTACCTATAGGTGTTCCTACATCAGGTTTGACACTTGCCACATTCCAATCTCACGACTCTTTGTTTGTCTACTCCGACATTTCAACATCCCTGCGAATAGTGGCGAATATGCAGTACTTCTGAAAGGTAACATAAGATCGTGAAATTTGTCTAAGATGAATTGAAATTACCACTTGGGTAGACATCGGAGTTATCCAAATCCTCCCCGTCAATCGATCTAGATCCTGATGTTGGGGTTCCTGACTCAATGAGGGAATTTTCTTTGTTCGAGACCCCGGTACCCCTTCATTAGGTGACACTCCTATATCGGAGGACTAAATATCAATTTTGCACCTGTTAGAACATCGAAATTACCCAGTGTCTTAATATTCGTAATATTTGGCTTAAATCTCTTATAATTTTGTTTAAATATCTACTCCAGGCTCTCTTCGACAATGGAATTGTGGTCGGATATTCGCTCGCTACAGGGATAACGGTCCAACATCCAAGTTTTACATGAACAACCCCGAGAATTTTTTCTCAAGTCACTATGATCGGCAATGGCGTGGTCGAAGCATACCCAAATGCTATGAATGACTCCGAAAGCGAGACGATAGTCGCCGGTCGAACCAAAGAAAAAGGTTTGATAACTTTATCGAGAACAAAGAGTTCCGAAGATTTGAAAGACGGGGGACCTCCACCCGATGGAGGTATCCTGGCTTGGACTCAGGTACTTGTGGGCCACTTAATTATTATGAATACTTGGTACAATTCATGTCTTTCTTTCTTGTCTTGAGGCTCACCGGGCTCGCCTCCTAGCATGATTACTTGGTATGCCGATCGAAGTTCTGAACCATTCTGACATTTCCTAGGGGCTTTATCAATTCTTTTGGTGTTTTTCAGAATTATTATGTCGAGTCTCTTGGTCGTTCTCCATCAGATGTATCATGGATCGGAAGTATTCAGGTTTTTATCGTGTTCTTCATTGGTACATTTACTGGTCGTCTTACCGATGCAGGTTATTTCCGTGCAGTCTTCGGTGAGTAGTGATTCATTGTCTTTAGCCAGCTTCATCACCAGATGGGATGGATAACTTGGCTACTTCATTTAGATACACCATGCTAATTTACTTCAGTGGTTGGCACAAACCTCAGTGTCCTAGGCATGTTCATGGCCTCCATATCAACCCAATACTGGCAACTATTCCTTGCCCAAGGAATCTGCTGGGGTCTCGGAAATGGCTGTCTATTCTGTCCAGCCCTCTCAATAACATCAACCTACTTCTCCAAACGCAAAATGATTGCCATCGGAATTTGCGCATGCGGTAGTGCAACAGGCGGATTAATCTTCACCGCGATGTTCCAACAACTCTTGCCAACATTGGGTTACGGATGGACAATGAGATCCTTCGCTTTTGTAACGACGGCCTGTCTAACAATTTGCAATATCCTCGCCCGACCAAGAGTCCCACCTCGAAAGACAGGACCAATTCTTAAACTTGCAGCGTTCAAGGAGCCCTCATATTCCTTATTTGCGATAGGAATATTCTTAACGTTTTGGGGTGTCTATTTGGCGTTTTATTATTTGAATTCTTTCGGGGTCGAAATTATTCACATGTCGCAGCGTGAATCATTGAATATGATTATGATCCTTAGTGGTGTTGGGATAATAGGTCGAACTTTACCTGCGTATTTGGCAGATCGATACACAGGGCCGATGAATATTCTTCTTTTGGTCACGATAGCCTGCATTATATGCGCGTATGCGATGATTGGAATCACGTCCAGGGAAGGTCTTTATGCCTGGGCTGTGGTTTATGGTGTTGTGGGAAATGCTTTGCAAGGAATGTTTCCTGCCACTTTGAGTAGTTTGACGACGGATTTGCAGAAAGCGGGTGTTAGGATGGGCATGATATTTGTGAGTATCCACACGGAATGAGATGTATCACCGAAGGGTCGAAGGCTAACGTTCATAGACCATCGTGAGCTTTGCGGTTTTGACAGGACCGCCTATTGCTGGTCTTTTGATCACAAGAGATGGTGGACGCTATGTATATGCTCAAATATTCGCAGCGTCTTCATTGCTTATTGGGTTTTTTCTCCTCTGCGGCTCGAGATTTGTGGTTTCGGGGAGAGACTTGCGCTATAAGATTTAGTGTCGTGGTCGGAGTGCGCATCGAGGATCAGCTATGGATGAGTCTTGGGCGTCGTTTCGAGAAGACCAAATGTGCTGTCGCTGTCAGAAGCTGAATATGCTTCAGTATATCACGAATCCAGGACAAGGTCATTTTGAACCATGACGGTTCGACAATGCAGGATGCAGAATATAGATGGTGTAACTTTGCTGTCCACAGAATGAAGTCGGCATATCATTGAGGCTTTTACAGTCATATCCCGATTATTGTAAATTGTAGTTCCGGGGGGAAAATCAACAGTTGCCCTTCACCAGGATGCTCATGTTGATTTTCCCTTGATCAAAAGACGTGAGAAGGTTCGATTTTGGGATACGCGTTTAGAAGGCGCCGGCATATAGAAATGGAATGAAATGAAGAATATTGAGTGGTGCAAGTGCAACCGTTCATTGAATAGTCCTGAGGACATATTAATCCTAACTCGAAAGGGACTGCTAAGCAGTGAAGATGATATGAATGTGCCACTCCCACAAATCCCAACCGCGTGAATTACAGCGCCGATTATGGCATACACCTGTGAAGGCGCGTTCCAAGGAAGGCTAATACCGATTAAGGCACAACGCAGTTGATCGAATCGAAGAGTGAGCCTGCCTTCCCCGGGATGACAATCTGGTTGATAAAACAAGAATCGACAAGGAACAAGACGCTCCCGGCGTCAACCCATTGTTTCTCAGACGACACCGCGCGAGTTAAGAAGGATCAGGGTCGTTCTTCGCACATTGACTAATCGACGTGTCATGGTCAGGAGCACGGCAACTTAAAGTAGTGCGATCTGATACAAAGGAGGAGGTAGTAGTGGCCTCGTGAGCCATTGCGGCTTCGAAGGGTGGGGGAGGTTGAAATTCAGATTCAGGTTCGGATCCAGGTTTGGATTCTGGCTTTACGTCAGGCATAGGTTCAAGTTCTTCCTCGTCATCAGGAAGGGGAACATCCATGACACGCTCTCCTGCGCGTTCAAGCGATCTTTTAGTCCACGATCGAACACCTTGGTACACGGCCTGGAAATGGTTAGCGACTGATCAAAAGTGCCAAGCTAGCAGAGCTGCACCGCATACATATAAGAAACTGAGAATGCCCGCAATAACGAACAACCAGTTTAAGGAGCGGACCCGATCTCGACCATTAGTGGAACGACCGCCAGCGAGAGTGCGCGCACTCCACCAAGGGGACATGGTGAATGCTACTCGAATGAAGGAAAGTAGTCCCAAAGACGCCATTCCTTTGATAATGTGGCCCAGCCACGAGTTACTCTCTTCAGCCAAGTCAATGTCGACGTCCAAAGGAATCTCATCCAAAGGACCGAGGTAAAAATCAATGATGGGGTCAGCAACAAAACCAAGGATGAAAACAGCGAAAAACAAGATGAATATGGTAAGAAGGATCTGGGTGCCGGTACTACTGATCCATCTCGCCCAGGTTAAGCGTTCCAGACGATACTGAAAGCCACATGTTGGACATTGCCAGAAATTGCGCCGACCATACCGGGGGTCAGCGTGACGCCATGTTTGCAGACAACCCTCGTGGACATAACGCGAGGAGCCTTTACATTTGCAAGGGCGAAGTAGGCGACCTAATTCCGGGTCTTCGGAGAGATATACGACTCGAGGCCTTTGTAAAAACTCGGACGGTTGTAATGTGGGCAGGACGGTCTCAAGGCAGATGCGACAGACGCGGGGAGGGTAAGTATCTGTTTGTTGCTGTGGGGGTTGCCCAGCAGCATCTGGCTGGTCCGACTCATAGCTTGACTGCATTTGGGGTAGCAAGCATGTTGTCAATGTCAGCTTAGACAAAGAGGGAAGCGAGTGAAAGAGGAAGAGGAAGAGGAAGAGAAGAAAAGAAGCGAAAGGAAGAAGAAGTTCTTTCGGGGAAGCTGACAGCTGGCTGACCGCCCAGGTCACGTGGGCAACAACCAACAGAGCAGTCACTAAGTGTAGTTAACTAACTATTAGTTTAGTATTGGGTTCATTTGTTATATTTCATTTAAAAGTATTATTATTATTTTAGGGGTCTTAGATGGACATCTGGGAGATTGATATTATAAAGTGCCTGTGTGAGGTTGGAAGTACTATCTTTGTGGACTAACTATGGTAAGTGTTCATAATGTTTACTAGCTACCCTCTAGACATAAGGATATATATCCAGCTACAATTAGCACCTACTTAATTAATACTAGTAGTATTAATTGATTTGAGATATTATAGACCCCTCAAATGACATAATTTTTATATTCTATGATTAATTTCTATTCAAATTACTCTATCCTAATAGTAGAGTACATAGCTGTAACCGCTCACTCTGCTGCTCGAAGTCACGTTACCCGCAGCTGCAGCTAACGTCACCCGTTCTGCCTGCCTGAGCTCCCTTCCCAAGTTCTCAGTTCTCCCGATTCTCTCCATCTTCTCCCTCTTCCTTGTATCGCCTTGACTTCCAATTGTACATCATGGCGGACAGATATTCATTCTCCTTGACGACATTCTCCCCCAGGTACGCCCCTTTCACCATCCCCACCCCGCGCGACCGTACTAACTATCGTCAACAGCGGAAAGCTGGTGCAAATCGGTAAGACAGCTCCAACCAACCCCATACCATCCACCATCTATCACCATTGCCATCTGCAAAAGTATCAAGTCATCACGGAATCAGCATAGCTAACGATTCCTCAGAATATGCCCTGAACGCGGTTAACCAGGGTGTCACAGCCCTGGGCATCAAAGGTAGCTATCGCCAACACCATCACTACACACTCAGCAAACGACAATACTAATACTATCCAGCCACAAACGGCATTGTCCTCGCCACCGAAAAGAAGTCCTCCTCCCCCCTCATCGATCCCCCCTCGCTCTCCAAGATCTCCCTGATCACCCCGGACATCGGCATGGTGTACGCCGGCATGGGTCCCGATTACCGAGTACTGGTCGACAAAGCGCGCAAGGTCTCGCACACGGGATACAAGCGGGTCTATAATGAATACCCTCCCACACGTATACTGGTGCAAGATGTCGCACGAGTTGTCCAAGAAGCCACCCAGTCCGGTGGTGTGCGGCCGTACGGTGTCAGTTTGCTGGTCGCAGGCTGGGACGAGGGTGTTGAGCCCGAGGTAGAGTCTGATGACAAGGAGAAGCCTTCTGGAAAGACTGGCGGTATCTTGAAGGGTGGTCCCAGTCTTTACCAAGTTGATCCCAGTGGCAGCTATTACCCGTGGAAGGCGACTGCCATCGGAAAACATGCGACCAGCGCTAAGACTTTCTTGGAGAAGCGATACACAGAGGGCTTGGAACTGGAAGATGCTATCCACATTGCGCTATTGACGCTGAAGGAGACCATTGAGGGAGAGATGAATGGTGACACAATAGAGATTGGTGAGTGCGGAGCAGCAGGGCAGCAGGGCAGCAGAGTAGCTCTGAGATTTGGACACTACTAATACTGTTTTTTAGGAATTGTTGGACCACCGGCCGATCATTTGCTGGGATACGAAGGTGTGGAGGGAGCGCAAGGTCCACGATTCCGAAAGTTGACCAAGGAGCAAATCGAGGACTACCTGACCAATCTATGATTAGCATGAGATTAGACAATGACAGACTTACTCACTTTTACCCTTACCTATACTCTTACTCTTCATTCTGTACTCTCCAGCGTAGACAAACGCCTTAATTAATTATTGCATGGCCAACCACAGCGGGTGCCAGCCTGCTACTTCCACGTCCTCTCCTCTCCTCTCCCTCACCATCTCACCACTTCACCACTCATCTCTTCTCACCTCCTTTCCTCTCTGCTCTACTCACTCGCTCTAATAATCCTAGTTCACCCGACTCTCCGGTTCACCCACGCCTTGTTACAACGCTAACCCCTGGTAATTCCCTGTTTCAGCCCGAACCTCTCGAACCTCGCACGCCCAGCCGCGCTATTAACAATGGGCGGCCGATCTACACGCTTCCCCGGGTTTTGGCCCCAAGCATCAAATCAAATCAAATCAAATCATTTTTTGATTTTTGATTGCCTGAGGGGGCCAAAGGGCAACATGACTAGCAAACCAGAAACCCAGCCATCTGTCTAACCTGGCAGTCCAGCATTCTTTTCAGTGCCACATACCCAGCAAGCAACAAGCAACAAGCAAAAAGCAGTATCTGCGCATCCCGTGCATTGACTCGATTGCAAGGCTGGCGTTGCGTTGCATCTTGCTGGAAACCAGTCTGTACTACAATCTCTCACCTCTCTTGCCTGCTCCGTCTACTCTCCTCTGCTCTGCTCTGCCCCTTTGCGCATTTCTTCCTCTGCCTCTGCCTCTGCTTCTACCTCTGCCCATCTGTTTCTCTGCTGCTCCATCTACCAAGCAATGTACATCTACCAAACGGGGTGAGGGTATAGCTCAACGAGCAACCCCACACACACACGCTTAACATGGCCGACACAGCGCAGAACCTGATGAACGGAATATCCGGCGCATTAGCATCAGAAGGAGACATGCTTCAAATGACCCTAGTCACCTTCATCGGATTATCCTGGTACAACATCGCCGAACTAGTCGTTCTCGTCCCATCAACCTTCAAACGCTGGCGCGGTCTATATTTCTGGTCTCTACTTATATCCGGCTGTATAGGCGTGGTTCCTTACTCGATCGGATTTTTAATGAAATTCTTCACGAATGCGGATTCCGTGTTATCTGTTACTGTTTTAACAATCGGATGGTGGACTATGGTTACAGGACAATCTGTCGTTTTATATTCACGTCTTCATCTCGTTCTTAGAGATGAGAGGGTCCTTCGTCGAGTTCTTCATCTTATAGTTGCCAATTTCTTCTTACTGCATGTTCCGACGACGGTACTTACTTACGGGGCTAATATCGTTCATACTGATAAAATGCCTTGGGTGAATGGGTATAATATTATGGAGAAGGTACAATTAACCGGATTCACGATTCAAGAAGGTCTTTTGTCAACTCTTTATGTGATTGAAACGGTCAAATTACTTCGTCTCGGTGCTGATGCTGCGAATCGTCCCGGCTCTCGATCCCTCATGTACCAACTCATCGGAATAAACTGCGCAATCATGGCGATGGATTTGCTGCTGCTCAGTCTAGAGTATGCAAATCTATACGCAGTGCAGATCACGCTGAAGGGATTCATATATTCCCTGAAATTGAAACTGGAGTTCGCGGTGCTGGGCAAATTGGTTGATTTGATTCAGGGATCTCGACATCCGGTTTCTATTGCTATCGCTGATACACTCCCACTTTGTTCGTTCACGAGGCAGCCCGAGACATCTGCTCATGATAATACCACTGAGCCACCTGCATCTGAACCGAAGGAGTTTGTCACTGCGCCGGATCACGTTAGGGTGATTGGGAGGAGATTTGTTGATGGAGGGAGGCATACAGTGCCATGACAGACACAGCCTCTGGGAGAGAGAGAGAGAGAGAGAGAGGGCATAATGAATCATGAGTCATGAAGTAAATAATTCGCTAGTATAATTATTCATTTTCGGCAGTCTTGTCATTCTTTCCCTCTTCTCCCTTTTCCTTTTGCTGTTCTTCGTCCTGTTCCCTTTCCGGTTCCTCCTGATGCTTGTCTTTCCCAGCATCATCGCCCTCAAGTAATGATTCATCCCATTGATACTCAGCCTCGGAATCATCATCCTCGTCCTGACTATCAGCAATCTCGTTCTCGGCCTTCCTCTTCCGACTAGGCGTATCAATTTCACTCCGCTGAAAGACAGGCGAGTGCAATAGGTCATCCTCAGGATTAATCTCCTTAAGACCGTCCTACACACATCAGCACATTAGCAACCCTTCTAGCAACCCTATCCAGCTAGCTAGTAGCTGATCTGGTACTCACCTCAGTAACCCTGAACGAAACAATCATATCAGGAAGTCGAACAGTCAAAGTCCTCCCAGCCTTCTTCACAACCTCAACGAATCTCGCATCCGGTAAATCTCGATAAACAACCAAACGATTCTGAATATGAGATTCCCAATTTCCACCTGAAACAATCGGATGGAGCGTTGCTCTAGGCTGATTTCTAATTTTAGTATGAGTCTGATTAATCACCAGCACCGCAATATTCCCACTTCCACTTCCATTGCTGCTTGACGCTGTCGCTAGTTTCGAAAGACAAGCCGCCAAATCCGAAGCAACATTCCACTTCCGATTAAGCAACCACTGAAGCTGATTTTTATCACTAACTTTACCGCTCGACAATTGATCCTTTAAATCCGCGGCATTGGGGAAATAAGCCGGGAAATGAGAAGATATTGAATCTATCACGATGAGAGTTGTTGATGGTGGAGGGAATGTTGATGGTGGACGCATTAAGAGGGCCAAGAGATGGGGGAGAGTTGGGGCTTGGAAGTGGATTATTTGGGTGAGTTCTGATTGTTTGAGATTTTTTAGTCGGGGGGTTGGGAGGGGTGGACCTGTGTCTTTTAAGTATTAACAGATGTTTTGGTGATATTCGTGATGTTGACGATGTTGATGCTGATATTGGTGATATTGGTGATATTGGTGATGTTGTTGATGGGACATACCAATCCAGACGACAGTCCCACCATCGCGAATAGCATGCGATGCAACATTAAGTCTGCAATAATTAGCCTGTATTCAATAATTCATTCTTATGTATTAATATTAGTCTGCTGTCTTACGCAAAAGAAGTTTTCCCAGCAGCAGGTGGACCAAAGATTTCAGTGATTTGACCGCGTGGAATTCCCCCGCGGTCGCAGTCACTCAGCGATTCATCAAGACGCGTCAATCCAGTTGGAATTGGAGGTGAATTTGATGCAGATGCCAATGACTGTGAGGCAGAGATAGATACGACAGCTGGCAGCAGTTAGCAGTGAACAGCCAGCAGTGGTGACAGTGGTAACAGTTGATGCCTCCCTTGAGTGACTCACGCGTGTCGTCGTCCAGATTGAACAAGTCCTTGCTGAGACTCATCTTGTATTCACTCTTCCTCTCTTATACACACACACTCTCTCCGACTATCTCTCTCTGATTCTCTCTCTCTTTCTTTCTGACTGTCCCTGTTCCCCTCTGTCGAGTGGATGCGGAAAAGAGTGTGGGTCCTGCAGAGATCGTCCAGTTAGCCTTGAGAAAAGGCTTCATCAATCTGATTGATCTTATCCTAAGATTAACTGCCGACAGTCTGCAGCTGGTGCTGTTCAACATGATTGAATCATTGGGGATTATCCTTCTCCTGCTCTGTGCACTTCCACTCTGGCTGCTATTACACCCTCGATTGACTCAGACTGCTCCTCGAGGATGCCGCAGACTTGGCCTCACAGACAGCCAATCCAATTTACACGATGAATTCGATCCAAAATACTCCCAGGGAATTCCCAGAACCCAACGAGATGGAGGTCAACCCTCATGGAGAGTCAAAGCCCTCTTCACTTATCCTCTCAAATCTTGCAAAGGAATTGAACTGGCTCAATCCGATGTTGTGCCCACCGGCCTCAAATTCGACCGCCAATTCGTCTTTGCCCAAGATGGCCCCGACGGTTGGAATTGTCGCACTCTACGCAATGCCGGATTTCAAAAGATGGCCCTAATCCATCCGGAAATTTGGATTCCATGCCCTGAATCACCGGATTACAATGAATCTCTCCCAGAAGTGAAATCTCAAGGCGTGATGCTCATTTCTTACCCACGCACTACGCCACCAGGTCTCACTGGGATCTTCGTGAGAATCGCAATGTCAATAGGCATTCTATCTGCACGACACTCATTCAGTGTTCCTCTGAGCCCACCAGAGGACAGCAATTACCCTCTCATCCCAGTCAAAATCTGGAAAGATAAACCATTTGCCCATGACTACGGAATTCACCTCCCATCTTCACTACACAAATACCTCGGCTTTGATCCAACATCAACATCAACAGGCGGAAAAAGTGCAAGTCCCCTAACACTATTCCGCGCCAGCAATTCTCACCCCCGAGAAATCTACCGCAACGCCCCCCGCAAATCCGAAATCGGTTTCCAACCAACAACCTCCTTCGCCGACGCCTACCCAATCCACCTCCTAAACATCTCCAGCCACAGGGACATAGCCAGAAAATGCGCCTACGCCATTCCTAACCTAAGCATCCGTAGATTCCGCGCAAACATAATAATCCAAGGCCCCGACCCCTTCGCCGAAGATCACTGGAAAAGACTCGATATAGCCGGAGTGGAGATCCACGCCGCTTGTCGGACAGTGCGGTGTCGATTACCGAATGTGGACCCACTGACTGGATTTCGACATCCCGTCGAACCGGATCGGACACTCAAAGCGTTTAGGAAGATTGATGAGGGGGATTTGACGAATGCTTGTTTGGGGATGCAGCTTGTTCCTGCACTTCCAGAATTTGTTGTTAGGGTTGGGGATGAGGTGGGCGTTTTGGAGACGGGGGGGCATCGGTATATTAAGATGTTGGCTCCTGGGGAGAAGGTTGAGGGGGTGTAAGAGTGGAGTGGGGGAAAAGTATGTGATTGTGTGTATTATAGACTTGCTCTGTTATTTAGCTGTGTGATTGTATTATTTATTTGTTACTAATCATTTATGATGCTAATGTTAATGTTGATTTGATTTAATTTGATTAATTCTTGATTGTTGACTGTTGATTGTGGGTGCGGCACTAGACGGCTGATCACGGCTGGGACCGGCTATTTCAGTCAACTATAAACTTGTCAAAGACGAGCAGCGAGAAAAGAAACAAGAACCAAGAAAGAGAATCAAGAGAAAAGAAGAACTGAAGAAAAACGAAACTATTGCTGAAAATATTGCTGCAACATGGGCTCCATCTCCGAACCACCCTCCCTCTTCTCAAACCTCCCCTCCATCCCACCCGACGAACCATTCTCCGTGAACGCAGCCTACATAAAAGACACCCACCCCAAGAAAGTCAACCTAGGAATCGGCGTCTACCGCACAAGCGAAGGCAACCCATGGCCCCTCCGAGTCGTCGAACATGCCGAAAAAAGCATCTACCACGCCAGAAACCCAAGTCGACACGAATATCTCAGTATTCAAGGCGATCAAGAATTTCTTCGTTTGGCTGCGGATCTCGTCTTTGACTTTGACAGCAGTAGCAGCAGCACCAGTACTGCTGGTATCGCTGCCAGCAAAGAAAGAGTAACATCAATCCAAACAATCTCCGGAACAGGCGCAAACCGTCTCGGCGCCGAATTCCTCTCCCGAACCATCACACCATCCCCATCAAAAGTCTGGATCCCATCACCCACCTGGTCAAACCACCAAACAATCTGGTCCCTAACCGGCGTTCCCCAACGCCCATACCCCTACTACGACACCGTCCGCAAGGAATTCAACTACACCGACACCATATCCGCCCTCTCAACAGCCTCCAAGAATGATATCGTTATCCTGCACGCTTGCGCACATAACCCCACAGGCTCTGATCCAAGTCGTGAACAGTGGGAAGGAATACTACGGATTTGTCAGGAGAGGGGTCTGATTCCTTTCTTTGATCTTGCTTATCAGGGATTTGCGTCTGGTGATGTGGGGAAAGATGCTTGGGCCGTTAGACGGTTCTTTGAATCGGGAATCGAGTTCGTTGTTGCGCAGAGTTTTTCCAAGAATTTTGGTCTTTATGGGCAGCGGGTTGGTGCTTTACATGTTGTCAGTTCTGGAGTTGAGCAAGGTAGTGATGTACTTGCGACGCTTTGTCATCTTGTTCGTGGAGAATATTCCATGGCGCCGAGGGGTGGTGCTGAGATTGTTAGGACTGTTCTTGGAGATGTTGCCCTAAGAAAGAAATGGGTTGAGGATCTTGGGGAGATGAGTAGGAGGATTTTGGATATGAGGAGGGCTTTGTTTGAGGGGTTGGTTGGATTGAAGACGCCGGGGGATTGGGGGCATATTTTGAGACAGGTTAGTCTCGGCTTTTTCTCGGCTGTCCAGCAGATGTGGTGATTTACTAATATCTCATTCATAGATTGGCATGTTCACTTATGTGGGTTTATCGGAGAATCAAGTCTTTGCCATTCGAGAAAGACATCATATCTACATGCTAAAGTCAGGACGGATCTCGATTTCTGGATGTGAGTTGAACAATGCTTGCAGGAGTCTGTTCCTGGGAAAATATTCGCTGACTGATTATTTTTAGTGAATGAGAGTAATGTTGAATATGTTGCGATGGCAATTGATGATGTTGTTCGAACGGTTTGTTAGGACAGACGGTGGGTTAAATAAAGGATTGGAGGTTTGCATTTTTTCTTGATGTTTCTCGGATAAATTAGATGAATTCAGATAGTATCTCAATGTAGAATTTGAATATCTATGCTGTACGGCTATTTTGAATCTAAATCAATATGAGCACCGTATTGTGCGTGGAGATCATTTCATAAATGATTAGAAATACTATTTCTTCTGACATTGTGTTCCCACAACGTTGATGTGATCACTTTAATCTCGGAGTTTCCCTATAAAAATTAGAATGAATTGGGATTACTCGCAAGTAGCCTGAGGCACCAAACCTCTACTACTTCATCTCTCACTCCACCACCTGCATCTTCACCAATACACACTTCTCATCTCCAATTGCCCGTACCTCCTTTCTAGTAGAGACATATTACTATTTATGCTGTAATGCTATTTTGAATCTGAATAACTCATTTATTGGAATATAAATTCGTTATACTGATCGTGTTAGAGATTCTGTTGATGTGATCTATACAGTATAGGGTTGTTCCAAGTTCAACTTCAATTTGAACTTGATATATGATGTTATTTCCAATGGCACAATACCTGCAATAAATAATATTCATATACATTGTCTAATTTATGTTCGAAATCGAATTTACTTTTACCAGACACTAATTTCCTAACCAGAAAAGGGTGGATGTGGGTTTCCCAAGGGTTGTTTACTTCTCTCACTCGGCGCTCAACCTCAGTTATCCCTGCCTGACCGTAAGAACCGCCCACCTCTCATCTTCTCTTTTCATCTCAACACTTCTTCTTTTTCCCTTTTCATCCCTTCTCATTGTTTTCATTCACTTTTATGGAATACTCACCCAACATTTTCCTTCGATCATACACCTTCCCACCCACCATGGCATCTTCTAGAGATAACTTGGAGCTGAGGTTCACCTCTTTGGTGACCAAACCCCAATGGATTCTCCTTCCGCCGAAACTCACTACTTCGAGAAGGCGAATTGAGGAAGAGAGGACCCCCGGCTATGACGCCGGTCGCTGCTATCCCGCGAAACCAGGAGAAGTCGTAGGAGGCGGCCGTTGGCAAATCTTGGCTAAGCTTGGTTATGGTTGTTCATCAACAACATGGCTGGCCCGTTGCTTATCAGCATCGTGAGTGACTCATTACCACCAGATGCATATTGAACCTGCTAAATATACATAGTGACCCCAAAGCAGAGGTTGTGGCAACACTGAAAATCATCAACTCCGACAGACCTGCTTACCAAGAGCTTGAAATTGAGGAACACATCAAGAAGGCCGGCTCGTCCCATCGTATGTGTGGAGTGCTTCGAACCAACAGAGAGTATTTTCAAATTGACGGCCCTAAGGGCAAACATCTTTGCTTGGTCTATGAAGCGATGCGGGAACCCATGAACGTATTTCAGCACCGATTCAAGAATTTGGTGCTCCCGTTACCGCTCTTGAAGATGTATCTCTTAGGGTTGCTGAAAGCACTGGACTGCCTGCATA
Source organism: Penicillium sumatraense (assembly GCA_020086695.1). NCBI lineage: Eukaryota > Fungi > Ascomycota > Eurotiomycetes > Eurotiales > Aspergillaceae > Penicillium > Penicillium sumatraense. Next base: position 588,480 of record JAGIKU010000623.1, on the reverse strand, counting down.
GAGACTGCTCTGTTGTCCATGGAGGTGAGTCAGAAACACGTTTTATACAATGGCTTCCCTTTGCTTACAAGACGCAGATTTGAAGTTAGAGAATATCTTGATGTCCTTCCACAATCATGAACTGTTATCGGAATTTGTGAGCCGCGTGATTTCCAAACCAGCACAGTACATACTAGATGTGAATGGTCGACAAGTATTCTACTCCAACAAAGATTACACCAACATCAAAGTTTACGCGGGGAAGATCTATCCATTCATTACCGATTTCGGCTCAGCTATGCGCCTTCGCGGAGAAAGCGGCCGTGGAATGATGCCCATCCAAGCAAACTCATTCCGTGCGCCAGAGGTCACACTCGGATTTCTGTGGGATACAAGTGCAGACATCTGGAATTTAGGCGTAATGGTAAGTCTTGGGAGTGTAAATACCCAGAAAGACGAATATGCTAATGTTGATTAGCTTTGGGACATAGTCCAGGGTGAAAAACTGTTCAAGCAAGCCGAAGATCCAGGCAAGGTTTACAATGCGAAAGCTCATCTAGCAGAGATGATCGGGCTGTTAGGAATGCCACCCCCGGATTTCATTGAGAAGTCCCATTCGACACTCGTGTTTGAGTGGCCAAAGAGGATCCGGCTGTGGGACGGTACATGGTCTAAGAACGCGTGCGAGCTTTACGGAGGACCGTTCTTCGATAAAGATGGTATTTATTCCTTTTGAATAGTCGCGGAAGTGGCATTCACTGACATCTTCTCATAGGCAACTTCCTGTATGAAAATTTGATTCCAGACCGGAAACTCGAGGATACATTGCCGTTACTGGAAGAGAAGGATCGGAGGGAGCTATTGTCATTCATCGGAAGGATGCTGGTCTGGGTTCCAGAAGACAGAGCAATTGCTCGCGAGCTGATACAAGATTCCTTCTTTGATGGATTCAGACCCGAGGATGATGCATAGTGGAAAGCTACAAAATCTTAACTCAATGTAGGATACAAGGCAGATATTGTGAAATCTCAACTTCTCAACTTCTCATCTCATATCCCATGACCGGTATTCATTTAGTTTAAAATTGTAGTGGCATGATTCCGCATTAAATCATATCCGGCTGCTTCCTCTCCCGCCGATCCTTATTCCCAAGCCGGTGTGATCCGAGTAAAAGGACCTAGGGAGAGCCCCGGCGCATTTACCGCCAGTTCTACGGAGAAATGACAAAAATGTCTCAGAAGAGTGAAGGAAAATGCTAAAAATTCTTAATGGAATTGATCAAGTGGAGACTGCCGATCTGTAGAATCTGCTGTTATCTGATTGATAATGGGCACAAAAAACAGCCTACCCCAAGGTATGATACCCCCGAATGTTTTTTTGACTTGTTAAATCCTAACTGACAACATTTGTAGACAGAATAAAGCTGAATCTTGATCTTCATAGTTGTTTTTCTGCATGGAACAGCCAGTTCTTCATATCATAACTCTTAGTGCGATCTGCACGCCAACGGGGCAGTTTCCACACTGGGCAAGATCCGTAGACTCCATAAATGGTCTTGCCGCTTAGCAGACATATCATTCTGAAACAGGTGGATACAAAGATCAAGGATTCAAAGAATCCGGCTATGGCTTCAAGCTCCGAGCAGGGTTGTATAAAAGCATACACATGTGCCTTGGACCTCAACTCACCACTGTCTCCAAGACCAACGTCCAAAGAATACGATATTCCTCCGATCCAAAATCATCATGCGCTTCTCTACTATCGCCATTATCTGCTCTTTCTTCGCAGCTTCTAGCTTCGCTAGCCCTGTCGAATCTTCCCTCGGTGACGTAAGTGACATACCATTTCGATTATCCCTCTCTTATATTGTCCACACATTGTCCTAATTCACATCACTTCAGGTCGCATCTTTCTCAAAGCGATGCTGCATCCTCTGCGACGGCCCTAACCGATGCGGCTCAAATGAAAAGCGCGAGGCCGTTGAGACCGAGTACGAAGTCGAGTACAAAACCGCGAAGCGCTGCTGCATCAACTGCGACAACCCCTACGCCAGATGTGGAGTCAACGAGAAACGCGAGGCCGTTGAAACAGAGCACGATGCTTTGTTTGGAAGCGTGAAGCGTGATGATGGTGCTGCACAATGGCCTAGCAAGCGCTGCTGTATTCTCTGCGACAATCCCTATGCCCGGTGTGGCTCGAATGACAAGCGTGACTTTGTCTCGACCCTGGAGGAGGCTGTTGAGGATACACTCTGAGGGCGAAAAATGATTTTATGACTACGATTGTTAAACTGGCGGATGAAAATGAGCACGTGGTCACGCAATGTGAATATTAAATCATAAATAAATCGCTACTTCAAAAATGTGGTGTATTACATGATCCAGATCATTCATTCAACAGAAAAACAACAATTACACATTGATAGAATCAGAGACTAGTCTCCGTCTTGGAAGTTCCATGTGAAGGTCCAGGCTCAGCCCGTCCATCTTCAGACTCGTTCGCAGTGTATACCTCGGCACCATGGTCATCCAACTCCTCGGGGATGATCAAGTTGAGAATTACACCAAGGATTGCAGCGACAGCGAATCCATTCTCCATAACCAGGTTTACGGCATTGAGAAGACCCTCAAGTGCGTGGTTGTCGCCACTATAGGAGAAGAAGTATGACCACCATTCCGGGACAAGGGTAATACCCATGCCAAGGGAGAAACTGGCGGTGATAATGAAACGATTGCGGCGGGTGAACTCGACTGTGGAGATGATTCGGATACCTGAGATGGCGACAGAGCTGAACAGGAACGTAGTCATTCCACCGAGAACAGGTTTGGGGATAGAAACCAGTGCAGCGGCAAATTTGGAGAAGACCCCCATGATAACCAGGAATAAGCAACAGCAGAAACCGGCAGTTCGGTTGGCACACTTAGTCAAAGCAATGACTCCGTTGTTCTGAGCGAACACAGACATGGGACTGATAGTCATGAGGCCAGCTAGAAGACAGGTCAATCCATTGCCAAGTACACCACCCTGGACCCGAGAGTCAAAGGTTGCACCTTCCACCTGGAGACGGGAGACATCACATGTGGCTGTAATATCACCGATAGACTCCATCATGATGACAATGTATAGCGCGAGAAGCGGCAGAATGAGTGGAGGGTAAATGGTCAGGGGGAAAGTATGCACCCATGCGAAAGATGCAACCGGGGCAGCAGTAATTCCCGAGTTCTCGAAGTAATTGCAAGCTGCAGCGACAATTGATCCGACCAGCAGACCAACAACAACAGAGCAAATCTTCAGAATAGGCGGGCCAAAGCGCTCACACAAGATAATAGTCACAAAGACAAGGAAACCTAAACCGATAAATTGAGGACTTCCCCACATCAACGCATGTGGCGCGTCGGCGCTCGGACACATCGCTCGTGGCGAAGGACCACAGGCAGAGCCACCACCCCAATCTTGCATGGCGGATTGAATAAGCGAGGCTCCGATCAAGAGGACAGTTGGACCAGTGACAATTGGAGGGAAGATGCGGGCGAGAATGCGACTGCTCATGAAAGAGAGTCCGATCTCAAGTAGTGCACAGAGGCATGATGTGCCAAGAAGAGCTCCATAGCCCCTTGGACAGGCGAGTTTATTTCCATCTGCGTCGGTGGGACAGTATCCTGAGGCATACATCTGCTTGAAGGCTCCTTGGGCGACGGTGATAGTGGAGAACGAAGTTCCTGGTATTGATTAGCTTTTCATTCGTGAGTCCTGATGGGGCTGAAATGCGATGCCATACCAACGACCGACAGCAGTCCAGTGCCAATGAAATATTTCGTTCCATAAACGCGGAACCGAGCCATTTGCATAGCAGACAAAAGACCCGAAACAATTAATGAAGTTGATACCAGATATTGGTAGAGCTCATCTCCAAAATTCAAACCACTCGAACCGCCCAGCATGATCGGTGGTGAAATAACTGCAATCGATCAGTTCCGTCCATCTGAGTAACTTAACATCCCCTCGAAGCGACTCACCACCAGCCAACATGGCAAGCGCATGTTGCAATCCCAATATAAGAGCTAATACCACTGGCACGCGATCATCGAGACCGAAGAATGGGGCGGACTTGCGGACTTGTTTGGTAAAGGGGATTCGCGGGGTAAAAAGGTAGGCATAGTCATAGTCGCCGAGCAAGCCCTCCCTATGCGATAATCGTAGTTAGCATAGCTAATAAAGGCATACAGCAAGTTCACTGCCAGCACCGGGGTCATAGCTACCTCGTGGTGAAAGTTTTAACAACACGTCTAGCCTTGTCGGTGAACGTCCGCTTCGGCGAGCGATCGGGACCAATCTGATCGGGTCCATCCATATTGAAAATGAAGCTGAAGCTGAAGCAAGCGAGCGATTCTCAATACAGAATATCGACCAGATCCAGGCGGATCTTCTCTCGCTATATATCAGAGCGAACAGTCCCTGGAAGACGCGAAGCGATGTCAGGAAGAAAAAAAAATAAATGAAATTTAATCCGAGGTCGCAAAGTCTAAAGCAGGAATGTGGAGTAGTGCGTTCTCGGCGTGATAAGATCACTCGATCGGCGGTCCCGGGGTGGGAATTGCCATTAGCAAGAGCATCGCATAAACGGAGCTGTTTGCTGCGTTTGTATTCATGTCAGGTAGTTTATTCAGCAGTGTTGGGTCACGATTATTCCCTGGTCAATGAGCATTGGTGAAAGCGTATTGGTACTCACCAGCTTATCTGCGTGGGGCGCTGGGCGAAAGAGTGGACCAATTGTCGATCAGAAAAACAACCTAAAGGATTTAGTGCCATTTGAGATTCCGAGTGGGTGAGATAAGGAATGTTTTATCCGCTGTATGTGCTACTCACCACATGGCAGGACCTCCTTAGCAGATGTACGCTTCGAGAAGTACCGATTGACCAAACAAATTAAAGGATTAATACGCGACAGCGGGTCCATTTGTGAATTCGTCAAATGGGATCCATTTTCATACGTTCATCCCCAGATAATCCCGGTGGAAACCGGGAGTCCCGCATTTACCGCCATGGGGATCGATTGGATTCAGTTTACCATGTATGACATCGGCTATCGTGCATATCTGGGGGCTATCTATCTTGACAGGAGAATGACATATATAGAGCCGGAGGCCCCCGCGAGGTGGTGGAAGGCGCCGATGGCTTATCTGACATACGATCGTGTGATGGCAGTGGCAGTTCGATGTATAGAATTGCAAGGACCGGATCAAGCACGCAAGATACGCGAGGCAAATACGCGTTTCTGCTTTCAATTCCATTTTCAAAGGCCTGATTGTATTTCCAGGATATCTCTCTTCCCTGGCTCTGATCAAGGTTAGTAACCTCAAACAGAGTGAGGCTTTGACAGCACGGATATCTTCCCCAGTACTCGACCATATTATACGTAGGTGTCTATAGACTCACGGAAAGAGAATTAAAAGGAATAATACAGGCCTGTGGTCAAGTTCATAACTATTCTTAGTATTCTTTGAGCTACTTGTGCAACGATCCAGTTTTATCTGGGGGTATAGTGAAGTGGAACCCGAGTGGAATTCTAGAACAATTCGCCCGTCCAATTCCATCCATCTTCGCTCGTGTTTAATACGAGGTTGGTGTCTGCATATTATTTCATTCTAAAAGAGTTGCAATACTACAATCGATCTAATACAAAGAGGAAAGTGGATCCGATTATATGAATAAATGAATTCTTTGTAAATGAGGGGAAAGAATCCTGATTCTATAAGCAATTCGTGATGCCTCTTTCGGTCAAGACTCAACGAAGAAAGGGACGCATGGAATCACAATAAGTAAGCGACGTGAAAACAAAAAAACAAGAAATTCAGGACAGAAGGGATTTGCAAAGAAGTATTATGACAGATGGAAGAGTTCCAGCAATAATACCCAGAATCTTTTTCAATAATGAGTATGACAGACAGTTGCGTCCGCCCACCACCCAGGGGCATTATCGTCGACAATGCCACCTCCCAGGTAAGACCAAGGCACCGAGCGACTCATATCATCCTCGCCGACGCATGAATTGACGCCAAACGAAGGCAACACGGCGTCCTTGCTGGGTAAGTTGGCACAGCCAGTATTGAATGGTCCATAGTCATCCCAGGTCCAGGTACAAACACGCGAAGTGCTTATACAGCTAGCCACAGAAGGGTCGCTCTCATCAACAGATGGTGCACAGCCCCCGTTTTTGCCACAGGTCTGGGTGCATTGCAAACCAGAAGTGAACAAAATTTTACCAGTCGTAACGGGGGTGCTACCGCCAATCAGTTTTTGCATGATGTCCTTCTGGTCAGTTGCCATGTTTTCGGGATCCACAAGACTATATGTGTCGGTTCCATCGTAGAAGTAGCTGTCACAGATACCATTTCCATCATAGTCTGAATCACAACCCGTGTCCCCTATTGATGTATTAGCCTGCTGTCTACTGATGTGTTTGTAGTACTGGTATACTATCCCAGAAGTCATTATGCTTGGAGCTTACATTTGAGATTTCCGGCATTCTGGAGGCTGTGGACATCAATGTTTTCAGCACGCGTCACAACCCAGTTCAGTTCATTGAGACAGGCAGATGCGACATATCCTCCAACTGACTGAGCGATGGTAGAAGCAAGATCATCCAGCGGTGGGCGAACACCCGACAAAGGGGTATTTTGGTGCCTGGAAAAATGGGCTTCCTGTTAGCGAAATGATAGCCGGACAACATACTGAGATAGCTGTCTTCCATGACCTTACTTACAGGGGAATGAAAGCTGAGATATTATTCTGGACTTCTGGAAGACCCTTCCCGATCGATTCTTGCCATGTAGTTGTGAATTTGCGGAGTTTGTCTGCGACATCTGCCCAGACAACGACATCTCCAGCAATATCGCCCGCGGGGAACATGTATTGATGAAGGACTGTTGATGTTTGAGGCATGGATCGCAAGAACGCCTTGAGAAGAACACTTCCCTCGGAATACCTATAAAATAGAAAATGATGAGCGTTTGTTTCGGGGGCACGCAAGCTAGGGATTCAGAATACATACAAACTTAGACCAAAAGTCAGCGCACTAAAAACATACTCCCACGGACTTGTCGATTCATCTGGGGAATCTAGCGTGGTGACCTGCTCATTGTCAGCGCATTTCCCATAGCTCAATTGATGTCTTGATTTGGCTCACAATGCTGCCAATAGCATCAGATACCGGCTGACCCGCATCGCCCACAGCATTATACATGTCTAAAAAGAAGCCCTGGGTGTTCCAGATGCACCATGTAACATAGAAGTTCTGGAGTTCATTGAAGCCGTTGAAATCTTTCCAGAGGGGCTGGGTGCAAGCAGGGTCGGTGTTAAGCTGATCGCATTTGGATGGTGAGTACGGCGTCATCTTCGCGTACCAGCAATCGGCGAATCCATCGTAGTCTCCGCAGTCGGATTCATTCTCATCCCACCTGTCATTATGTCAATAAATGTAACCAAAAATACAATTCGATATATTTTCGTGTCAAAGCCATCTGATTGCAGGGCTTTTTGCATTCCAACTTACCAGTTCATGATGAAGTCCGGAAGATCAAGCTCGTTGAAGCAAGACGAATCGGGATTCGCGCCATGTTCACATTTCGAGTCTCGCCGGCTCTTTGAAGAAACTGGTGCAGCGCTAGCACTGGGTGTTCCGGTGCTGACTGCAATAGTAGTCGTGGTTCCTAGCTCACATGTATAGGTGATGCTCCTGTCAGGCCCAACAGTGGTTCCGACTCCGGCTGTCCAATCATCATTGCACCTAAATAAATTCAGAATTAGAAGCAGTTCATAAGTCGAAGCTAACTGAGGTTTCGGGTTTCACTGTAGGCTTTGTACTTACCCGCACGCAATAGTCGACGAGAGAGACTCAACCGATCCCAGCGAGTTGGTGAATGTAGTTGCGGCTTGAGAAACAAGACTGCAAGCGGTAATAACTGGCGCATCAGTCATAATAGGAGTTGGAAAAGCGGAAGTAGGGGCGAGAGGGCTTCCTGCTCGCGCATTGAAAAATGCCCTTGCTATCAATGCCATTCTGATTGAGTAGGTTCTGTTTGTTGGCTTGAATGAAGTTTTTTGGGTTCAGTAATTATTCTCAGGGTTTTTTACTTGTATTTATATCCCTGAAAAATAGTCTATGGGGGCTATAACAAGACGTTCAATCTCGGCTGAAATTTGGTATACATTGTGAGAACTCCTTCCTAGAATGACAAAGGATCAACTTTGGCCCCAGTAAGAAATGGACCCAAAGTCGAACGCCCGGTTTCATCAAGTCTAGCCACCATCTAGCCTTAAGATGTATTGGAATCAAAGTGTTGTATTCCGTTTACGCGGAAATAAGAAGGGTCAACAACATGCTCAGTAGGTACTGGTTGCTTCTGGTAGATAGTAGTCAGCATTCAATGTACTATTAAAAAACTATACATGAAGGCTCAAGTCAAAGTCTGTGATCATCGTTCAATATTGAGTCGTACGGTTAATCTCTGAGGCTATGTAGCTTCGGAGCTTTCAGTATGTAGTGCAGGTACTAGCCATATGCCACCACCGATACACATCTATGAAGAGCATGCTAAGACATCGCATTTTTCAGTAATCAATACATGAGAAACCTTCGACTTAATGCAAATATCGCACTACGAGGGACTCCTTTTCTTGGCCATCAGGTCTCTACTTCCTATTCGCAGCATACTGCCATAAGTATTCTTTTATCGAGTCATGAATTTACCTAGAATAGGAATGCAATTAGCTACTTCACTCAGTCTTACTGATCAATAAGGGTCTGAGAGAGCTCCACGTGCGTGATAACGCAAACATGATAGATCCAAGCATTCTAATATCTAGTTATGTTTGCTTTCAGTCTAACTGAAAAGGGTTTCTTGGCCCCTTCATCACTCGTCTTGGTCTTAGCATAAAATATTTAAAGCTAGTGGATATAAGCAGTCCCATAATCTAATTGGGGGCTATTTAAGGTGCATTTTCACGAATTGTGCATTGTATTCTCGTCATAGTAGTACCATACGGAAATTCATGTTCTGACTTCGATTTTGCTCGGTGTATACGGGCATTCCCAGGTTGATGATATTTCTTCAATTATTTGTTAGATAACGGTTTTAATGAATCGGCTCCTTCGAAATGATTCCATAACATTAAAAACCTGGGTAGAGATGCCCGACCACAATGATTCTCATGAGCCTTCACGGTAAACGAATATCGTCGCTCAACGCTGTAGTCGACGCGAGAATCTTGGAAAGAGAGGAAGTCCAATAAATGACGAAGGATCTAGGGTAACCACCTATCTAGCGCGTGTGATTCTCGCAGCTTTTTACTGACAATAGTTACACTGAATTCATGATATTTTCAGTTTCCTGTCGCACCATTCAATCCTTCCGCCCCCAAATATCTGACAGCTGATGAAAACATTTTTGCCTCGGCCAATCATATTAAGCCATTCAACCATGCAGTCCCTGAAGATCTACTATTAAGCCTGGGATGGTGTTTTGATCATCTTATATCCACATTTAAGCCCCATCTAAGCCTTCTTGGCCCCATTCAAGCATCGTGGGTCCACTATAATCTCTTCTATGTCTAAAAAAATCCCATCATATTCAACCATATGCTCGATATTTCAAATCGCACATTCAAAATTTCATCTGAGTTTGGGCCTCGAAGGCCAATTTTAATTTCAACACGTGGGTCAATTTTCTACATCTTCGGGGCGCGAGAAATCTCTAGCTATCCTATCGAAAATTGATACATCCAGCCGAAGCTTCTAGAACATTTCAAGCTATTAGAATAGGCGGAATACGTCGGATTTGGGAGTAGAATTTGGTACTAGTATATCTCCACTCCCAAATGAGGGTGTTCATGCCAGGGAAGTCATAATGTAAACATTTCGGGATTCAGCACATTCATCCCTTCAATCACTTTCAATAATCTTCACGGGCGCAAAAACTTTCACTTCAGTTTTCACCCCTGCCACTATAAGAGAGATTCTATATTCAAATTGGTGAGTATGTTTAATGGCAAAAGTCAAAATATCTGGAAAAATAGTCGGGGTGAAAGTCCAGGAACATCGCTTCCCATTCGAATACAGACCATCCCTCCGCAAGACGAGTTGAAACATACTGCCAAGGTTAATAGGCTGATTTCCCTTTCCTGATGAATACATAACCAAGGGACTCTCGAGATTTTTGAGAACATCTTCGAAGTGAAAATCGACATCAAAGTCTTGGTGATCCGTGTGTGCTCCACTGCCAACATTTCCTGGGGCGATAACCGTAGTCCAACGTTTCAAGCGAATCTTAACGTAATCGATTTCGATAAGTTGAGGGATTTCCTCAATAATCTTGCTCGTGTGGCCTTCTCCCTTCAAAGTGTTTATACCCAGGGTGATTGGTAACACTGTTGGATTATCAAACTGAACTATCGGTGGTGATTCGACGAGGACTTTGAACCAAAGCTCTGGGGATTTGGATGATGCAAATATTTTTTTAGTCTTTTCGCGAAGTGAAAGCTCTTTATTCTCCATTCCTGGAAGTAGGCGATGACTTCGTATTTTAGTAGGAGATGACAGTCCTCCAGTCAAACTGTGAAATTTTCCCATGGCTTCGGTTGCATGTTTCATGAGAATGGGCGTTGTTGTGTATTGGGTTTTTCTTGAGCCACCTCGCTCATATTCCAATTGAGCATGGAGGTTGTATTCAACGAGGGCTTCCGACTTGGATGAGTAACCATCGCAACGTGTCCGCATAGACCCAGGTAAGACATGAAAGGCCTGGTGATCTTTTTCAAAAGGAATGAAGCTTGCCTGCGGCTGATGGCCTCGCGTGATATAAGCCTTAGGCTTGCTTGGTATCGGCACAGAAAAGGACCAAGAGAGGGGACCATCGCTGTTTTCCGGATAATGCAACGGTCCGGTAAAAATAACTTGTTCAGTGAAATCTAGCAGATTCCACTTTCCGATATAACTATCGTCGTTCCCCGAGAGGTCATTGGGGTGGGTTCCTCGATTTCGTAAAATTCTGACTCTCATTACTCCTGTCAGCCATACTTTCAGTTTGGCTTCTGGTGAGAGAATCGTTGAATTTCGCATCACATTTCCGATGATAGTGTCGCCCGGTCTATATTGCCAGCTATACGGTGCTGCAATGTCTAAGCGCAAGGCATCTTTGTCGGCAATATCGCGTGGAATCATGATACGTTTCTTTCACTTGAATGAGTGTTGGGAGTTGATAATATTCATCTCAATCTGCCTGTGAGAAAAGGGTCATCCTTTAAATGGAGGAATGGGGCCAAGACCTACATGACCAGCCCGAGAATAGTATTGTTTCTTGCGCATAAATGCTTGGAGTGCTTGTGCTCGGTTGGTTGGCTCAGATCGACGGAGCCCCGGCCCCCAGCCCCGCTGCGCACTTAGTGCCCACCGGAGAAGAAAATTGAATCCTTTGTAAATAGTTGGCTCTCCATTCACTAATACGACATTTAGGAAGCAGGGGAAGGGACGGGTCTCTGAATCAGACAAGCAATGATGAACAACTGGATTTGGGAGTCAGGAAACTGAATCTAGAGCTAATGGACTACCCATATAAGCATTTTCTGGCTGATGGCATACTTAGGACTTGACACCTATAATGCCCGGAGATTCTGTGCTTGGCTCCCCTCTAACATCTCTTACTTCTTTTTCTTCTATGATACCAATATCTTCCCACAATGATGCGATCCTTCTTGATTGTCTCATTGCTCGTTTGGATGCCGACGTATTAGAGTTACTCAATGATACAGACGGAAGATCGATTTCAACCACCCATGCTGGTTGCACCGGCAGTACCCCTTTGCCCTTAACTGCAGCGTTCACGAAGAGTGTCTGTGACCCCCGTTGTAGCGGCACTGGATCATTAGAACAATGAAAGGCCCCGAAAAAGCCCTCGGATCTCTTAGCTGAGTTTGCTAGAACGGTTGAAAGGTTCTCTATTAACTTGGATTTTCCATTTTTGATTTTAGCTTGATGAGAGCCGCCTAGGCTGAAGTCACTCCAAGTGACGAGCTTTGCGCCCCATCCTTCATGGACATGGCCGAAACAGTGTATACGAGGCCGAGCCCGCTCTATAGCCGCGAAGAGATCAGGACATCCCACTCGCTTGCTGTTGGGAACTTTATCGAAAACCCCCTTAGGGGGGCCATGGGTGATGACAATATCGGCATTGTCTATCGCAAAATCGTGGCCATTAACTGGGTGGTACTGGAATACTTGCTTGTCCACATTAACCGATGGCGTGTATGGACTCGCATAAACCTTTAGCAAGGCACCGTTCGCCAACACGAAAGAGTGGTTCCCTTCATCAAGGAGGAACATCCCTGCCTCCTGGTCAAATAATTTCCTCGCTTCGCCTAAATGTCCATATTTTCGTTTAGCCATAGCGACATCCTCGGGATGCTGACGGAATGCCAATTCCTTTCGATAGAAAGGCAGGTCCAACGTCACATCATGGTTGCCAGCTATCACAAGCTTAGTCGGAGCGTTGATCCTTTTGAGAAGACGGATGGATGCTTCGTAATCACGAAGCTCAGATCCGCGTGTCATATCACCACAATGAATCACAACATCTGCAGACTGACCTACGAGACCCTGCAGTGCGTCGAGACCATGTGTGTCCGATATTATAATAAACCGCGTCGGGACAAAATGGCTTTCGTCCGCCATCTGTTCCTTAGCCCAAATGATTTTGTAGGGTAGCATGGCTGTCGCTCACTTCAGTGGAAATTTTAGAGGAGCAAGTTTGTTCTAGAAGCAGAAAATGGTTCAAAGGGGATTAATCACTTATGCATGCTAAAGAGTACGAATCTGCGCCGACCCGAAATAGTAAACATGAACTCTGTGGTTGACATCTTCATCCATGGATCGACTTTCCCCGGCCCAGAAGGAGCCCCGACAAAAACGGAAATCCAGTAACTAGTCATATTTTGACTACAGTTTCAAGCATGGGAAATTTTAAACATTTTCCAAAACATCTTTCAAGTTGGCGAGCGTTCATCTGGGCTGCAAAACTTGTCTCATTTGTAGATGGCACTGATAAATTATCATAGCAGAGGTATTACTCGAGGCGCGAAAAGCCGATTGGTTTCATTTGGATTTAATATCATCTCATGGTAAGTATCAAGAACATGTTCATAAATTAAAAATATTAAAGAAGAAAGTAGTAGTTCAGAAATAATTAGATTACGTCAACGTCTTCGGTCGCAGTAGGAATCGAGAGTAAATGGTTGTGAAATTTTGAGGCTTGGCTTTTCATCCAGCCGAAAATGTGTCTACTCTAGCAGAAAATTTTAGTTCATCCATTTTCCAATCTAAAATTCATTGCCTCCGTTACATAGTATTGCCATCTTTGGAATCTCTCCAGATTCTTTCGAAGTCATTCCAGCCACCAGGTGGCGCATCCCACATGGCCAATTCACGAACCACTGTGTCATAGTATCCATTATCAGGCATGTTTCCTTGGCAGACATTGCCTCCAATAGCAATGTTGAGGAGGATTCTGAACTCGCTCATCTTTCTAGTACCGGGTGGCTTCTCGGCCCTCATGATGGGTCTTCCATCAATCAGCCAAACCAAGCGACCTGCGCCCGTTGATTCGTCCTCGTCCCAGATAAAATCGTATCTGACCCCCACCGGCGAGCTGATGTTGGGGATAGGAGTTTCAAGAACGCGATGCTTATTCCAGTCATCGCCGTTGAAGTGACCCCAATGGAGACAAGTATGATTGACAGCATCGCCATTCCAAGCTTCCATGATATCGATTTCACCATCCTCGGGCCACTTGAAGGGATCTTTAGGCAGCAGCCAAAACGCAGGCCAGACACCCCGCGCGACCGGTGCTATAATTCTAGCGGAAAGACAGCCTCGAGGTCGACTTAGAGTTTGATGACTCGACAGTCTGGCGCTTGTAAACTTTTGAGCAGGGTCAGGGTGTCCGTGATTGATTAAAGCACGCACGATCACGGCATCGCCCTGCATCGAATGAAATGAGTTTTGCGGACTGTCGACGTAATTCTGCGCCTCATTGTTGCCCCAGCCATGTTGACCTTGTTCGTGGTGGAAATTGGTCGACACCGGCACTTGAGGATGTAGATTGGGCCACCAGTATGCCTGGGGTTGGGCGTGTTGTTCCTGATATCCAAATGGTGGTTTGCTGTAGGTTGGAACAGGCGGTGGGGCAGGTTGAGAATTGTTGGAATTGCTTGAGGTGATATCTTCCCAAGCCTTGTCGGCCTTGTCCATCATGCCCTGAAGGGCTTGTCTGAAGGGCATTTTGAATATCACCCCACCCGTTTGTGAAAATTTGAGGTGGTTGAGTTGTGTGATGTTGGGGTAAAGCAGAAGGGAACAATACCAAGACTACTAATACTAATTAAGAAGAATTGACGTCAGGCTGCGTGCTTCATCCATAAACAATGGGTTTACAGAGAACCCATACTCCATTGTACGTACAATTATGAACAAAGTGAGATAAAAAATATTAATTTTGAGTATTCAATAAATAATGAATCAAGAAATAATTCTTCATATATAATAGTTCGATTAGTTCTGGTCGTAAAATGTATATAGCGGTGAGCCTTATGCCTCAGGCATTAATAGAATGCAAACCCGACAAACCACCAAATTTTAGATTGATCAATCACAAAATTTCGAGATCTTCGAGATCTTCACCATAAGGTAATTTTGAATACAGTGCATTTACAGTGTGCTAAGTTCAAAAATTTGCCAAATCAAAATATCCACATCACACCATCAGCATAACCATTGAAGTGCCAACACGGGCCTCCCCGCCTCCATCACTTCCAAAGATGGCGGAATCATCCCCCAACGACTCCTCGCCTGCACCAGAACTCACAAATGCAGAGCGTTTTAAAGCTACACATCTAGCTGCTCGTCATGGCAACTATCATCAATATTATGCCAAGTTCCGGGCACCCACCATTCCCGATGAACGTCTTTCCATTCTACCATCAGAAGTGCTTCGCAATGCACGAGTCTTAGACCTGGGCTGTAACGCCGGGAAATTGACTTATGAAGCCATAGCACATTGCGGCGCAGCTGAAGCCGTCGGCGTCGATATCGATCCGTGGCTGATTGAGCAAGCAAAAGCTGCATACCCAGATGGACCGTGCACATTTGAACACTTCAACTTCATGGATACATCCGCATACACGGGTACAGCAGTTGGAAAGTTTGATGTTGTTCTACTTCTTTCCGTCACTAAGTGGATACACCTCAACAATGGAGACGCCCCGATGTTGAAGTTATTTGCCCACATCCAAAGCATATTAAATGAGGGAGGTTATCTTGTTGTGGAGCCGCAACCTATGAGCAATTACTCAAGGGCGTCAAAAAGGAATAAAGAATTGAGAGAAATGTATAAGACAATTCAATTGAGGCCGCCGTTTGACGATGAGCTGAAGGCCCAGGGATTTGAAAGGACGATGGAGGTCGAGAGGGACGAAGAGGGATTCGCGAGACCCGTACATGTCTGGAAAAAGAAAGTCAGCGTATAAAGTCAGCAATAAACATAATATGAAATTTCATAGACAGTATTGATGATACTAAGAGGACGTACGAACTACTTGGTAAGGTGTTTCTAACTTGCTTTTGATAATCGATTGGTTACGGTCATCTTCTATACGCAGCTCTCCCGAGGAGGTCTTCAAAAATATGAAAGTTTAGCATTCAACTTGATATTTCATTGATCACGGACTTTGTCATCGGTGGATAAAAATACAACAAATTCAGACATTGACTACTTTGGATGAAATGACTGAGCAGGAGCCTTCCTGGCTTTTAGCCAGATGATTGCGGCGGGATCGGCAAATTCTCTCGCAGCAGCCACCACATTCGAGTCCCAGGAACTGGCAGAAGTCAAGAGTCCCGTAGATCAATTTTTCGATGCACTTGAGGGACTTTTTCAAAGATGGAATCGCGTATAACCCGCGGGCCCTCGGTCACCGGATTATCGCGTGGTTCGGCAGCTTCCATGAGGACGCTCGATCTCGAATAGGCAGATCGCTTTTGGAAAGTGCAGATTGCCGGGCAAAGAGGATTTTGTCGTTCGCCGGCGTGATGTGGAGGGGAGGGCTGATTCGTTCAAGCTCAAACAATATCCTCTGGTACTCGCGTAATATGGTGCATCCCCCTGGTGCATGCCACCTCGTCAGCAAGCGCTTCTTTCGTCGGAACGTTCATCGTACGTTCAAACCGCCAAATAGCCCACCAGTTATGGTCCATCGCAACGATAGCCGTTATGTGTCGATCGGAGGCTCAAGGACAGAAAATCGACACAGAGAGAGAGAGAGAGAGAGAGTAACGAACGGTCTTGGAAAATGAGAATCCCAGTTTCATGGTCAAAGAAGATACATTGCTATTCTTCTAGGAAGGTGCTACGGTGAAAACGGCTTCAATATTTCTTGGGGAAAGTGCTCTGTAGAGTGGATGGATGATCCACCGAAGGAAAGTGCCTCGGAGAACTTTGGCATTTGGGAACGACGCTAATAGTGGCAATTACGTTCCCACGCTCTATCGAGCCCCTTGGTGCCTCCCAGATTCCTGTTTAACAGTATCATGAAGGTACCTGGTTTTGTGTTTGAATGATCCCATCCGTGGCACTGATACCAGTTGGAGCTATCATGACCGATGAAAAACTCAGATTGAGCTTCACGAAAAAAATCCTTAATCCAGAACTCGGTATCGTGTCTGCTCAGCTTAGAGCTTATATTTTGAAAAACTCGAAGTTCAGCCTTTTCCTTGGATATTTGAAATGTAAGCTGGTTCTCCACCCAAAATGTTCCAGGGTTTTGGTTGAATTCTACTGTTGTCTTGATAAACACCCTAGCTAGAGCCCGGGGATGTTCAAATATGCAGACGTGGCGAAAAATTCCAGATCTTGTTGAATACGATGTGGATCTTGAAGAGTTTGCTTTTTGTTGGAAATATTCGGCTGCATGGTGTTTTTGATGGAATGTGATACTCGAGCATGGACAAATGTCAACCTGGCCAAGGTGCTGCATGTGGCCCACGTCCATACATTCCGAGATAGGTGTAGACCTTAATAGCTTGGCAGAGCATTTCTTATCAAATTGTAGAGTCCTTCGTCGAGAGCGCCGATGGAGATTTTGACAGATACTGCAATAAACCCAGCGTTCGTTTTGCAGACGCCGAAGTAGCTCCATTCCGGGAAGTGTTGCCAAAACAGATATGGCATATTTTCTGTTATATGAAACATAGAAATCATGCAGCCTTTTGCAGCTTAGCGCAAAACAAGCCCGGTCGAGATCGGAAAGATGTCCGAAGATAATGTCTACTATCTCTGACGGGAGTCCCCCATCTGGGGCTGGCTTGATTTTGATTCGACATTGGGAACATGATCAGGCCCTTGCAGTTTACTGCGAATATTGCGGAAAGCGTGTCGAATCATGATTTGAATTTATCGACTCCGATTTAATGCCTCGATATTTCAAGATGGTATAGTATACCCGAAGCCCCTCTGTGGGGATACCCATCCGTAGTACGGATGACACACTTGCGGATCATAGACCAGCAACATCAAAGCACTAGGCCCTGCAAGCTTCTCCCATGGTTCGACTAAGAGCTTTATGACCTTAACACTGCTTTACTACATCGAAACGCGAGCTTTTCTTGAAATCATATGAAGAAAGTAAATATTCACTCGGTTCAATTCCAACGTTTGCTTATGAAGCCTTTCGCACTAAACGCCACCGCAACAATGTCTACTGTAAACGGTAAAATATCACCCAAGTGAAGCAAAACATCCAAAGTCCGATACATACAGAACCGCCGAAGCAAACAATGACCCCCAATGCTGGCATGAAAAGAAAAGAAAAAAAACAGCTTCGGCGGAGGGCAAGTTGAACACTGAGGCTAAGAGGGCTCGACTAGGCTGCTAGAAATTCAATATCTACAATGGCTAAAATAGCGATCTTCCAGATGCCATTCTTACGAAATCGAACGGCACATTCTGTCCCACGAGTAATCGAAGCGTCTCAACCGTCGTCCAAGCCGTGACATCCTCTGCCCCGTATGCCGTCCATCCCGCAGCCCTAGCCACGCCAAGCGGATCGCCTTTCCTCGCACCGGAGGTAAGATCAAGATAGACCTTACCACGAGTCGAAGTAGGTGAGGAACGACCATTGGATCTATAATGGCGCAGCAAGGGCTGAACAAGTAACGACTTTTCTGGTGGGAGCGCAGAGACGATGACGAAGGGCGATTCAACTAACTTAACAGATTGGATTGAAGTAAATGGCTCGAGACCGTCGGCGAGAGGACCGCATGCCTTGAACCCGACGGTGTAAATGGATCCGACACCTAAGCTGCGTAGTGCGAAGATTGTCGCGGAGGCATCGGATTCCGTACCAGAGAGGATGATTGCTGCGCGACCCTTATATGCAGATGGGACGTAGTCACGAGTTAGCGTGGCGCGAATCCCCTTCCATGCGGCATTTTCGCCGATGAAGGATGGTGGGGTTGTGGACTGGGTCGAAGAGGAACTGGATGGCGGGGAGGAATTTGTGCTCGATGTTGCGGCAATTGTATCTATGAGACCGATTGCGCGAGCTGCGTCGCTGACGTTGGGGATGTAGGATGTTGAGGCCGAAACGGGTGGGTTGAGAGATGCGCCGCCAAATTGAGGGTGCAGGAGAATGGACTCCATTGTGCCCTTTGGTCCGCGGTCGATGCAAGTGAAGGAGTGTGGAAGACCAAGCTCATTCATACATTTTTCCATAAACATTGATTGAGGCGTGGAGCGGAATGAGCCTATGGCGTAGAGATCGCGTTTGGGGAGTTGGCCCATTATGTGGAGGGCTTCGTTGATCTCGGCTGCGGTAAGCTGGCCAGGGGCAGCGATCATTGGGAGGAGTGGGTGAGTGATGGGTGAGAATACAGTGTTGAGTGCTCGAGAGAGTTGGCCCATTTGGCCCATGTTAACGGCCGAAAGGAGAGGACCTGCACCGCGACTTTTGATGGTTGAGCGGAAGTATTCGAGCTCATAGTTTTCTTCGATAGTCGAGACCATGGCGATCATCTTGACAATGTCGGTGTATTTGGCGCTCTCCTCAAATATCCGGGTTGCATCAGGAGAGGTCCATTTCCAGTTTCCGGAGAAATCGTGGAAGGCAGAGAGGATGATGCTATTTCCCTTGACCTCAGCGAGTCGTCGTCGGATCTCCTCTGGGAGCCACAACTCGACGTCAACGTACTCAACTCCCCACTGAATCGCCCGTCGGAGGTATTTGAAGAATAGCGCAGGTTCCTCCATGGGGAATTTGCCATTCTCTTTCACACAGCGAGTGGTGAAGATAATTGGCAATTCAGTATGCTGCCGTAGGAGCATCAATTGTTGACCAACATACTTCAGACTGGGAACCTTCCCTTCACATTCTGGCTCGACCAGTAGATCAACGCGAATTTCGACCGCATCCGAGCCAACAGACAGAATATCCAGATTGGGCAATGCAGCATGCACATCGGGGAAAGTAGTCGAAATGAAGTTTGTCCGAGTTTTAGTCCGCAAATCTTCATGCGGTCTTGTCTGTCCCAGAATCAAGGATAAAAATCGCGTCAAATCCCGTCGCAGGAATGGGGTCCGAGAGTAGAGAAATTCATAGTCGCAGCTCTCGCTCAGCGCATCGTCTGGGGCGGAACCGTCCTCCACGCTATGCGTGTTCACCAGTACAACCGCTGATCTGTCGCAACCTTCCAGACTTTGTTCCAGGCTATCCCTGATCACGCCCGCAACCACGACATCCGCTTTTGTGAGAGTCGAGAGCGCAACTTCTGTCGTCCACGGCTTCCCAAGAACTTCCGCCACCAAATGAACAATGTGCTCTTGGCCGGGCTGGTACACAATCACAACGGTGCCGGAAGGGGTCTCCGGAGAGACGGTAGTGTGGGAGGCATTGTTGAGGTTGGAGGGGAATGGCGCAGGGGCCGGATTTGAGATTATAGATGCGACATTGAGGTTGGAGGAGTTCGAAGCGGCAGATGATGCAGCGGCCGAGGCCGAGGTAGATGCAGAGGAATTTGTGGGCGTTGGAGGGACTGGCGGATTGCGGAGGACGTTGGAGACAGGTGTCTCGTCGATGAGAGGGGTCGCCATGGGCGGAAGGGCAGTTGGCATCATCGCATAGCAGGATTCCTCTTTTTCATACTTGAGGGGGGTTGGGGGAGGAGGAGAAGGGCGGCCGCTGGTGGATTAGGTTGAAGTTGGGGTAAGTGGAGGAAGGCAGTACGGAGTACACTGCTAGGGAATAGAGAATCGAGAGACTGCAGGCTGAAGAGAGACTAGAAAAGGCTAACAGTAACCCTGCTGACCGGAAAAAGGTCAATTGGCGTGGAGTTTAAGAAGCGGCGCAACTGAGCGCGCGCAAAAAAGAAGAAAGCAGTCCATCCGGGGGCGCGGGGATGCTGGACGGGGATGCATTCTTCCGCCAATCAGCGATTGAGTAAAAAAGTGGAGGGTCGATCGGATATGGGGACGGAAAAAGGAGTGGATACAGGGGTATCATGAAGGAAACAATTCTAGTGGATGTGCTGTCAAGACTTAGACTCTATCTGGCGGTCTACCAAAAGAATAAACTATTAGTACAGCTCACTCTGGAGGTTTCTAGATGTACACATCAATTCTCATAGTCGTCATATCAT
Organism: Penicillium sumatraense; assembly: GCA_020086695.1. Taxonomy (NCBI): domain Eukaryota; kingdom Fungi; phylum Ascomycota; class Eurotiomycetes; order Eurotiales; family Aspergillaceae; genus Penicillium; species Penicillium sumatraense. The sequence goes on along the minus strand of JAGIKU010000623.1, from coordinate 567,767 downwards.
CTAATACTCTAGGGCTTGTCCTTCGACCTAATTAAACGCAAGAAAGTAGCAGCAGCAAGTCTGAGCCATCTCTCTCCCGTCGGCATCTGATACGGGGAAAATCTCAACTCAGAGACACGGCAGAACCAAGAGCCAATAACCGATCGACCGGGGTTAATCAACCGTCTAAGATGCCGGGCACCAACAGTAGTAGTCTTGAAAGGATCAGCGAGAGAATAGGCTACAAATAAGGGACCAATGAAGAGACTATCAGGAATTGTCATGCTACTTCTACTTAGGCTATTCTCATCATGTCATATTCTCCATCTGTAGCCTACTATATCGAAAATTGACCGTTGGGTGGCATTGCATGAAGAAGTTCATCTTCGGTATTTGTTCCATCCTCCATCCCGTTCAGGTTGAACATCCCATCTATTAGATCAATATTGTGACATAAATTATGTATAAATACTTTTGTATGAGTAGAGGTACACTCATTTCTTCCAAAGATGTGCCAGGAATATGATGCCCATCTGCATGGAACGGGAGGAAGCATGTGGGATGTCTTCGCAACCATTGCATGATAGATTTTCCACTCCATAAGTGCTATATTCTATCTCAAACATGTAATCGATCATGCATTTCATATATTTCTCTTATCTAGGTTATGGATTTTCCAGCAATAAGATACGAAATATAAGAGTGACATGTCTGGCGAGAAAGGCAATGGGTCCTTCCAAGTTTTCTATCGTAATTGACAAGTTGCGCTGAATAATACCAGCATTGCTTCCTTGTTTGAACAAAAATCCTGCTCAAACAACCAGTATGGCAAATCCCAACTATTCAAGCTCTCATCTAGTTGATTCTAAGCAAATAAGTGTAAGATCATGTGTCCAAATGCTCTCTGATCTGCTCTTCTAAGAATGGATCTTGATGGCTACATTCTTCAAAGGACGTGAAATGAAAAATCCGCAATAATCATAATACTACAGTAAAGTAGTCGTAATATGTTGATTTTTACCTATTCATCTCTGTAGCTGTACATTGACAACCACATGCGAGATATGATCTCATTCTAGAGGAGTGAGGTCCTTTGTACCTCTTGTACGAATATGAAAACACAGCCGGTAGAGAGATGAAGGACAAACTATCCTTTGCGAGAGTCAATCCAGATTAAATCCTATCTCAGCATGCTGACATATACTTGAAGAGATAGAAGTAGATAGTTAAAAATCATGTTCTCGCCACTAATCAATCGCCCTCCACGACCCACTTTGTCTTCAGCTCCATCTTGTAGATCTCCTCCATCTCACTGCCAAGCCTCAATAATAACGTACAAATATAATCTATCCTGAAAGAAAGGATTAGAGAAATAGAGAAATTCAACAGTAGATATAAAATTGGATTTCTGAAATTGGTTCCACTTTTTTTTTTTTTTTTTTTTTTTTTTTTTCACCCGACAAAATTCGTGATTCTCGCTTCTCATGGAGTTGGGCCTGTACAAAATGTCCACAATCTGGAGGGACCCAATGAACACTCGGCCCACTTATTACATCCAATCGATGGAATTTACATCGCACAGATAACCGTCTATCTGGCCACATGGTCGCTATTTCGCGAGGAAATCATCTCATACAGGTGATAAATAATTATAAATGTATAATCATGCTTCTATTTCCGCTTCAAGTGGAATCAAATGAATATAGATCGGATCTGAGTAGAATTCTTCTAAAATGGCACAAAATAGAAGCAAAATTGCAAATCACAGTCTCCTTTTTAATTCAGCCCTTGCCTCGGCGGGGCTGACTTTGCCCCTCCTTTTTTTGTCATCCGCGTTGCTCGTAAAGTGAAATTTGGAGAGCTCAGCTTCCTTTCTCTTCCTCATCCTCCTTCATCCTTCATCCTTTTTTAATTTTCTTTTAGTTTTTCAACTAAACCAAAATATCCATCATGTCCAAGCTTTTTGTTGGGTACGTTTTGCATAAAACAACCTTCTCGATCCTCGTGTTTACCTTGCTAACATTATGTGAACTGACAGAGGTCTCTCGTGGAACACCACCGATGAGTCTTTGCGCGCTGCTTTCGAGCAGTACGGTCAGGTCACCGACGCTGTACGTATTCGCAAGACCCAAAACATCCCATCCAACAAAATCCCGACTTCATGAGTCTCGACGCTCATCCAGAAGAATCCAATCTAACATGTCGCGCAGATCGTCCTCCGCGACAGAGAGACCCAGCGCAGCCGTGGATTCGGTTTCGTTACTCTCTCCACCCCCGAGGAGGCTGAGACCGCTACCCAGGCCCTGGACGGCCAAGAGTGCGTGATTCCCGTCTTCAAACAACCTCGCCCATTTATTCGTTTATTCAATTGACACAATTTATTTTTTGCAGGATCGATGGTCGCCGCGTTAAGGTGAACGCTGCCAACGCCCGTGAGGGTGGTGGCGGTTCCCGCTTCGGTGGCGGTGGTGGTGGTAACTGGCGCTAAATTACTTGTCGGGAAATAAGTTGGTTGATAATAGCTTGTTCTTTGACTTCAATTTTCACTCGAATTGCCCAAAGCGAGAGGACTCTTGAGTCCACCAGAGATGAGTCGATTATGATACCTCAGGCCCCTCTTGGATGTGTTCCAGGTCGGCCGATCAATTCATGTTCTTAACTTCCAAATAAAAATGGAGAGAAACCACATTCCAAAATCTACTGGCCTAGTGTCCCGCACTAGTATATGATATACATACTATTTTATTGGATTCCGATCCTTTTGTAAAAAGAAAAAAAGTTGCTCGTGTCTGGTGAATGGGTACCTTGCAGACCAGAAAGAAACAGGATCGGGGTAGTTCCCGCAGATCCACCCGACTCACTTCGTTATATTCTGGCGTTTAACCGCTTTCCGTGACCAGTTAACAACATTTCCTCATTTGCCATAGGCTATAGGGTATGCTCCTTGACTACAGCCCTTTTCTACATTAGAAAAGTAGCTTCGCCGCCCATCTAAAACAGCACACTGTCGTGAAGTCCTCAATCGTCCGCGATACCCTGGCACTTGTCTAGCTGATGGGAGCTGTCTAAACAATGAGCACCACACTGGACACATATTTCACATATGTCAAAATTACCGCCCGACAAACAGAGCAATGATAGGACCAATCGAAATCACCAATGAATCCTATGCAGACGTCACACCATTTTCCAGCCCTCGGCGGTTCTCGATGAGATAGAGGTTCCTGGCTGATGGCATCCACAACGGCAGTTGTGGGTTCTTGAAGTAAGCTCACCACATCATGTCTGCTCCTCTTGATAGCATCCGACAATGGTGTGGAGCCAAAAATGTCCTGGGGTGTTTGCTCGATACCGTCGGTTGCAAGCAGTGCCCGAACAGACTCAACATGTCCCCCAGATGCTGCCGCATGTAAGGCAGTACGGCCAAATAGATCCCCTTTGTTTGGATTCGTCAATTTAGAGAGCAGATCGGCGACAACGGTATTGCCGTTTGCCGCAGCTTGGATCAAAGATGTCCGACCATATTCATCTTCAACCTCTGGGTCACCACCCGCATGTAGCAGTTGTTGGATTACACCAATTCCACCGGACTCTGCTGCTAACGAAATTGCTGTACGCCCAGAGTTATCCTTGATGCTGACATTGTCACCCAGAGAGAAAAGTAGATGCGCCATTTCCTCGGTCCCAAACATTGCGACCTGAGAAAGTGCAGTCTGTCCATTATTCCGTTTTGTATCGATTTGACCACCTCTTTTATGGAGAATTCTGACAATTTCCTCATTGACCACACTAGCTGCTGCCATCAGAGATGTCACCCCTCTTTGATCCTTGCCCTCGGGAAATGCCCCATGATCCAGCAAAAGAACCACTATGGGGAGTTGCTCATATATGGAAGCGATCAAAGGAGGAGTTTCGCCGGAAAGATTCTCAGCATTAGGATTTGCGCCATGTTTAAGAAGATAGCCAGCAATCCTTTCATATCCACGATCGACTGCATGGTGGAGTGGCGTCTGATGTTGACGATCCTTGCAATTCGGGTCACAATGTTCTTCAAGAAGAACCTGAATCACTCTCTCGTGGCCCGTCCATGTCGCAAAGAATAAATGAGTTTGCCCTATGGTATCTTTCGGGTCTCTAATGGCGCCATTTCTGATTAATAATGCAGCCATTGACGTGTTTCCGCGTTGCGCTGCCCACGACAGAGGTGTTCTTCCTTTGGAGTCCCTGGCATCAAATGGGTAACCACGCTGGATTAGCCGTAGGGCTAGATCATCCATCCCAAACCACGAAGCAAGATGAAGACCTGTGGCGTCTCTGGGTGGATACTGACTAAAGTGAATGAAATTCAAATCCAGCTGAACAGACCAGAGTATCTGAATGGCAAAATCCAGTTTGGGGGCATCAGCGAAGAGTTTCATGATCAAATCTTCGCTCATGGGACTCTCTGGGTTCTCCCTCATCGCTTCACGGGCATGAAAGCCCCAGCTTTTGGCAGCATACAAGCACAAGGGGAATCGAGACAGGCGGAAGTTAAAATCCTCGTCGGTGGCACAAAAACCTTCTTTGAAATAATCAAGTAAGAGGTATGACAGAGAGGCTATAGTTATGCTCTTTTCGGCGTCCGGGAACCATTTCGAATGATTTCTCTGGAAATAGTCCTGTGTTGTATAATGGACCAATCGAATAACTTCGCTCTCCTGGTCAACTGTAACCAGGCCAGCACATACAGAGATAATGTCTGCGAGGTCCGGAATATTGTCTTCATCGAAGTGAGATTCTTCTGGTTCCACCGCAAGTGCATGCTGTAACTCTTGGCTGGTGAGCTGTCTTTTCGCACATACGATCCAAGCCAGAGTTTGTTTCGCCAGCTCCGTCTGATCAGTAGCTTGATGTTCGATTCGATCCATAGCATCATCATAGGCGCGGTCATATGTTTGCTGACCGACCGAAAGATCTTTCAGCGCTGATCGGATGGCTCTCACTGATCCTTTCTCTATCAAGGAATTCAGATAAAGCTGTGCAAGGAGGAACCTGATATAGGTGATCAGAAAAAAGTCCTCGCATAATCCATATACAGCACATGTTAAATTTACTCACATTCCACCCACAGCACTGGCAATATTCACACAAATCTCTTCCTGGAGATCTGGACTTCTTGTCACGCACGATGGCAGTAGCGAAAGGTTACCTCGAAGGTACTTCCTCACGTCTTGCTCGCTTGCGCGAATTTCCAGTTGCGCTGTACCATCAAATCTTTCGGTGATTTCGGGAATAAATCGAGAGGTGACAAGGAAGTTCACGTTGTGCTTTTTTTGAAGTTCAAAAATTTCACCAATGAGACGAGAGCGCGTTCCGCAGAAGGATTGACATTCATCTAAAGCATCGATGACAATAAAACTTTTGGTGAAAATTCCAAAGGCGCAAATCGAATGCAGCGCTTTCGACAACTCATCAGCGGTTGGTCTTGTTCCTTTATGCTGATGTTGATTATACAACGCCTCAACGCTTTGTGGCAAAGACCCGTGTCCTTTAGAAAATTGCTTTAGAACGCTCTCCAGGAAATGCTCTAGTGTCTGTTCATTCTGCAGCTGGAAGTTGCAATAGACATAAGCGATTCTGACGTCCATGTCATTTTCATATTATTTATAAAGCTCCTCAATGACGATTGAGCTCAGGATGGTCTTTCCGGCGCCAGGAATTCCGGGACAAAATAGTGTTTTCTTCGGTCCCATAATCCATTTCCGAAATGCCGAACTTTCGAGTAGCCATTGACCGGTGTCCTTCTGGCGTCTTCGGATATAATCGCTATACCGCGCTGCGTAGTTCGTAGGTGAGAGCCAGTGCAAAATCTTCTCGCGGTCTTCATTTCCCTGATGCTGAAGGAGCTTTGAAACATTGTTCTGTGATTTCTTGCCATAGAACGCATTCAGAACGGCGATATTGTTGCGAATGCGACTCCTAAGCTCATTGATGTCATTTGGCTCCCATGTCAAGCGTTTCCAGATCCTCTTCGCTATCTTTCTTTTCGTATCTTGTGATCCCTCCAGCTCTGTTTATTTATCAATCTTCTTTTCGATATCAGTTAGTGTACTGCGACAGGTGCTGGCTATCGTATCCAACTCGTCTTGCTGTCCGCTACTGAGACCTTTGGTTGATGAAATGATTTCAACATCTTGTATGGCGAACGACAGGGCCCGAACCCTGGTTTTTTCAATATTAGTGCTTCACTGTAAGGTCTCATCACTTGGGAGGAAGCTGATCTCACTCGTCAGAGAGAGTCTTGAATTGTATAGGCGCATCGACAAACTCCTTCCTGATCTTGTTTGCGAGACTGGTGATAGCAAGGATGTCTCCCACCCCAAAATCAAAACTCATTCTTCATAGGTTTTGGACAATGAAAAGAAAACATTCATGGGTTAAATGGGTATCCAAGTGATACCGCCAGTCCTAATTGGTGGTAGAAATTCCGTCCTGACTGAAGAAGTTGAAGATTGCAAATAGCAGGTACACAGTGTGAACTCACTCCACCCCGCATTGCAGTGAGTGGGGCCAAACACCGTACATACGCGAGATTTGACTAGCTCTTCTGCTGCTTTCCTGTCAAAATGCAAAGAACTATGATATAGTAGTACTAGCAAATGGCTTTTTACAAGTTTTCCTATATAACAAATCTCATGGGATAGTTTTCGCCTCTTCAGCCGCCCTTTTCCAAGTCTCCCTATCTCTCAGCCCTTCGAGCCAGTTGTTCACATTGGGATACTTCTCGAAAACATCCTTCCACTTACCTGCCATCAAAGCAGCAGCATTTGGCAAGTGGAATAAATCTGCCAGAGTTATCTCATCTCCGGCGATATATCTCTGTGTGGCTAATTTGCTGTCATAAACAGCGAGAACCGAATCAAGGTCCTGCTCCGCCTGTGCAACTCTATCCATATCGGGGGCACCAAGGCCTTTCATTCTTCATATGCGCGAGTGAGTTTTCGTATAGGGAATCTGGGGTAGGGAAGACATACGGCTTGATGACAAGCTCTGTTCCAATTGTCTCCGCTGCGGCCGCGAAATAACTCTGCTCGGTTGAACAAGCTTGTTCGAAGCGACCGTAGGCTTCGTCATCATCTGGGATCAGTTTTTTACCGGAATTGTATTTACTTTGTGAATGTTAGATTGATTAACACAATCCGTATAATGAATCCTATTCGAACTGTCTGGGGAACGGGAAACAGCCTACCGGGCGAGATATTTGCAGATAGCCCTACTTTCGTATATGATGAATCCATCATCGTCCAAAACAGGGACTTTCCCGAAGGGCTGCAGTCTTTTATACTCCTCTGTCTTCTGGGCACCCTTGGCGATATCGACGAGAATGAACTCGTAGGCTAAGTCCTTCTCCAGAAGGGTGACCAGGACCCGGGAGGTTGACATAGCGGAGCCATAGAGTTTCAGAACCATTTTATTAGTGGGTGACTTTCGTTTAGCGGCAAGTAATAAGCGGAGATTGTCAAAAAATGGCCGAAGAGCGCAGCGATGTGAAGTCGCGAAAGTTGTTGATCATCCTGCCAAGAGAGGGCGGAACAGCCTTATGAGCACCAGCAAAAAACTAACGCATGGTGTCTCCGCTTATATTTGGTTACACAGACTCGGAGTTAATGGAGCCATTGGGAAGACTCTGTAGCAGAGCAAAGTTTACACGGTTTGTGAGAATCATGAGAAGGGAAAAGGAGATTATTTTATCATCTACACTCTTCCAGAGAAGCGGCCTAATCTTTAGCCACCTCGATTGCCGGGGTTTCTCCGCGTGATAAGCTTATCAAAATCCGGGGACCCCTCAGCGTGGCCTTCCCGTCCCGTCGCCATGTGGCAGCATCAACACTTTTAACCAACCGAATCACCCCGATCTACTCCTTTTTTTTCTGGAAAAGCACGATTCAATGATCAGAGAGCTACCTTGGATTATTAAGAGAAGATCGATCTTCAGAATCACCACAAACCCCCGCCAAACACCAGCACAAGCACGCACTATGCACCTCCGCCCCGACCACGCTGTAACCGACCTCCCCACCCTCCACGAATTTATCCGCTCACACCCCCTCGGCGTCTTAACAACCTCGCTCCCCTCAACAAATTTCCCCACGCTGCAATGCAGTCACATCCCATGGGTACTCGACGGAGTGGGTAGCGGCGGAAACTTGGCAAAGGGCTCAGACTCAACCCAAGAAATCACTGACGACGACAGTACAAGCCTAGGCGCAAGCACAAGCACAAGCCAAGGCAAGGGCAAGCTGGGGACCCTGCGCGGCCATATTGCCCGAGCAAATCCGCATACAAAGGCACTAATCGAAGCCGTTACGGAGGCGGAGAAGGTCGGGCGATCGACCGGTCCTAATTCGGCTATTGATGGTGATGCGCAGGTACAAGTACCAGTCTCAGTACAGGCCCAGGAACAGGGACAAGGACAAGTACTTCCTGGTGAAGCTTTGATTGTATTTACTAGTCCTGTGGAACACTACATTACACCGCAGTTTTATAGCGGGTCGGTGGGCAGTGGTAAAGTTGCGCCAACCTGGAATTATGCTGCTGTGCAAGTTTATGGGAGAATGGTTGTTCATCATAAGATTGAGGAGTCTGAAACAGGAGAGTTTCTCACTCGGCAATTAAGTGATTTGGCTAGATTGGGAGAAGTGGATATCATGGGGTATGGCAACGAGAATGAGGGTGGCAAATGCAGGGATCAAGGCGAAGGAGATGAATCTGGGCAGGGACGATCTCCGTGGAGGATTGCTGATGCGCCGGTGGAGTACATCTCGATGCTGAAGAAGGGGATCGTGGGGATGGAGGTGGAGATCACGCGGGTGGAGGGGCGGTTTAAAGGAAGTCAAGAGAAAGGCGTTGCGGATCGTGATGGGGTGATTGGTGGATTAGAGAAGATGGGAGGTTGGAAAGCAAGGGAGATGGCTGGGTTTGTGAGGGATATGTCAAAGGATCAAAAGAGGTAGACAGGTAGACTCGAAGAGGTCTAGAGGGGTATTTTGAGTGCATATTGTATAGAAATGCCGAGTATAGACTACGTGTACTGGGATATCATAGCCATTGGCCGGGTATACGGAGACCGTTTAGGAAGTTTACGTATGCGAGGCTCAATGGTGAAGCTAGACTTGTTGAATCCGTCTCGAAAACAGTATAGACTACCCCAGAAAGGTTCACACTAATGAGGAATGCTGGCCGGCGCTTAGTTGTTCCTTTCATCTTGCATGTTTCAGGTGGATGGTTGATTGAAGAGAGAGTGGAGCTGTAATTGTGGCATCTGCAGGAGGTCTGCATGGGATGGCTCTGCATGAATTGCAATTCTGGACATGTGATGGTGTGTACGGAGTAAAGGGTACTAGTAATAAATGCTAACTCAGACCTAAACAGACTAAATTGACTAGGGTCTCGGGGTGGATGACCAGGATGGACATTTACCGGGTGGGCAACTTTTAGTGAGTGCCAATTAGGCTGAGTTAGGCTAGTCTTGGTGTTCGGCAACGAAGCCCTAACTCGAACAGAATTGAGTACAGCAGAGTGGAAGGGGGGTGGAAATAGTTGAATATTTCAGATATGGTGTAAACTACTAGTTTAAAATACTTGTTGAATATTAAAATAGACCATCGACCATAAGAGACTAGCCAGATCACAAAATAACAGGGTCTTGTCTGGTCTGGTCTAGTCGACCCAGTCTAGTTGAACTCCGGTGGGCTCTTCTCTTTCTCGGCTTCTCCGCATTTCGCCTCTCTCTCCACCTTTTTATTTCCCTCCCCCATCTTCTGATTCCCCCGATTTCCTATGTTCCTATGCCTTCGTCGACCTTCTCTTTGTTTTCACGTCCATGATGTCTCGTCCCCAGGTCAGTATAGACCGTCTAACGCCTCGTCGTGCGACGGTTGAACCTCGCGAGGCTATGAATTGTAAATCCTGTCGCAAAAGAAAGGTTCGTTTGTCGTTTTCCCACTCTTTCTCTCGGCTTCTTATAGCCACGCAAGGCCGATGCCGGCTCGGAAAATTCCACATTGTTATTCTCAATGCGAATAGCACCGCTGATACGAATTCTCAGATCAAATGCAATCGCTTGCGACCGAGCTGTGAGGCTTGCAAGGTTTTCCAATGTCCTTGTGTCTATGGTAAGCTTGAAACTGGAGTGGATGAGCCCACCTACAGCTGTCGGTCGTGCCGATCACCTCGCTGACATCGCGATAGACGCCATCCCAAAGAAACGCGGTCCCAAAACAGATGTTCTCGAAGCTCTTCTCAAACGTGTCGATGGTCTCGAGAAAAGATTGCAAGATGAGAAGAATCCCATATCGCCCACTTCCCCAGATCCCCCGGAGGACCTCCCCCCAAGCAATCAAACCCGTCGCAATACCATAGGTGCCTCCTTTAACCCATATTCTGGCGATCGCCGACCGTCTCTATCGACATCTTTCTCTCAACCAGCCGAATCTTTCCCTCGACCGACCGGCCAGACTTCATCGCCAGTCCTTTCACAATCACAGGAACAAGGGCATCCATCGCATTCACAATCACACGCGCAATCGCAATCGCAATCACAGAATAGCATTTTGTCAGATGTTTTGCTTGACGCATATTTCGGGCGCTTGCATGGAAAGCCTTTCTATGTCTTAGATGAAACAAGTACGCGACAACTTCAACAGCTTAAACAACTATCTGCGCCTTTGGCCATGGCAATATCGGCCATGACTCTCCGGTAAGCGATTTCCGTCGGGATAACAAACAGCCGATTTGCTAATATTTTCAAAGATACGTCCATGCAGTCGGACAACCGGAACATTCCTTGCGCATGGGATTAGACGCTGCTTTACAAGCACGGCGAATGGTTGATGTCGATAACCCCACCGTAGAGGGCTTGCAGAGCCTACTTCTACTCTCACAGGCATTTTTCGCGTACGGGCTAGGGAAAAAGGCATATATGACATTCTGTATGTTTTTCGATGCTTGATTTGCCCAAGTCTATTCTAACAGGAATTAGCGAATTGCGCTGCCATGGTGGTTGCATTGGATCTCCTCCGCGAAGCACCCGCAAAGAGCAACCTATCACCGACGGAGAGAGAAATGAGGCGGCGACTCTTCTGGTCTGTTTACCTCATGGATCGCTTCATTACATGTGGATCGCCACGGCCGTGTCTCATTGCCGATCACTCTATCGTATTGCGTCTCCCAGTCTGGTCGTCTCAAACAGCCGGCCTCGCTGTCGAAGGCGAGCTTTTCCATGTTGGGCCCAACATTCAATACTCTGCTGATTCTCGGCGGAAATCCCCGAGCGCGGCATCTCTATTAATCGATATTACCCGTATATTAGGCGTCACGAACCGATATTTGGCGGCGGGTGGTGTTAAGGGCGATTCGCACTTCCCATGGCACGCATTGTCGAACTTGTCCAAAATCCGCCAGGAATTAGACATCTGGGCTGCTGGGACGCAGGACGTCTTTGCCTCAATCGAAGCATTATTTGGTCATCCAGAAAGCACCACCCTACTCCTCAGCAAATTAATCTACCATCTCGTTCACTGCTTGATTTATCGCCCATTCCTGCCGATCGACCTGGTAGAACTCCGCGGAACAGGTCAGCATCAGTCTTGGCAGATCGAAGCTACCAATTTGTGCTTCTCACATTCCAATGCCATTGCGGAGCTAGTCGAGCTAGGTCGTAACTCACCCTTGATTGAGTGGCCTGCCTTTGTCGGATACTGCGTGTGTACAGCTGGTACTGTGCATGTCCACGGTGTGCACTATAAGGGCCAAGAAGGGGAAGTGTTTTCATCGAGCGCAGAGTTTCTCACTCGTGAGATGCACCAGCTGGCCTGGTTACGCAATTCCTGGGCCGGCGTACAGCACCAACGGGAACTTCTTCAAGCAATCTATACCTGCCATTCGGAGCTGGTTCGTAACCTGGCTAGCAGCCCGATGCGTTTCTCTCCAGTATTTCATCTGGAAGACTTCCTCGATAGATATCCTGGTTTGTCAGTGGACGGCTCTCACGTCCGACTATTAGATACGGCTGACGAGCTGGTCTCATTGTAAGACTCCATTGCTCCTCTATCAACAAAGCGTTAAATGAACTAACCGACTTCATCCAGCCCAAACAATTTCGGCCAAGACTATTACCAACGCCCAATGGCACCACCTTTCAATCCAAACCAATTCTACCAACCTCGACCCTCAACTCTCAAAACCCAAACCCCAGACTCCGACCGCCAATCCCAATCCCATTCTTCCCAAAAAGACCTATCTCCAGCCCTTCACTTCCACGCCTCCCCTTCTCTCCCAAGTCTTTTCCCCGTCTCATTAAACTCAGATCCAACAGCCTCTTCCTCAGATCACCTTGCCCTCCCAACATCATTCTCCCCCTCTGCCTTCGGCCTCTCACCACCAGCCTTCTCAGCAGAAGGTTTCATAGCCCCAACACCCCCCTCAAACCCTCAATATGCAACCTTCCCCTTCGATGCAAATGCCAATACAAACGGCGGAGCCGGAGGCGGAGGTGCAGTCGTCACGCCCGGAGCCCAATCTCAAACTTCTGGATCCCATACGGCCAGCAGTGAAACAGGACCTGTGGAAAAAGATCCGTTCTTGAGCCTCTTGGAGCAACTTGCCGAAAATGAAAACTCACAAGGCGGTCCAAGTGAGCTTGATTTCTTTTTGGGGGTTGATGAGGCCGGGGAGAAAGAAGAATTGTAAATGATACATACTTGGAAAGGAAGATTTGTCTGAGATGGAAACAAAACCTACAACTGCATTTTGTGTATATCATTGCCGTCTTCTTGCTATTACTTTTTGGGTGGTTGAATTGGGGTTTGTTTGTTTAAGCGATTGATACCATTGATTTTCAGAGGGGATAGTGGGAATCTACATAGGATATTTTGGAAAACTTTCTAGCTTTTGCGAGGAACATTTATCTAACTATTTACCAATCTTAATTTACTGTGTAAGGAGGTTGAAAGTGAATAGTGAAAATATAGTTTCATATCAACAGAAAATCTAATAATGCCTATTTACAGTGTATCATCGCAAGCTCAAACCCAATACCAATTTTTCAAAACACCAAGGACCCAATGTCAATGCTTAGAGTCTAGACGAGCTAGCCGGGGCATTAGCCGCACAGCAAGAAGTCTTAAAAGCATTTGTCGACATGGTATCAACACAGATGGCGCTAGGAGGAACCCAAAGACCAGGGTTCTTGACGGAGAAATTGGAAGCACGCAGCATGACGCTGACAGGCTCTGCGGGCATGATAGGGAAGTCCTCAGTGCGAGGGAAGTGAGTCAGACCGAACTGGATATAGCAGACAATATCGGTGTTCTCGATGTTCTCATTGCGCTTGGCCCAGTCCAGGATGGTCGAGTTGTGAGGGTGGTTCTCTTCACCGGTAGATTGGCAGACATAGTCACCAGCAGGGAAGAGCTCGTAGTCCTTGTAAGGGGTGACCCAGAGAGGCTTGCGGGCGAATGCAGCGCGGTTATAGACAGTGCTGCCGGGCTTGGCGAGCAGAGGGGGGCAGTTGTTGTTGAGGATCTTGTAACCGATGGGCTTCTTGGCGATCTCGTTCATGCGGTTGGGGTTGACGATATCCCATGAGCGCTGGGTCTCGTAGCAGTAGTCTGCAGCGCCTTCAAGGGATGTGCGGAGGGGAGTCTTCTTGCTGAGGAAAGCGTTTCCGTAGGGGTTTTCGGGAGAGCCGACGGCGTGATCGGAGGAGACGGCATCGCTTTGGATAACGGAGTTGTTGACACCGTCGATTTCGGGGTCGACACGGAGAGAGAAGATGTGCTGGTGGTTGTGGGCGTTGATGTCGGGGGCGACCTGGGTACCGTAGGGAGCGGCGGTCTCGGTGGGGTGCATGCAGTAGGTGTTCAGCATACCAGTGAGCTTCATCTCGAGCTTGTAGGTACCGTCCAGAGTGAAGGTGTGGTAGAAGCCGTACTCGTAGTTGGCGGCGGTGATGATTTGAGAGATGATAAGCTTGCGGTCACGGGCAGAGATGACAGTACCATCACGGTAGTCGGTGTGCTTGTAGAGAAGACCGTTGTCCTCTTCGTGAATGCAAATGGCGTTCTTAATGACGGCGGCCTCACCGTTACCGGTGGACATCACACCATCCATGTAGTGGATGGCACCCTTGCAATCACAACCCAGCTTCAGGGAGTTGGTCATGAGACCGGAACCATACTCGCCAACGTCGAAAGCGTGCTTCTTGTGGTGAGGCTTCTCGGGGCAGCCGTAGGGGACAACCATCTCAACAACGGAGATACGGTTGAACAGAGTGCGCTCGCGGTCCTCGTACATGTCGTGGGAGCGAACATCAGAGATGACAATACCTTCACGGTAGTTGAAGCCAATGTGCATCTTGTAGTTGGCCCAAGACAGCTCGTTGCCGCGGACCTTGAAGGAGACACCCTCAGGCTGAGTGATGTCAATAGGCTTGAGGCGCTCGTGGTTGTACTGATCGCCAACAAAGTCGGGAAGGAAGTTGTGCTCCTGCAGAGGGGGAGCAGTGCGCTCGCCGTTAACGAGGCGAACATCAACGCTCAGAACCTCCTCCTTCTCGGTATCGGCAACAACGCTGAAATCCAGAGGGTGAGCGTACTGGTTGTCGAACTCGGAGTTACGGTAGTAAACCAGACCCTGCTGGAGACGGCGGTCGAAGCCCCAACGCTCATCGATACCAATAGCCCAGGCATCCAGGAAAACCTTGGACATATCAGTGATACCGATCTCGTTACAGGCGCGAATGACACGGGCGTCCTTGCGAGCAATGCGCTCCATGACATCCAGGTCCTCCAGCGTGAGAGTAGGCATGGCATTGTGGATCTCCTTGTATTCCTCAACCTTGGACTTGCTCAGGTTGACAACGACCTCGGCGACCTGCTCAGTCTCGCGGATGATGATAATGGCGAAAGCCCGGCGATCCGGGGTCGGGATCTTGCCAGCCTTGAAAGAAGCATATTCGGCCTTGCGGGGCTCACGCAGAGTGATGCAGTTGAACTTGACGGTCTTGGGGTTGCAGTAGTCACGGACGAGCTTGGCAGCCTCGGGGATTTCCTTGATGGAAAGTTGATCTGTGCGGGGGAATGTTAATTCTGTAATCTTTTTTTCAGCTCTGTTCTTATCTTATCACATACCGAGGGGGTGGGGAGTGCCCTGGGGAAGCATGGCAGTGGCAGCAACGCTGTCATAGTCTCCCTCCCGGAAGATGGTGTAACCCGGGATGGAAGTGGTATCAGGGGCAGAAGCCATGGTGAATATTGATGTGAAAAAAGAACTTGAGAAGCTGGAGAACCATCATCTTCGTCCCATGGCGGTCCCTTATATATTCGGTGGCACTTTGCAACAGATCCATAGATATCCGCATGTACCTGCCCAATTAGGCAGCCCAACAGTATCTGTCTGGGTCGCGCGTGTCTCGCGACTCTTCCCGACGGTAGACGAGTGGATCTGGCTCAGTTTGGCGAAAGCCTGGAGAAGGCCATGTATCTTTCTGCTGCATCTTGCTTTATTTCCTGTCAAGTAATATCTTTTGCGTAAACGTGCACTTTGACGGAAGTTCTAGCCAATGGGGAAAAAAGATCTGTGTACCCTGCAGGGGCGACAGGCCACTTTCGCCGATAGGGCAGGTTGACCCTAACCTTTGTGAACTCCAGGCCAATAGCTATACCCTAAGACCCTAAGAATATGTGTCTGTGTGTGCCTGCGCTGTGTCTGCCAAGTGCGATCAAGCTTATCTTTTTCGCGGGGAAACCACGTGACTGTTGCTTGCGACATGGCTTAGCACGTGGAAAAAGCCATGCAGATGGGATTTGAGAACTATTCAAGTAGAGAATTATCAAGATGTGATGTCTACTGCTCGCTATTCTGATTTTTACAATCCTAAACCATCATTTTTGCATGAACATCTCGGTTTTCTTAATGAACCTTTGAAGGTAGACTACTGCAAGTCCCCTCGGTCTCCCGCGGTCTGGTTGGTTGCGTGGACCTCCCTCATCAGGTCTAGCGTCCCCGTCTCCGACTCGGGATCGAATTTGATCGTCTGGAGATGCCGTGTGGGTCTTCTTCTCCAGACACTGTCACAGCGGGGCTGGTTGACCTTCTCCTTTGGGCATGTCGTGCCGAATCACTTATCAATGCTCTTTATCAGTGATGTAGCTGCAGCGTGGAGTTCAAAGTGGCACTGCTGTGGATTTTAAGAGTTAACTTCAGCTGTGTTAGATCGCCTGTTCTTTCCTCTCAAGTCAAATCTTCATTCCTTCAACATTTTACTCTATCACAATGGCCTCATTATCTGTTCAGTGTACAGCTCCTAACGGCCGCTCCTGGTCTCAACCCACCGGTCTGTTTATCAACAATCAATGGGTTAAGTCCTCGACCGGCGACAAGATCTCTAGCATCAACCCTGCGTATGTCAATCAGATCATCTTCTTGTGATTTCTAACTTCAAGCTTGCTAATTCTTTACTGCGTTATAGAACTGCTCAAGAGATCACCTCTGTCTACGCTGCCTCTGAGCAGGATGTCGACACAGCAGTCAAGGCTGCACGCGCTGCGCTGAATGACCCAAGCTGGAGAGATCTCCCTGGTGTCGAGCGTGGCAAGCTGATGAACCGCCTGGCGCAACTCATCGAGGACAACCGTGAGGTTCTCGCGACAATCGAAACCTGCGACAACGGAAAGCCATATACCGTCTCCCGTGACGATGACTTGACTGAGACCGCTGAGACTATCCGCTATTACAGTGGATACGCCGACAAGATTTTTGGCCAGGTTATCGGTACTACCCCAGACAAGTTCGCCTATACCGTGCGCGAGCCAGTTGGTGTTTGCGGTCAGATCATCCCGTAAGTGAAATTTACTCACCCTGCTAGAATCCATTCTTCAAAAGCTAAATATCCTAGATGGAACTTTCCTCTCTCCATGGCTGCTTGGAAGCTTGGTCCAGCCCTTGCTTGCGGCAACACTGTCGTCCTCAAGCCCGCTGAACAAACCCCCCTCTCTATCCTCTTCTTGGCCAACCTTGTTGTGGAAGCCGGTTTCCCCCCTGGTGTTTTGAACATTGTTAATGGTCACGGTGCCGTTGCTGGTGCGGCCCTTGCTTCTCATCTGGATGTAGACAAGATCGCATTCACTGGTAGCACAGCTACTGCCAAGCATATTATGAAGATGGCGAGTGTCAACCTGAAGAATATTACTCTGGAGACCGGTGGCAAGAGCCCCTTGGTTGTGTTCAATGATGCAGATCTCGAGCAGGCGGTTGAATGGGCTCATATCGGTATTATGTACAACCAGGGCCAAATTTGCACAGCTACCTCCCGGATCTTGGTCCAGGATAAGATTTATGACAAGTTCCTGGCAGCATTCAAGGCTCAGATCAAGAATGTCTCAAAGGTTGGCGATCCCTTCGATGAGTCCACCTTCCAGGGTCCCCAAGTGACCCAGGCTCAATACGACCGCATCATGTCCTACGTCGATGTTGGTAAGGAGGAGAAGGCTACTCTTGCAGTTGGTGGAAAGCCTTTCAAGGGCGTTGGTAACGGCAAGGGATTTTTCTTCGAGCCTACAGTCTTTACCGACGTTACTCCCAACATGCGTATCTATCAAGAGGAGGTCTTCGGTCCTTTCTGTGTGATTGCTCGTTTTAGCACCGAGGATGAGGCTGTGCAGATGGCCAACGACACCACCTATGGCCTCGGCAGCGCTATCTTTACCACCAACCTGACCCGCGCTCACCGCGTTGCGAAGCAGATCCAAGCTGGTATGGTGTGGATCAACTCCAGCAATGATAGCGATTGGCGCATTCCATTTGGCGGTGTCAAGCAGAGTGGTATTGGCCGTGAGCTTGGCGAGGCTGGACTGGATGCCTATTCCTCTGTAAAGGCTATTCACGTTAACATGAAGTCTAAGCTTTGATCTACACTCGCGATTGTAACTGTATAGTCCAATGATGAAACTTTCTTAGATTTTGTTCATGAATTTTACCCGCTTCTCATATCCCTTGATTCTAGCATTCCAATGTAAATGTTTAGTTCTGGCTCAGTCATCAACGCCCTCGGCCCACAAGGAAGTGAGGAAATGATCGCTAAGAACCTCTTCCCGGGTCCTTAGAAATAATCTAGGTGTAGAAGGTGCAATTGAACTAGTACAAAGTGCTTGTAGATCATTGAGACGCTTCAGGGTGCGCCATGATTCATGGTCCAGAAAGCGCAGGTGAGATGGAAGTTGATCTGGCAACCTGGCCACATCCTGGCTAAGCCTGGATTTGTATCTTTTGAGACAAGCATCATTCTCTCTGGTCCTGAAATGTATTGCATTTACCAAGGGCTCCAAATTGAGCTCTGTTGGTGACTTGCAAATCACTCGAGACCAGTCCTCATACGAGCATATGAAGTCTTTCGTAACATCAAAGGGCCCAGTCCTATATGGCGTGAACCATGGTGCAACAATGACTATAGTGCAAATTGAATTGCAATTTTCGGTAACAAATTTGATCGTGTCATATAATTCGGCAGCGTCGCGTGGATTTATGAGGATGTGCTGGACAAATGGTTTCAAATCGAAGTGATCAAACATATATTTCATCAAACCGCGACTTGCCTCAAGGTCACGGAAGAAAAAAAGATGTCTTTCGAAGTCGAACCAACCCAATCTTTCAACTTCGATCAATCTATTCTTCATGACCTGGCGGGCTTCACGGCAAACCCGACCGATTTTTTTATGGTGGTTCTTGCCACTGGTTTTGATGCGTTGTTTCGCGCGGTGGAAGTTGGTGCACGTCCATTTCAGTGCCAAGGCGTACTCCCAAACGAGGAGCCGTATTTCTGGAGGAAATCTAGGAAATAGGTCAAATCTAGTCGCCATCGGGGTTGGAAGGAGTATTTAAAAAAGCTCAAGTGAAAGGGTGTCGGTCATTATGTGGAGATTGGTTTGTCCTCGAGCTAGGCAGCAAGCATGACTACTTGCAGCCTAACAATCTACGCAAGGCTGAGAGCTGTGATGGCCTTAGAAATCTACCGCAACTCGATGACACTGCCAATTCAAATTTGTATTGGTCGTAAGTGATATAACTATCTAAATTCCTAGCCATCTATGTACTCTATGTTTATATACCATAACCAAACCACTGCCGGTCGCACTTATATACAATAAATAGCACACCACCGATTTTTCCCTCCAGATTGTAGTATGTACTACATTGCCAATTCGAAATTGCTGGGTCTTGCCTATACAACAATTAAGTGATGGCCAACGCCACAGCACTCCCTAATTCTCTTCCTTCTTCTTCTCGGGGCTTGGAACCTCGTTATTTGCTGCCTCCTGCGCCTGAATGATCATCGCAATCGAAGACTCCTCAGTATTGAGGTATGTTCGGTTACCCTGTATGAACCAGAATGCCATCGCAATCACCAGCATCACCCCAAAGACCGCAATAGCGTAGTTCATTTCATCGCCACCGGGGTTAGGAGCAGTTGGGAAAAAGAAAAAGATGGACGTGATGATACAATACACCAGACTGACACAATAAGCCGGAACACCAATCTTTCCGAGGCGGAATTCTCCTCCAGGGGGAAGCTGATCGCGCCCTACCAAAAGAACGGTCGAGATAGGTAGCCCGTAAGAGATTGTCAACGCAATGGTGCTGACGCTCAGAATTGCGTTCAGGACGGTCTCCGCGAAAAGGAAAAGAATACCAACCAGCGCAATCAGGACTCCTTGGAACCAAAGAGCGCGGATTGGGGCCTTCCATATAGGGTCAACATGGCAGAGATAGCGACTGAATGGCAGTCCACCGTCACGCGCAAAGCCCCATGTAAGGCGAGATGCGGTAGTGACGATACTGACACTCTGGCCAAGGCCGTTCATGATGAAGAGGGCGATGAGAACAGCAGCTCCATTCAGGCCAACAGTTTCTTGGACCAATGACATAAAGGGTAGACCACTCGGTGCGTCAATGACACTTCTCACCTCTTGGATACAGAAGAGGCAGACAAGCATCAAGATGAAGCCACTCACTGCACCCGAGATGACAGCGAAATAAATGACCTTGGGGGCATTCTTTCGAGGAGCCGGGATTTCCTCGACCATGTGAATAACTGCATCAAATGCAGTCAAGCCATATCTGTAGGATTGTTAGTCGCGGGGAAGATGTTGAGGAGGAGAAAGGGGGAGGGAGTGAAGAGGCTAAGGATGCTTTTACGTACGCTGCTTGGACCAGGCCCATAAACCACACAACTCCATCTGACCATCCAGTCTCGTTGATCCATTTTCCGAAGACAAATGAAGCTGGTTGGTAACGAAGACCCGATTTCATACCAACGGAGATTAAAAGAGCAAGACAGAAAACGAAGAATAGTCCAAAGAACCACACTCCGACGAAGTTGTTAAGCCAGGGGAGGAAATTGTCCCGTCGGCAACCCAGAACATTGACCAGGGTCAGGATGAAAATACATCCAATATATACGACGAATTCCAGCCAGCCCTGGGATGCTCCAGTCCAATCTTCATCGAACATGACTTTCATTCCAAGAATGAAGTTCGTCATGAATGCGACTTGGGATGCAGCCAGTGTCCACCAGCCAAAGACATTGATCCATGCGCAAATATAGGAGACGAAACGACCTAAAGGGGTGCTCCATAGACGATAGATCCAGTAGGCTTGGCCCAATGCTGTTGGCATGCTGCTACAGATTTCTCCAAGGGAGATTGCCACACAGCAGTTGCAAAATGTGACCAGAGCAAGACCCCAGAGGATGGAGACAGGCCCGCCATTGATGAGACCATCAGACAGATCCTGTGCGAAGGTTGACCATGTTCCCAGAACGCAGAATGCGAGGGCTAACATGCTCCAGAGATTGAACTTTCGCTCAAGCGTCTGGCCATGACCGAACTCTGCAAGGTCCTGTGCATCTTGGATTTGTTGCTCAGTTGGTTTCCAAGTTTCGGATTCCACGTCCATAACTAGGTTGAGTGTAACGATGTAAGGCGTCTCAGGAAAGATAGATGGGGGTCATTTCCGTATGTCGAGATAGATTTGGTTGGTATTCTCGTTGAAAAATAATCAAACAAGAATATACACGGTCTGAATGTTTGGGTGTTCACGCTCGAGATTGCTGGACAAGGATATAGGATATAGGCAGCGGGGAATATCGAACCCCAGTCCCCAACCAGCCGGGGATTCTCTCTTTTTTTCCTGGGGAACCCCACGAGTCTCGGGTTGTGTGGCCCTTACCCCTCGAAGCTGGCCCTGACTTCACCGAAACTGGCCCACTTGGCGCTACCAGAACCTGGTTACGTGTTGGGGATTAGACGAAAGAGCATGGACCTTTCTTCAGCACTTCCACGAAAATTATCTCCACCAAAGTTTTAGTAGGCTGGATCTTCCTAGTAGGGAAGGTTGATGCGGGTGCCTGGAGGTGCATCTTCTAGAATGAAATCATCCAGTGTGACGATCTCCAGCATGTCGATGGATATCGTCGCGAATGCCGGGTTCCCCGTGGAGAAACCCCAGGGAGCGTGGAGCGCGAATGGCTGATTCTCCCGAATCGTTGACACACCGGTACATCCATGGTTCAATTCGGGTTTCTGATGTGGCGAGTCCCGCGTGCTATTCGTGTCATTCGCAGTAGTTGCATCGCAAAGAAAGTTTGCGCTTCGGGTCGGGAGGCTAGCAAGCGTTTTGACCTACCCGATTCAATTTAGCACGGAATATCAAGGTACCACGGCTAAATATGACACAAAACATATGCCTAATGTTCATATCAACGGTGGATCGTCTGGGCGGCCGATAGCGCTTGCTTGTACCTACCTAAAGCAGATTGAGGCGAAAAGGCGCCGATGTCTCCACTCTGGAGAGTCCCGAAGCTCGGTCAACACGGACCGATCGCAGGGGGGAGAGAGAGGTAGATATAACGTGACGGGGGGAACATGAGGTCAAAAATGCATCTGATGATTGCGAGGGAATTTGAGGGCCAAATATAAGCTTGACCATTGCCTCTGATCCGGGACGGATTCCCTAAGAAGGACTAGAGCGCGCTATTTGTTCTACATTTGAGAAGATTGATTCACCAATCAGCGCCCCGTACAACTCGCGGTGCTATACTCGCAAATATCTATATGAACAGCATGAGTGATCGAGCCTTCGGTCGCACCAGAATTCCATTCATTCCTTTCCCTGCGGCTTCCAACGATGGCGTCCTCAGATAATAAAAGAAAAAATTCCGTCAGCAGCACCCGCCACCGATCCCACAGGGGTTGTTGGACTTGCAAAAAGAAACGCATCCAATGCGACGAGGCTCGACCTGGTTGTCAGAAATGTATTACACGAGGACTTTTGTGTGAGGGGTATGAAATTCGACTTCGCTGGGGTGCTGGCATTGCTTCTAGGGGTCGATACAACGGAGCCGCAAAGCCTGTGAAGGAGTTCATTCCACCCCCTTCGAAACGACGATGGGATCTTCGCGGCAAGGGGGGAAAAGAAATGGAGGATGACCACCGGGGACAGCCTGATTTGCTACTCGCATCTAGCTTCAGTCCAGGTAAATTAATAAATTTGAAATCGTCTAGTCCAACTGGATTCAATCAGACTAACACCGTTATCTTAGATGAGCCAATAGACCACCCTGTCAGTCCACGCGCAACAGTAAATATATTAAATGAGCCGTATGGACAAGACCTCGAAGTTTATATGGACATCACTAAGCACTTCGAGTTACCGGCTTCGACAAGAGAAAGACTTGAACGAGATAATTCGGCTTCGTTGCAGGGAAATCAGCAACTCGTCACAAGTCAATACACCGAGAGCACATTATCCGGGAGACCAGTAATGACTGCTTGACCTCTCATCGTACCTTACGTCGTATTAGCCAATTTCAAGATGTGATTCCAAGTTTCTCATTGCATAGAAGTCAATATTTTACCCGAAGTTTGTAAAGAAGCATTCTGTTTTGCAGGTCTGTCAAATCGGACATAGACATTGGCCAAGTCACTCGCTGCGTTGATTTGACCAACCGCTCGTTTTTTGCTCTTTTTTGCTTCATTATTTCTGGTATGAATGATGTAGAGCCGGAAAGAGAAATAATATTAATGAAAAAGAAAGCGAAGATCTCGAAAAAATAGACGGCACTTTGGCGTCATATAGAAAAACTATGCTCGCCCCACAATACACAGAGAAGGCTAGTAGTATCCCTGCCACGGTCTTCTTTGTAAACCCTGCATATTAAAGACAAACGAGGTTTGATTATGTTATTATGATTCTATTTCCATGTTCATAAAACTTCACGAGTACATTGCCTCTTCAAAGGCTCTTCTTGGCCCTCTGAGTAGCCTCCTGTTGTGGTAACACGGTGAAAGCCTTCTTGCTCGCGGACAAGCTGGACCATATAAGAGCTAAGACGACGTTAGAAAGTAAGTAAATATCCTGTTCGGCGATTTTGGCTTACCTGATGGAATGACTATCCAAAATGTGTTAAGAAAAACAAGTCATCCCCAAAAGATCAAAGGTTCCGGTCTTGAGTAAGAAAGATCTAGGATGTAATGATCGAACAAAGAAGTTCCATAACAAAGAACATCTCCGTAAAGCTGTGATCGAGTGAAACTATTGCTTATGCTCATGAAATCTGTCCTTAGCTTGGACATATACTATATGTAACCCATGCCATCGCGTTTAAATAGACCTTGTAATCCGAAATTTCAGTACACTTTCAGGACATCCTTTCTCTCTTTCTCTGCGTCTTGGCCCCCAATCAGAATTTAACAATCCTTCTCAGACCTTGAGAGGCTGAGCCAGCTGAAGTCCTCGTGATGCGGCTAAAGCATTGGCTGCTCCAATTGTCTTGGGCGATCCAATATCCTGAGCACTGACGCGAGAGGTCCAGGACTGGCCGCCAAAACCTATTCTTATCGTGTATTTCAGGCGCTTCGATGTTCCTTTTCTCACGGGCCAAATTTTTGTTCCTTATTTCAGTCATTTTCCTCGCGGTGTCGAACAAGACATCTTCGAGATAAATTTGAAGTCGACGAAATTGCGAACTCATCTTGGGCATGAGATTATCAAAGATCGCCAAGACTCGTTGTGCTTGATTCTCTCCTTGTCTTGCGAAGGCAAATTCCTCACCGGTGGAATCGATTATCTTCATGTCCAACTCGCGCAGGTTTTGGAACATCCCTGACTCAAGGATCGAAACTATCAACTCGATTTCCCCAACGCCTGGGGTTTTATTTGACTTGCCACCAACAT
The DNA here is from genome assembly GCA_020086695.1 of Penicillium sumatraense. Taxonomy (NCBI): domain Eukaryota; kingdom Fungi; phylum Ascomycota; class Eurotiomycetes; order Eurotiales; family Aspergillaceae; genus Penicillium; species Penicillium sumatraense. The sequence goes on along the minus strand of JAGIKU010000623.1, from coordinate 543,518 downwards.
TTAGATTGTCGTTGAATTTGATGCTCACTGGATTAAGGATTAATCCTTCAATGTAAGCGAGATTTCTTCGAGGTACTAGTTGAATAAATTCTTGTAAGGGAGAATTTCCGGCGAAGTAGAACGTGTTTGAATATAGCGCATCGATCGTTTCCGCATGACTATAACCAAACGCAAGTTAGTAAAATCTAAAGATCTGCATTTCGATTTGGGATCACACACGCTTGCTGGCAGCTCATTAGCCAGCCTGTCACACCAGTTGACGTCATATCTGACGGCTTGCTTTGATCAACAATGAAGTGCGCGCCGTGAATATCAGTACAGACGGCGTTTTTCCAGTCCCCTGACGAAGAGTGATTGCAAGCACTTCCCCACCAGTATCTGTCATGACATCTTACTGAGTTCGATGTCAAGACTTGGTTCCGGGGCTCTGCTGAACCGCATGCTCCACCTCGAGTCCAACACGTCGTTGAACAAATATGCAAGTTGACGTGAAAAACTCGATCACCAAACGCCTGCCGATAAATTTGAGTACGGATCTCCCCCGGGAGCTTTGTGAAAAAATGACTGCCTGATGTAGCTTCGTCGGGGTGCTGCGAAGGTAAGAGCTGTATGGAACGGTTTTGCTTTGGAGGACGCGACTTCAGAGAGAAATGACTCGCCTCCCTATGTTCTGGAGTCGTATCTGCCATAATAGTCGTTTTTTTTTCTTCCTGAAATTTCAAGGAAAAGGAAGAGATGAAATATAGCTGAAGGTCAAATAAACAATTTAGGCGTGACGAGTCCCCGCAATTGGACAGCAAACATCCTGTTGGCTCCAATCAACAGTCGGTCAGGGAATGGTACCTGGAATTGATAGATCAAAAAGCCACTGGGACGATACTATAACTAGAGGCATGTTTTGGACCACAAGTGGATTCTTGTCTCAAATAGGCGAACGCGACAAACATACTGTGAGGACGAAAAAAAAAGAAACGAACAAACTATTTAGATCGTCAAAACAGATTTCTTCATTTAGGTACCAAAGTTCCTCGCAAGAATGAGGTTATCTCTGCACTTATTCCTGCGCTCAAAAAATGATAAAGCGATAAAAAGATAAGCGAAGATAAAATCAAGAGGTGTCACTAATTAAATTTGAAATAGATGCTGTGACAAGTCTAATCAACCAAGCCTAAATTTGGGGCAATATCACTCGGGGAAAGCTGTTGCAGAGGCCGGTTACAGCTTCAGGGTTGCTGTCTCAGACCGGTCTCTTCTTCATGGTGAAATGTGCAGAATTTCATGGATTTTGAATCCATGCCGTAAGTGTTTCTAGTTGAATACCGATATTCATTGATTTTTCATCAGCATCGACATACCTGTATCTGTCTCGCAGGTCTAATACAGCTTCACGAATATGAGAATCCTCTCTTCACCGAATCCGAGTGAGGAAAAAGCCAACTTCTTATCTTAATTGATCCAGAACTTCAAGGGCAGAAAAAAAATTAAATTGCTTAATAGCTTTGCTCATTCTCTTGATGCATGCCTAGATAGTGAGGGCATTCAACCAATTCATTATAAGCCAAGAACATGGGCTCACGCGAACATACCCTGTTATCTCATTTTCAAGTGGTATATTGCCATAGTTATTCTCGAGTTGCACAGGGTCATAACTCCTCGCCGCTACTACGACTCTGCAGAACTTTAAAATACCCAAAAGCCTCAAACGGCCCGGCTATCTTGGTGGGTATTGGGTAAATACACACTTTCGCCTTGAACTTGAATCCTGAACATCGTTTGAGATCTCGGCTGAAAATTCATTCAAATAATATTGGCAGACTTTTCTACAAGATGCTCATTGCTACACGGTTATATCCTACTCTTTTTACTCCTTAATTCAACATTTGATTATAGCGGACTGCGGACTGCTAATCCTCCGGCCTATCCGATCTCCGACCCGACCCCGGCCTCTCATTCGTAGTTCAGCCCCAACAACCCCTAACCAAAATGGGAAAAAATCGGGGTTGTTGACTTTCTTTCGCCGAGCCTTATGAAAGTCATAAAATCCAGTCATCATTGCCGAAAAGGGGGGAGCGATCGTATCGTAAGGAAATTCAGCCAGCGCTTCTTCCCACTCGCCACTACACTCTGTTCCTGGTTCCATTCTAGCAAGGCTAGTTCCCACGCTTGCACTCGCGCGAACTAGCCAGAAACAAACTAGAGACAATCTCAAACCACGACCCCTAGTCCTACCCGGCCATGGCGCAGCACGTCACTACCTCGGCGGAGCAAAAGCACGACACGTCAACTTCTCCAGCCATGAATACTCGGCAGCGCAAGTCACAGAAGAGCCATGCGAATGGAAACGCAAATGCCAATGGTAATGCGAATATCATTAGCAATGGTCACGCCAACGGTAAACCAACCGCACCTAAACGCAAGCAACGCTCCCTCCTCCGACGACTCAAGCGCCGCGCAATAAAACACACCTGGTCAATTCCACTTGTCCTCCTCATAACGCTTTTATCACTGTACGCCATAAATCCAACCGAATCGAATATCCTCCATTACTTCATATTCCTCGCCTACGCAGAAGAACCCACCGAACCCGGCGCCGCAATCCAATATGGGAAAGGTCCATGGGACATCGCTTTCGTGGCATTTTACGCCCTAGTCCTAACCTTCACGCGCGAATTTATCATGCAAGAGATCCTCAGCCCATTCGCACGCTCGCGCTTCGCGGGGATCAAGTCACGCGGGAAACAACTTCGCTGTATGGAGCAAATGTACACGGCTATCTACTTCGGTATTACGGGTCCGGCGGGTTTGTACGTGATGCGCCAGACTCCTGTTTGGTATTTCCGCACAGCGGGGATGTATGAGCTTTTCCCACATAAGACTCATTTTGCGGCATTCAAGTTTTACTATCTTTTTGAGGCGGCTTATTGGGCTCAGCAGGCTTTGGTTATGCTGCTTGGTCTTGAGAAGCCGAGAAAGGATTTCAAGGAACTTGTTGCCCATCATATTGTTACGCTGGCACTGATCGGGCTGAGCTATCGTTTTCATTTTACTTATATTGGAATCGCGGTTTACATCACGCATGACGTGAGCGATTTCTTCCTCGCTGTGAGTTCCCTTAAGTGTTTTCCCAGCAGAAACATAGAGATGCATCTTGCGCTTCCGCGCTTGGACTTTTGCTAATACGTATGACCAGCTCTCGAAAACATTCCACTACATTGATTCAGACCTGATTGTTCCATTCTACGCCACAAGTGTCGTGTCATGGATCTACCTGCGCCACTATCTGAATCTCCATATTCTCTACTCTCTCCTAACTGAGTTCAGAACCATCGGCCCGTACGAACTGAACTGGGAAACGCAGCAATACAAATGCTGGATCTCCAACATCATTACATTCGCCCTATTGGCCATGCTTCAAAGTCTCAACCTGTTCTGGCTATATTGCCTCATGCGGAGCGCTTGGAAGTTCGTCGCCTACGGCGTGAAGAAGGATGATCGCTCCGAGGATGAGTCTGAGACCGAGACTATTACGGATAAGCAGAATGGCGGAGCACAGCTAAAGAAGGAGTAAATCTTGCAGTTGGCTGGCAAAGACGCTCGCAATGATCGATATGAATGAAGAGGAACATCAAAGAGCCTTGGATCACGGAATTTAAGGCTACTCAGCATGAACGTTAAGGATACTCATCCTTGCTGAACATACACTCAAAAGAGCTTGTCGAGCCGATTGATTCATGCCATGAATCAGTGGTTCTCTATCGCTCGTATGTAACTTATACTACTCAAATAATATAATAATAATCAATGAAGTATGATATCAATCAATATTCACAAGGGGAGAATGGCGAATCACCATCTCCCCATTCGTTGAGACACTAGTATATACTAATTGAACACCAGTAAGATAAACAATTCACCAAAATGAAAATCCCGACCCAAATCCTTACAATAGAATCGATCCACAAGAAAAGGATTTGGCTCAATTGGTTTTGAGACTCAAGGTGAAAAGGCACATTATGTACAGAAAAAGAAGAAAAAAAAGAAGAAGAGAAGGGAAGAAGAATGGGAAACAGTACTTCTTCAAAAGAGAAAGGGTTGCTGAGAAACGCCAATTTTGCACGACGCCGAAGCCAAATAAAATAGCCTCTTTATAATCAAAGACGAAAAGGAAAATTCGAAAAGGGGGAGAGAGAAGATGTGTTTAGAAAATGAAAACACAACAATATTTCAAACAGTCATCAAGGAAAAGGGGGGGAGGAGAGGAAAATGAAAATAACAAGGAAGGACATATGTTCATAGCAGGAGGGCCCGATCCGAGCGAGCCACCGAAAGTAGGAGTTTATAACAGTGAAAAAAGAAAAAAAAAATCAGATAGGCCAAATAAAGAATCAACGCCAGCCTTCTCCCGGCTTATACTCGCCGCCCGACGTCACCACCACTACTGGGTATTAATGGTAGAGTGGGCTCAACCGGGTCTGCGAATGGAGACCGGGGCGGTTGATCGGCGAATGGTGATCGAGGCGGTTGCTCGTCATGGTGGTTAAAGCCCGCGCCAGCGTGGCCAGGGTCCCAACGAGACTCTGAGGGTGTGGGGTTTGAAGGGTCCCAGCGGGAACGGACGCTGCCGTTGCTGGGGGCCCAGGGCGAGGCAGGGCGAGGCTCGTCGCCGATGGGACGAATGGCCTTCTCGAGAGGGAGAAGCTCGGTGTTAAGGCGGTTATCTCCTGTTTGGGACATGCGGAAGGAGTCGCGGTTGTCGGAGAGACGGTGGTATTTGGCCGTTGGTTCTTTCAGGCGAATAGCGTAGTAGAAGGAGATGAGGAGGAAAACGACGAGAGTGAGTGTGAAGATTGCGTTCATGAAGAAGAAGATGACGGTGACGATGCCGGAGGCGAGGGCGGGTTGGTTGAAGACATCGGAGAAGATGAGTAGACAGATTGAGCTGACGAAGTTGATGGCGGAAGCGGCGATGCTGAAGCTGTTGGCCTTCTTATCCATGTAGGGTCGGATGACACAGGTAGCAATCATGAAGGCCGCTTCGAGGATCAGGATCAGAACAGCTTGGGCGGTAGCACTGGACTGGACAAAAGCAACGATGATACCCTTGATCAGGATATAGGCCAGCATCGGGGCGATGAAGTAGTAGCACTGAGCCTTATAGTGGACGTAGAGGAAGCCCCATTTCGTCAAGCAAGCCGGGTCGGAATAGAGGGTATAGGTCGGGTTCTCGTTCAAAGCCTTCGATGCGCGTGCGCGTTGGAAGACCTTGAAAGCAGCGAAGCCTAGAGCTGCACTCGTTGATAGGAACATCACAATAGCCAAGATGATCTCGGCAGCCGAGTCACGATGGTAAAGCTCCCAGAGACCGAGCGAGCAGAATTGAGGATAAGAAAGCGCGGCCAGGCGATAGATGCTACCACGCATATATCCTTTCCATTCGGTAGCACCGCTCAGGGCATTGTTCAACTTGGCACTGTTGGCCCTCTTAGAGATAGCAGGCAGAGCGAACTTGAGAATCACAAGAGTAACCATCATGAGAAGGGTGACAAAGTAGAAAACCAAGTAAGAAGTCATCCAGATATTGGTAGGCTCAATCTCTGCCCGGTAACCCATTCGCTCGATACCCTTGACGAGAAGTTCGTTACCTCCACCAGTCGTGGGAAGAGTTCGTTTGGCGATGTTTGAGATGGAACGCTTCAAGACTGCGACCGAGAGATCATCCTCTTCTTGAGAGAGAATCGACGAAGGTGTACCTCCGGTAGCGCGTTGGAACCAAGTAGCGATCTTTTGAACGAATCCGGCGTGCACAATACCGACAGTCCATTGGAAATCCTGAGTCCAGTTACGGGCGAGAGGTCGGAAATGGAGTGCTAGCATTCCGTACATAGCCTGACTTTGCATGAAGCCCAATAGAAGCATAGTCCGGAACGAGACATGAGTTGCGATGTTGGAATAGCCCAGGATCGAGAGAATGACGGTAATAAGGAGACCTAAACCCGTAATGACGCCGAGTGCCCAGCCAACCCCTGACACATAGACAGAGTAACCATTGGTGACGGGGGCTTCGATACAAGAGACGATATCTTGAGTACCCTTTTTGACGACAGTAACTCGAATAAGCAGATCAATGTCGGGAACATAATAAGCAGCAGCTGAGGGAGTATTATTAGCGACAACGAACTCGGAACTCCCGTGGGGGTAAGTTATCAAGAGGCGCATTGGGAGCAAAGCAAAGCAGATATGCTCATCTACAATATGCAACTGCGAGCGACCGGCGGAAATTGAACTCACTCGGAACGAAGTTGGTGATAGTGTTTTTCGAAATATCCATCTTATTCCAGGGCACTGGCATTTTTCCCGAAGTCATAGGACAAAGGTTGGCGATTCCCAAATCGCAAGGATCGATCGATTGACGAGTGATATTATATCCATAGGCGAAAATGTCGACATTGAACATCACCTTGCCATCATAACCAAGCGTTCCATCATATTCTAACCAGACCTGACTTTCGTCTGGTAGTAATTTCACCTTAATCTCATTGGTTTTGATAGCGGTATCATCGGAACAGGAGGTGACATAGTTCGCTTGTAGCAATTTCTCCGCGCAGACCGGTACAGCGAGATTGACGAAAGCGAAGAGGCCAGCCAGCAGGCCTGGCACGAGTTTCATCGTGGGGGGAAAAACGAGTGGCTGCCAAAAAATTTGGCGATATAAGGGGGGGGAGGAAGAAGGAGAGGAGAGGGAGGTGAGGTGGGTGAGACGTAGGTCGGAGGGGACGGTGAGGGTCGAAATCGAGGTCGAGTCGAGTCGAGTCGAGGTCGGGGAAATCAAGACTAAGACAGAGAGAGAAGACTCGACAACTCGCAAGACAAGACAAGACTTCTCAGGGAGGCCGAGATCCAAGCATAAGCATGATCCAGCCAGGGGGGGATCCGCAGGGCTACCTCAGGCAGTCAGATTTTAACGAGAAAATTGGGCCTGGGGGCAGTCGATCAGGGCGTGTCCTCCGCATGGCCCAGCCTGACACTGCCACTGTGCCCTGTTTCAGATGTACGATCCTATCATTTGCAAGTGGGGACTCTGTTCGCGCGGCCTTTACATTTGGCGGTTCGCCGGAGTTAAAATAGAACAGATTCATCCACAGACTGGAGTGCATAGAATGTTGGAGTACTCCGGACTGACATGGAGAAAGGTAAGTATAAGACGACTTCCGAGTCATCAAGTTGATATTCAATGCTGTCTCTGTCTCTCCGGTATGTACATCACATCTTCACCCACATGGCATCCATGAGTGCCGCTCAATCATCATTCTTGGCCAACTCTGTCCACTTACTGAACTCCGTAAGGGACTGCGTACTCGGGTTCATGCCCAGCCTTCAGACACGGGCGAGAGGGAAAATCATGCCTCTGTGTGAACCAACACGCAATCCAAAGCAATTTGCCTCCCTTCAGAAGAAGAAATGGGGATCGGTACAGTAGAGGGTCAATGACGCAGCTTCTGGAGCGAACCACCGCGCGGCATATCCATCGCATCCTTGAGAGTCCATCCTTCTACTCCACCAGACACAGTTGCATTAAACCATGCACCCAATACTTAAATTGCCAAGGACAATTTCAAAAGGAATGCCCCATCCGTATTCGTAGGCTGCCAGAAAGGGTGCGATCTAGAGAAGCATTCCGACAAACTGTCAACCACGACATTGGCGTATTGGCATTAAGCCAACCCAACCCAGCTCACAATGAACTGGTCGAGGGGCCATTCGATGGCGATGGCCAAGGGTCCGGCGCACCCGGGACCCTCCCCGCTGACGAGTCCAGTGATTTCGTGATTTCTTGACTGCATTGTAAATGGCTGATTGGCGGTGGAAAGTGGGTACTGAGCGGAGTTCAAGTGGAGTCCGTGAGCTCAAAGGTTCCACCAAATCCAGGGACACTTTTTTTCCTTTTGCGGCCTTTTCTGGAGGAGGCTGCAGCTACTCCATAGGTGTACAGTGGCTCGGGAAATTGGCGTGAGGCAAAAGATGTAAAAATGGGGGCCAGGTCGCACTTCTTTCTTCCATGGGACTGCCAGATGTCACAACCCCAGGGGCGAGCCTTGCCCTCCAGACTCTCACTCAGACTCAGAGAGGAGAGGAGGGGCGCGCTAAGCTAACCATTTGGAGGATGTGTGATGGTTCGATGTGGGGGCATGGCTGTGCAAAGAGAGAGGAGAGTGTCTGATCGCTTTATTGAGAACAGTCTCGTGGAGCTGGCTCCGTTAGAGAATGCCACTGGTGGTCAGTTAGTCCATAGTTTAATTGCTTGTCTGTAGGAAATGCATCGAAATGTCTGAAATACAATATTGTGCTGTTTCGTATATAAATCATGCTCTGCTATGTATCCTGGGGCCTAATCCTGGCAAATGCTATATGCAACTGGAACTGGAACTACGGAGTACAGAGTACAGAGTACTAGAGGACTCTCCGTACCCGTACTCGTATCTACTGTAAAATCTCCGCGTTAGGAGAAACGCACTCCCTGGCTGGGATCCCATGTTTTGGTTGGTCCCCTTGATTGCGGGTTTGATGCTGCGCTGCTCTGTCCTGCATTGCCGCCGGGTGGTACAGCAGCTGCAGAATTGAAACGAATTCCCATCTCCGGCGACCACATGCCCGGAGATTGAACTGCCGGAGGTACCGCGGCGCGCATCGGCTGCGGTGCTGTCAGAGGTGCTGTGGCCTCCGAGGCTCGGTGGGCGTGGATAGGTGGAGGAGGCTGCGAGGGAGGTTGCGATGGTGCCGCTGAGAACACCGGAGAGTGAACCTGGTGAGTTGGTTGGTGAGTTGGCTGACGTAGGTGCGGCTGAGAGATGTGCAATGAAGACATCGCCGTGACATTTGAGATATCCCTAGCAAAGCAGATACGTCAGTACGGAGCAAGGTGTCTCCAGTGATTCGGGATCGACGCGAGGGACTTACGCTTCTAATTGACTAGCCTCCATTCGTCGCTGATGCACAAATGCCTTTGCATCATCGCGGAATCGGCCCACGATCTTAGCAAGGTCATTGTAGAATTTCCGCCCGACGTCCAGGTTCGACAGAATTTCCTTGTACTTCAGATATCCATTCTCCAAGTCTTGCAGTGCGGTCTCCCGCTCTTTCGTGGATGCATCACCTTTGTGCGCCCGTGTGAACGCTTTGTTCGCCTCTCGGATCTGATCTGCAACCTGGTCCTGATCTTTCCGTTCCTGAGCTAGCATATCGCGGTCCGAGTCATAGAGACGCAACTGCTCTTCGAACAGATCCTCGAATTGACTTGCTTGAATAGCCTGCATGGGGAATTCGCGTTCGAGCCGGGCTGTCTCCTTCAGCAGAGCTGGGTCTGAGAAATCGTAAGTAAATGAAGTCAGTACTCAGACAGGAGGAAGGAAACATACGAATATCATCTGCACGAGCTTTATCCTTCCATCCCTGAATTCGTCGTTTGCGACGATTCTCCATCCGACTAACCTCACTCAAACAACCACGCAATTTCACCGTCTCACGCTCCAGCTCTGGAGGAATGGCCGCTCGACGACTGCTAGGGACATAAGACTCTAGATCACGATTCGAGCCAGTCAGAACCAAAAACACAGATTCTGAGTCTCGGAGCTTCCGCTCCACAAGATCATCGCTACTCTGCGCCGATGTGAAATAGCCGCTGATCTCAGTTTGGCTATTGTAGATCTTGGGCCCGGCGGCCTCAGACTTCTCGCGCATCCATCGGTCCGTGCCATATTTCCGACGTGCAGCATCATCTTCCGCTTTCTCGGCTGCCAATAGCTCGACTCCTTCGTTGTAGATCGCATGGTCATTGCCCTTTACCTTCGCGGTATCTTGAACGGAACGACGCAGACGATTCAGTCCGTCTTGCTGGCGCATCTCCTCGGCATGAGAGACCAACGTGGGTGGAAGGCCAAGGGGCTTTTCGAGTGCCTGTAAAGATCCCGGCAGATTCAGAGAGGAAAGAAGACTAAATATAAAGATCAGCTGAAAAGATTCATAGCATGAAAAGTATGCATCGAAAAACATACTCTCGCAACTTATCCGTCATAGACTCCAACTCCCCAATCAGCGACTCATTCACCAATCGATCCCGACGATCCGAATAAATGCTAGCAGCGATATGCACCGCATAAGGAACCAGTTTCGCGAACAAAGGTTGACCCAGCGGGCCATTATCGCCAAGCATAGAAATAGCATCAGTGACCTGCGAAGGGGACTTCGCCGCAACCATACTCGCCCTATCAAGTGGCTTCAACTCAGACTTCGGCGGCACAGGGCTGAGATAAATAACATCATTATCCTTCTCGGCGCGCTTAAGATCATCAGCAACACGGCTCTTCAACCCGTTCAAATCACCTAGCACAGTCCAATTAATCCAACGAGCCTCCTTAAGACCCTCATTGACACAATTCAAGCTATCGCGCAATCGCGCAACTTCCTCTCCATACTTCCGCTTCTCCAAACAATCCAGCGATTGTCTATACTGCGCCGCAGCAGCAAAATGATGGTTCTTAGCAGTCGTATGATGAATCCACTCCGTACTAATAGCATTCGACTTAACAGCCGAGTCCCCCGCATCACCGTAGAAATCCGATACTTTCGCAGCAAGTCGTGCGATAGAAGCATCTTTCAACCCATCCTTAACAGCCTTTTGCCAGAAACATTCTTGTCCTTGGGCCAGGAGGAGTTGTTCCAGACTTAACAGGGTCATTTCATCCATGTCTTCTGGCGGGGAGGAGCGGAGGTCGGGAATAATATCTGTTCGGAGGTGGTGAAGGACACCGGCAGCTTGGCAGGAATAGTTACATGCTTGTTTGAGACCGTCTGCGGAAGTGCGATTAAGTGCGTATGCGAGTTGGGAGTAAAGGGCAGCGAGGTTGAAGAGGATATTTGCGAGTTCGAAGCGTAGATTATTTTGGGAGACTGTCGCATGGTCAGCTTGACTCAACTGGCATAGGTATGAGTCGCGATCCAAAGTCCAGAGCTTCCACCCCCACTAAGACAAAGAAAAAGACCCAGCAAAACAACTCACCAGGTCTCGAAGAATTAAAGCCTAGAGCAGGATACCAAGAGAAATCCACCCCAACCTAGAAACCATCAGTCAAGCCCACAACCAAAAGAGAACCCTTCTCTTAGAGTAAACTCACATCAATCGGAAACTTCCCACCAAGCCATTTAAGCTGCGCAGCATACGTAACCAACCTACTAATCCCACTAACATGCGGTTCCTGAACATTAACCGCCTCGGAACGTAATCGATCAATGATCATAAGATCATCGGCAAACATATCAGGTCGCTGGTCATATTTGGAGGAAATGTATTGGGTTATGGCGTCGGATAGTGAGACGGTGTGCGATCGGCGGAATGGGAGTTGGAGGATGTTGCTGGATAGTTGTTAGTTGCGGTACTACTAACAGCTAGTAGCTGTGATGTATGACTGTCTGAGGAGAGTGAGACTCACGATGCCATTGTGAGAGACTGGCAGCTGGCAGTGGCAACCGGGGAAGAGGATGAGGTGAGGAGAGAAAGAAAAGTGGGAGAAGTTGGAGTTGAAGTTGCTTCCCCCGCGGCAACTGGGGCAACGCATGACGTGGGGCAACAGAGTACAGAGTACAAGCACAGCCAAGGTAGTTGGTAGACATAATTATTATTCTTGAAATAAATAGATGGCGCTTATGATTAAATTGAAATATCTAAAATATACTATATTATTTATATTATTAAATAGTGGACTGGCTGTATACTGGTCCTGTGGTACAGATATATACTTTTAACACTAATACTGTGTACTCCATACTAATAGTACTCTCAACTGCTGGTAGGATACTATGCTTCTTATCATATCATATTTGCTATGACAAGCTCAAGCCCATCGATGATATGTACATGAAGAGATAAAATATGACTAAAATCAAAAAGCCGACCCAAACCACAGGCCATAGTAACAGATCACACTTCTTAACAAGGTTGTTACGCTGGCAACTCATCAATGCGCGCCTTGATGTATTCAAACATACTCAGTAGAATCATGTTGTTGACACCCGTCCGAATAAGAATAATGGACAACCCTTTGTACATGCTCGATTTAGCCACAGCAACCGATGCCTCGCCAATTTCTTTCGTTTTACCGAGGAGAACGCTTTGTGCGCGGGTCTTGCGTGTGTCGAGCGGGTAGGTCTAGTCGAGGTCAAAAGTCAGAAAATTAGATAGATCATCAAAGTGTAAGAGGCTGCAGGTTAATCTTACACAAAACCATGGAACAGTACTGCAAATTGCACCAGCTATCATGGGCGCTCCAAATGGAGTCTTGTCCGAGCCGAGTTCTTTAGCAGCGACTTGCTTGACAGTCTCATAGACGCTAAAATACAATGCAGATCCGACCGTGTCGCGCATCGCATGTAGACGGAATCCAGTGTACAGACCGCGGAATCCATGACGCTTGATGATTTGCTGAATGGCTTGGATAGTTCCTAGACGTGGTTTACGACGTAGTGAAGGGTCGCGTGCTGCGTCTGGTGCGGCCATAGCGCGATTCGAAACGAGGACCGAGGTCTGGACGACATTCTTGGCTAATTCAAATGGGCCTAGAGAAGGAAGGTTGGGTTAACATTTGCTCCGCTTGGGTATGTTGTAGGGAGGCTGACAGGCAAGCGGTGAGGTCACCAGTCCAGCTAGGAGACCGGCACCGGTAAATGTAAGGATTCCGGCAACAGTTGGAGAACTTCCGGGCTTTTTGTATTCTTCCAATGGTGATTTTCCAGTGACAGTTTGGAAGGTGTCGGAGATGGCATGTTTGGCCCAGTTGTAAGTGGTGAAGTTGACGACTCGGACGGCGGTCACACTGGCCAGTGGTGGGAGACAACCTGACTGGCATTAGTATGGCCATAGTAGAAAAGGCGGCAGTAATGGCTCAGCTGGTAGAGCTGGCAGATAGATTGTCAACTCACCAGCCACATAGCCACGCGGGCCTTCAGTCCGCCAGAGATAGCGGATGCATTGAAAGATGTTCTTAAAGTTATGGCTATAGTCATCAGCATGTCAGCATGCAGATACAAGTAAAGATATCGGTGTTTGTGAGACACTCACGTTTGCATGCGAGTTTTGACGTTCTCCAGAGGAGTCTAAACAATCAATTAGCATAGCATCCTTTCACTGGGTGCTGAATGCTGATACATACCACCGCCAGAGTGGCGCAGATGGTCGACGTGCCCGAAGCCACCTGAGTCTTGTACTTTTTCAAAAGTTTGTTCCGTGCAGGATCATCCATAATCCAGGCATTCTGTGACGGCATAATGGCGGGAGTTGGTGTAGAAGATGGAGAATAGGGTGCATGTTCAGCGCGTTTATCAATAGTCATGCCTGAAAGTTTTCCATTGGATCCAATGAAGTGAACGTGACAGGTGAAAGTAGGAGTTTGCTAAGGTACTCCGCTCCGTGATATGGGACCGCGTCTATTATGACTAGGCTCCGATCCGGCAAGCTGGAAATATCGTTGACCCCGTGGGATGTGTAGTATAAATTGATAGGCTGGGGAACCCGATGGAACGCAAAGCGGCCTCTCAGGATTAGAGTCGACCGTTCAGCGTCCCACAGTAATCCATTCGGTGGACTGCTGTAGCCCTGGTCTAGTCCTGGTATGTATATAAGACCCAAAAGGATCTTTAGGGTATAGGGTGGGGTGGAGCGGAGCGGGGTATATATTCGTTGATCAGATGCGGGTAATGATCTAGGATGGTAGGTGAATTGAGGCTAGTCGCTGCAGACGATTGAGATAGCTGAGAAGAGCGAGAACAGTGGTCTGAAGTCTGCAGTGGCGCGGGCAGACGGGGATTAGGCGTTGAGGGGCTGTCCGGTCGCAGAGAAGCTTAGCTGTAGAGCTGTGAGTATTGACTCAAAAGTTGGCCCAGTGACTGGGGCTGGGGACTGTGTTGAATGGACAACCTACCAATCCTCTACTCAGTATCACAGACCCAAATCCACCTGTGAAAAGGGAAGGAGAAGTGGAAGTGAGCTGAGTGAAGTGAAGTTGAATTGACAATGGCATGTGGGCCGAGCTTTGCACTCAGCTCAATGCGGTTAGCTCCAAACCCAGTGACGTCGTTGTGAAGAGATCCAATTTACCTGATATCTGACAATTTATACCATATTTACATATTTACAGAGCTGTTTATTTAAGTGGTTGCTGAATACTTGATTGTAAATATACTATATACTCAGAATAAGACGTTGGATTACCATCGCATTGACCTGTTGCATGTGCTGCTCTCCTGCTGCTCTGCCGCTGTACTTCCGCTGCACCGTAGACTCCCCACAGAACCAGACCCAGACTCAGCATCATCGCTTATCTTCTACCCTAACGTAGAAACCATGGATCCTCTTCATGATCCATACTCTTTCTTTCCATTAGAATGATCCATGAGACTGCATTCGGAGCTCATTCAGTGTGCTCACTCAGTAATCTGGTGTCTGATGTGTGGAGTATCTCTATCTGCGGGGTCAAACCTTGGAATGATCACTCGAATTCCGGGCAATCTGCAGATCACGCAGGAGGTCTGTGTTCCCTCCTCGAATGGGATGACTGCTGATAAATAGGAGGAGAGCTGGAAGACGGAGTACGGAGTTTCCCACTGGACTGAGAGTGAAGTGTAAGTAGGTACATAGTTAGCAGTCTAGCCCTACATTGGATTTCATCAATGAATATTTCCTAGGCAAATTGATCGATTACTCGATTCCCGAGCTTTTCTTGCTATGTGCATCACTATATTTGAATTCTAGAGACAGAAGCAAACACATGAAGGTTTCGGTGGAAGTCCAGGAAGAATTATAGTTGCAGCGACTACGACACCTCCCCTCCTCGCAAATAGTTGATGCCTCGATGCCTGAATGCCTTTATGGCAGGTTCCACTACTTCACTCTCACCACCACCTCCTCATCCTATTAAGTATAGTATACTTAATACAATACAAGGAAGTGACTAGAGTGTTCTCCCCAACGCTGACGACAGGATAGCTCGATCAATTTCAAAGCTCATAACTCGACCATTCTTGAATCCGATAGCAATATGATCGCCATTCACATCATGGCATGTTGGTATGTAATCTCTGGGTATAAAAAGGAAAGGAGCTCCCTCATAACAAACCCACCAATTTCTGACACTGATACCTTGTGGATTTCTGAAAGTGATGTTTTTTGATGGCCCTGGACTATTTGATGTAGTCGGTATAGTATAATCCCAGAGGCGTTTGAAGTACCAAGGAATAGCGACGCGATAAAAATAGGTGGGGAGTTTTAGAATTTTGTCAATGCCTGTAAATGTCTTCTGAAGACCACCTGTTGTGGAATCCCAAAGCCTCATAGATCTTCCGGAAAGGGTTGTGATCTGATTGCCATCCGGTGAGAAGGCCACTACCATGACCCATTCCGAATGGCCTGGTATCTTCTTCTGGGGGTCCTCCGTTGTGGTATCCCAGAGCTTGATTGTCTTGTCATAAAATCCCGATGCGATTTGCCTGCTGTCTGGTGAAAAGGTCACAGAGAAAGCAGAATCATACTTCATCCATTTGAAACCTCTGGTGACTGTAATTGTGGTAGCAAAAGCCAATTGCGCCTCCCGCCAGTTCAACTCAACCCAATTTGTGCGATGCCCTAGCGTCGTTTTGATACTACCCGTCATAACATCCCAAATGTTGATCAGACCATCCCAATGCCCAGAGACAATCTGCTTGCTGTCAGGAGAGAATGCCACAGCGTTAACCCTGTTAGAGTCCCCCTCGAGCGTCTTCCAAAAGTCACCCGTCTTGGCATCCCAGAGCCTAATAGTCTTATCATGGGAGCCAGAGGCAATTTTCTTGCCATCCGGAGAGAAGGCCACAGCATCAACAAACCCGGAGTGTCCTGCTAGCGTACTCTGCAGCTCCCCTGTACCATACCAAAGCTTAATGGTCTTATCATCGGAGCCAGAGGCGACCTGCTTGCTGTCTGGAGAAAAAGCCACAGAATTAACCCAGCCAGAGTGGCCTGTTAGTGTGCTCTGTAGATCCCCTGTACTATACCAAAGCTTAACGGTGTTATCATCAGAGCCAGAGGCGATCTGCTTGCCGTTCGGAGACCAGGCAACAGCGTTAACCTTGTGAGAGTGGCCTACTAGTGTCTTCTGAAGGTCACTGGTTGTGGCGTCCCAGAGCTTGATAGTCTTATCATTCGACCCAGACACGACTTGCTTACTGTCTGGAGAGAAGGCCACAGCGTTAACCCAGTCCGAGTGGCCCGCCAGTGTCCGTTGTAGAGCTCCTGTCGTGGCATCCCAAATTTTAATAGTCGTGTCATGAGAGCTAGAGGCAATATGCCTGCCATCTGGAGAGAATGCAACAGCACTGACGGGGCCCGAGTGGCCTGTCAACGTTTGAATCAAAGACGTCCAATTATCTTCCACTGGGGAGACATTCCTTAGCCACGTGGGACGTTTATCTATATTTACTCTCCTCACGAGGCTCGACTGGGGACTGAAAATGCTGGCAGAGCTATAAATCTGCAACGGCCAATATGCGATGGCTTGGTAGTGTTTTAACAGAAAACGTGTGGCATCCTGCGCAAGTGAGAATGCGAAGGAGTTCGACTCCTTGCTCTATGATAAGTTTGTCAGCTATAACTGTAAACAGAAAATAGGTATTTGATACTAACCTTTGTTAATTTTGTCAGTTCTTTCAATGCTTTGATAGCGTGTGGTAGTTTGTCTAGCAGGCTTAGACATTCTAACCATTCTAACAGCTTAGTGTAAAGGAATTTACTAATCACACCATTTTCTGTCAGCCCAAACTGTACTGTTGTAGTTCGCTTCGTATTCACAAGGTGTTGCACCCAGAAGCTAGCTGCGTAATCCACACTGAATAGCAGCATATGTCTATTCGAGTTGGTCTGGGTTTTTAGAAATTCTCTGGTTGAGTCAGGCTGTGGCAGCTGAAGAAGATTGATCGTAAGTGATTTGGATAGATATGAGAGACAGCCCAGAGTGATATCATCATGGTCAAAATCTTCATGTGCGTCAAATATCGCTTGTCCGTTTTCGCCCGTAAGGTAGTCACGGGCAGATTGATGAACAAACTGTATACTGCTTTCTTGCATATTAACAAATGAAGCACATCGGTGGACTAATGCTCTGATAGCATCCGCCTCATCAGTCAAACCAGTCACACTACCAACTTCCTCCAACCTCAGAGGTCGGTATACAAGCATCATTGCCTTGAGCAGCCGCATATACTTCCAGGTCTGTCCATGGGCTGGCTCGTTCGCGCTAAGCTGTCTGAATATCCGATCGTAAAAAGGATGCAGACCCGGGGGCAAGTTTTGAATCGTGGATAATGCCTCGTCTTGGCAAACACCCTCGAGCCTCTTGCACACCAAGCTAACCCATAGGAATGTGCCCTCAGCCTTTTCAGTAAGGTTGGCTTCGATCGTTCGCTTCAATGCTTTACTGTATCCATGCAGAAGACTGAGCTCTTCCACCTTGTAAGAAATATAAAAATTCACAGCATCTGAAAGAGATTTCGAGTTAAGCTCTAGGCTGACTTGCACCTGTTCATGCCCGGCTAATAATTGGCGCTCTGCACTCTCTAATGGCCGACTTGTTAGCACCCATTTGATCTTGCCTGGGCGATCTAGTCCATTCCGGACAATAAGCTTAAAAAATTCCGCCATACCGTCATCCTGGCATTCATCTAGAGCATCAATAATCACATAGAGCCTCTGGCACTTGCAACGCTCTAACATCTCCAAAAAGATATTCCATAGAACTCGCCACGAAGTAACATCTTCCTCGAAACGATTGTTGATGGTATCCCAGCGATGTCGTAGCGACTGTATAAGCGTCGGTTGTTGTTTCACCAATTGCAGAATCAGACCCTTGACAATCGCTTCGAGGGTATTGAGCTCATTGTTGGCATTTTGACAGAAAAAGTATGTTACCAAGGTAGACCGAGACTGATATTGCGGCTGCGAGAGTTCCTCTACAATACCAATCGATATCATGGTCTTTCCTTTACCAGCCCCACCCTTAATCCAAAGGAGGCAGATGTCTTCTCCATGCCGCCAACTTTTATATTGCGGATTTTGAAGGACCCATTCGATCGATTGGGGAAGGAGCTTGTCTTTGGTTTCCTTTAGGCGATCTTTGATAATTCGTGAGTCCTGGCATCGTAGGGCGCGGATACAAAGCCGGTCGGCTTCTGCGGCGGTAGAGACTAAGGTGGTTAAGTCGCAATGATTAGCCTCATTTCGACGAGTTTGTTTATAGTGATTTGGTAAATGAATGTCTCTCAACTTACAGTTGATATTACCGTGATTTTGACCCACTTGGAACCCAGTGTTATTCCCGTAGAATGAAATTTCCGATGTCATGACGACCTGTCTCTCCTATCACACACAATTGAGATTGAGGCTCTGGCGACCCGTGTCAGCCTCATAGGCGGTCCTCCGCAGTGCGCGGGAAGCACGAGCAAATAGGAACGGTAGTGGTTATTAAGTCCACAGGGTGACGCAAAGGAGAACCATATCAGCCTGCCAATGTCAGTACTTTACAGCATCAGCACTGCCCTTGCCACGTAAGAAGTAGATGAAGTGGAAGGCTAATCACCAGCCCCCTGGAGATCTCCCCCACACATTCTGAGATAGGCTTGGCTTCCTAAGGGTAAACTAGTCCTGGTTGGGATGTGGTGTGTTTAGCGTATATCCGGAATATGCTCGCTGTGCCTTTAGTGTTTTTCGCACCGATCCCATATTAACAACTCTCTCTACAAGCAGCACCACTATCTGGGTACTTCTACTATGAGCAAGAAAAATT
This sequence comes from Penicillium sumatraense, assembly GCA_020086695.1. Taxonomy (NCBI): domain Eukaryota; kingdom Fungi; phylum Ascomycota; class Eurotiomycetes; order Eurotiales; family Aspergillaceae; genus Penicillium; species Penicillium sumatraense. The sequence continues at coordinate 524,661 of JAGIKU010000623.1, read as the reverse complement.
CACCGTTGCTTTTCTTTTTGCAGACCCATGAGATTTTTCCGAAACCTCCTGATGAAGAAATCCCCAGGATGACAAAGGATCATTTCTCGGAAGTCGGTCATCGTTAATCCAAACCCGAAAAAAGTACACCGGCCACTATCGAATACCGGAGTGTATGAAGTACTCCATGATAGTCCGGAGCTGCCCCAGAAGTGGTTGAGAAGGAAATTAGACCAAAATATACAATTTTTACCCCGATGAAAATCAATTTGGCTTTCGATCACAGAAACTAGACTATTCTATCGCTGGAAATTGAGAACTGGAAATTGTATCATAGTTGGCACGTGATTTGATACCCTGCTTACTAAGCCGACAATGAACTGCAGCCTGAGAAGAAGGTTGAATGCTACCATGATGAATTGCTGCTCTCCTACTATTCCCATTTTAATATGCTTCGTTCTCGGTTATCACTAGTATGCGACAGTTGCAAAAGACAGAAAGTCAGATGCTTGAGTATGGATTGCCTTTCATACCAGATACGAGTACTTCCAGACTGATCCACCGTGTGTTGCAGAACCCAAAGGTTCGGATTCCGCCTCGGATTCCGCATGTTCGAATTGTCAAGTGAGCTATCGGATTTGGGCTTCGGCATTGCTGCGAAGAACTAAAGTGCTGATTGATATCGTGCAGAAAAAAGGACGACAATGTGTCTACAGCCAATTGAAGAGGAAATTCAGGGCTGGCACAACTGACTCAATACACACTCAATCCACGATAGACGTTTCGCCTCCAGTCGAGACAGAACTTCCGGCTCAAAATAGTACGTTCTTCGATTTCCTTGGAGTACGAATGCTTTCTAATAGTGTTATATCAGATCAACCAGCAAATAATGTCTTGACGAACCATCCCCCGGAACAACCGAGAGATGACCAACTTCCTCAGCTCTATGTCGATCGATTGCTTGACACTAGACAACCCACTGGTAGGACACAGATGGCTACAAATGTGCTGCGAGTAAGTTTATTTTTCTCCCTTCTCTGTGGCAAGAGCTGACAGATATCACCCAGGCCAACGAGAATTACCGTACGTTATCATTCCCAGTACGGATATTTCGAAGACAGTGAAGTGACTCATGAATTCTCAAACTCTAGTTGCTAGCTCGGGAATCAGTTTCTTTCCTGAAAGTCGCGTCAAAGCCCTGTCAAACCAAATTGGTACCGACAGCATGGAATGTTTAATTGACAGAATCTCGCACTTGATAAGGTCTCGCGTCGATCTGGTCCATCCTTCTCAGGACATAAACAGAATATGTGGGGACTTCAAAAACCCGATCGAAGTTGAGGCAGCCGAAGCTCGTTCATTTATAGATAGTAAGTTCCATTAATCAAAGGACAAAAAACATGCAAGACTGACTTCGCCTCTTTAAAGGCTATTTCAAACATGTCCATCCTCTGCATCCGTTTCTGGATCGCAAGGAATTTGAAGAGCGGGCAGGGAAGCCAGATCTCCAAAATGGCTTGGTAAATTCAATCTCTTGGTCTGGTCTCTACCATACAATTTTAGCCTTGGGATGTCAGTGCCAGGGAAAAGGCTCGTTCCAACCGGTACAAGGTGAGGCATGGCGCTACTTCAGAGTTGCGCTCAGTCTACTCCCCCAAATTCTTCTTTTAAACACCGGGCTCCTTGAGGTTCAGGTAAGCGTGCCCAGTATCCCATTCCTGATAGTCGATTCCTGACTCTTGTGTTTCACTAGGCTGTTACATCTATGGTAAGCTCAAAACTTCTTCGAGGTATTATCAAGACCTGCTGACTTTCATAGGCAATTTTCTCTTTAAATCTTTCATGTATGCAGATTCAAGGCAAACTTATCTCCGAGGCTGCTCGGATGGTTCAGAGAGCAGGATTGAACAAAATCGCCACTGGTACGGGTAATACCGCAGGATGCAGAGTATTCTGGGTGGTATATTATATTGAAAAGACAGTGACCTTCACCAATGGAACCACATCTGTAAGTGTTCTTTACGCGACATGGTCCTATATATACTACTGACACTAGCAGTTGCTATTCGATTATGACATCGGGACACCAGTTCCAATGATACCAGAATCAATCTTCGATGGATTTGACTGGTTTTTAACTTGTCTTCGAACCGCAAGACTCTACTCCAGTATATTCATGGAGCTTTTCTCGATTCAAGCCACGACAAGCTCAAAGGAATTCTATATGACCAAGATTGATCAACTTGAAAAGACATTGGAACACCACCGACTTACAATACCAGTGGAATTCCGACCAAACGACAAATTGCCGAATGAATATCTCATGAGTCCCCACACAACTATGGCAGCTATTCGCACCCATATGCATTACCATGAACTTCGAATCGCATTATGTCGTCTCAAACTTCATATTAATCGGGGCCAAATTGATCACCAATCGGTGACAACAACCACGAGAATGATGGATTCGGCTCGAGCTGTTATCCAACTAACAAGAATGACACGAATGGAAGCTTCCACCCCTCTCTAGTAAGTTCAAAACAACCTTTTTCTTGTTTTAACCTCCTCAATTCTTTGCTAACCTGCCCAGCATCCTTATATTCATGCCTCTCTCCGCTCTTCTAATTCTATTCGACCTCGTCATCCACAATCCCACTCACGCCGAGACCCAGGCGAATTTAAATCTCCTAGAAGCGGCAGCAGGATATTTCAGCTCTCTCGAATATGCCACAGATGGAAACTTACCATGTTCGATGATGGTCGAGTTTGCTTATATCGCCCGTTCCTTTATCCAAGGGAACCCTCTACGCCATCACCTGGTGTCTAATCAATATGAGACCGAAGCAAATCTGGATCCGAATATCCATGTCCCCATCGAAAATTGGCAACCGGATATCAATCCTGCGACAGATGTAAGTTAACAAATCCTCGAATCGTTGGACACTCTCACTGGTAATATCAATTCACTAATGGTTCTTCTCTCCTGCAAACAGCTTTCATATCCTCCACAAGATAACGAGACTGGCCTCATGGGGCATTTGAATTTTCCTTTGAATATAAATGACTCGATGGAAGATATGCCTTTCTCGGGATTGGAGATCATGGACTTGTTTGGAACCCCGATACATGATTTTTAGCTGTATGTCTTTCATAGACATCGCATCATATGAATATCAAGGGCCCGGGCATTGAGATAAAAAAGTTCTCATCAGATTATATCCTTTCTGTCTGTTTTTTCTTTTGACCTTTGATGTGTACAACCTAAAACTTTCCCAGTTCTATGAATATCACGTCAGGACTGTAGACTATTATCAGACCGTAATAGATCTACACCTTTGGATATGACTATATTCGATAGATAAGGTATCGTGATGGTGTCCAAAGCTCTTCGAACTTCAGCGAAGAGCAGTATATGAAACTACTAAGCTCCAGCGATAGGTAGTACCATTCAAGAACTAAATTAAACTATGTCACAAAATCCGCCATTTTAATACTATTCATACAAATTTCCCTCATTTTCTCTTTTAAACTCCCTTGGTAATGGCCTTGGGTAACAACAACGCCTACAAAAACACAGATGGATAGAAACCCCTGACACATGCGAAGGTCACCCTTAAAAAACTTGTCGTCGGCGTTCAAAGACCGGCGCTTTGAGATATCCTGTGGGATCTGGTTCTGAAGTGGTATCTCAGAATGTCGAGGGCGGCCTTCTCATAACCTGTTGCCTCTGTTTCCCCTCGTCGAATGACATCCAGCCATTCTCCTCAAATCCCAGTTTCTCATAGAGAGGTTGACCTGCCATTGATGCTTCCAGACATGTAGAAATATTCTCTTCATCTGACCTATCGATACCCCATTGGACTAATTTCCGCCCGATTCCCATTTTCTGCGCTTTGGGATCGACACCTAACAAGTGTAGGTACCAACATTCTGCTGGCTGTTGTATTTCTCGGACATTCTTGAGTTCACTCTTGAACTGCCTTAATCGGGTGAGTGAAATGGATTTCGCAGCAGCAGTAAATAGGAATGTTTTGGCGATTTTGAGCTGGAGCTTAAATAGTTGTATTTCTGAGCGAGAAAAATAATTAGTCACTGTAGATAAAGACAGTCTGAAAGAAATCAGAACTCATACTGTTGAATAGAGTTGTGCCTTGCCAACACTTAGCCGCATTGGATGAGCCTCTTCTCTCCCAAACCGAGAATCCAACCACTTGCTTGCGCCCAGGGTTCTCGTCTCTTTCAACTGTCGCTGCAACGACAAACATCCCCTTTTCAAAAAAGTCACCTTGCAGGATTATTTTCCACAGCTCAAGAAAATGACCTGGATTTTCACGCCCTCCTGGAAAGAACCAGTTGAAACCGGCATCTTCTTTCCAAGCTTCAGCCCCGATCCAGTATAATGGACCTAGATCTTCGACTTTTTGGACAAGTTGCAATTTGATAGGACCCATTGTTAAATGATTCAAACAAAAAATGGAAAGAATTCCTGTTGATGGTCTTTTTTATTTTAAAGTAGTACTGCTAATAAAGTCCTCGTAGGCTCCAATCCCGAGTTCCGAGAATTTCGCCATCGGCTTCCGAATCGGACTAGTCTATTAAGAACTTCTTAATAGACTAGATAAAGTATATAAAGAGAAGACGTTATTTAATAGTATATATGCTTTTTAAAGCTTTTTAAATAACTCAGTAATCCTTTAAACTAAGATACAGGTACTTCTATATAGTACAGTATTTCTGGAAATCGGGGTCACCCCTTACACTCTCTCGTTGCCCCCTAAACCCTGAATGCTCAGGTAGACTAGACCTTACTTAGATATAAATAAAAATAGAATTTTTCTGGTTTTTTTACTTATACAGTCACTGACATGATTTAAATTATATAGCATGTGCTTATATGTATATAGCTGATACAACTGTTGCCGGATACCTTTCGGACCAATGCAAACAAATTAAACACCAGAGACTGCCCCGAGAATCCGGTGATCTATAATCTTTCTCATGTCTAAGCGACGGCCCGTTCGAATTGCTCGACCTCATATTCTACAGGAATTAGGGCATTTTGTGGCTGTTGGCAACTGGTTGAGGCCTTGTGACTGGTCACTCATCGTACAACCGACTCCTCGAGGTCTTTTTGAGTTCAGAAGACCTCTGTCCAATAGACGTCATACCTTTGCCACTTAAGGCGAACTAAGATATCCCCAGACTTCACCTCGACAACCCCCCCAAAAAATACGATTCGCCTCAATATTTGATTACCCTTATGTCTCATTGCGTCTTGATGGATGATGACTCTTTGGCCGACTGTCGACGCCTCTCTGGGAAGCGGGAGGCATGGATTGTTGGTAATGGAACTGCGTCCCTGGCATCCGCTCTCTATCTCATCAAGCGGGCAAAACTTTGTCCTTCTGACGTGCATATCCTTGACGAGCATTTGTCATTAGGGCATTCCTTGCACCAACAGGGTACGCCCGTAACAGGCTACGATCAATTTGCAGGATGTCTTCCTGTACCTATTGGACCTCATCTAGAAGAGATTCTTTCTATGGTACCATCGGCAACGGCAGAGGGAGGCTCTTTAATCGATGATATAAAAAAGGCCGAGCGAACAAGGCATTCTGAATGTGAAGCAACGGGTACTTGTTTTGTCATCCAAGAAAGAGGCTTCCTTAAACATCTGTCTACTAAGTCATTGAACTTGAGTTTCCGTGATAGACTCAGCCTATTGAGGCTTATAGTGCAAAATGAAAAAGCTCTTCGGAACAAGCAGATTACCGAAATCCTTTCACGCGGCTTTTTCAAGAGTTCTTTCTGGATGATCTGGTCATCTCAGTGAGTAATCACTCTAGTTTAGGTTTCATTAAAAAAATCAATCGTTTGGTTGTAATTGACCAGAAGCTGTTAGGTTCGGTTTCCAACCTTGGCACAGTGCCTCTGAGTTTAGACGCTCTGTCAAGCAGTACTTGTCAGAATTTAATAACTTGAAAATTCTGAGCTGCCTTGACATCACCGGTCAATACCAATATGAATCCATATACCTTCCGATATACTTTCATCTCCGGGCTCTGGGAGTTGATTATCAGTTCGACAGCAGAGTTAAGAGAATTGAACTGAACAGCACCAAAAGTCAGCAGAGAGTTATAAAATTGCGTGTTTTACAGCACGGACTAGAGATAGACAATGCTCTAGGGCCGGACGACATAATTATTGCTGCTTTAGGATCGACTGTGTCGGGATTAGCAGTAGGAACAAATACTCTTCCGCCAGCCGGGAATTTTATCCAGCCCAGCGATCATTTAGACGAGAACTGGTCGCTGTGGCTAGACCTTGCGAACAGATGTCCGGGTTTTGGTGATCCTTACAACTTCTGCACACGAAAGTCGGAGTCTATGCTAGAATCGTTCACGATCACCACCGACAACCTCTCGTTTTTCGAGACGCTCAAAGCTCAGATATCATGCTCTTCCCAAGGGGGTGCCATGATTATTCTGAATGAAAGCTCTTGGGGTATAAAACTTTGCATCCCTTTGCAACCTGTTTTCGCTCAACAACCAAGAAAAACCAATGTTCTCTGGGGATTTGCTCACAGGCCCGGGAGTGAAGGTGACTATGTGAAAAGAAAAATGCTTCATTGTTCCGGAGCGCAAATCTTGGAGGAGATTCTGCACCATTTAGAGCTTTCCGACGACATGATATTGGGAGTTCTGCAACAATCTTCTACGATTCCACGAGCAATGCCAAGGATGAGCTCCTGCTTGTTGACAAGAGCTCTCAATGATCGGCCATGCATCATTCCGAATGGATGGTGTAATGTAGGCATTGTTGGCCCATTCGTAGAAGCTCCGGTCAGGTCATGTGTGGACTTGAGTTATGGTGTGGATGCTGCACGAGTAGCAGTGTCATATCTTACAGGTCTTTCACTTCCGTGCGAACCTTCAGGTCCCACTTTTTCCAGAGTAATGCGTACTTTGATCTGGAAATGATCTTTGTCTAGCAATATCCATACTAACTCGATACCCTTTCTCGGCCTCTTATAGCTGTTTCCCAATTAGGATAAATCAAAGACACGATTTTCATGAGTCGGCTATGCTTTCTAGAGAGTAAGAAAAACCTTGGACCTATGTAGGATAGTGTCCTAGCCCCGCACTTGTTGAGCCGGACGGGTGGCCAATACTGATGTCACAGGAGCCTGAAGAGGATTAATGAAACAATAAAAATCGGCGGAAAGAAGCCACTGCCGGAAACTACGTAATTACATGATCAGAACGAAAACTATTACTAATTAATACTATAGATAAATAGATAACGGCTTATCCATTTGACATGACCCTTTGAGAAACGTCCCCTAGTCTTCAGAATTATACTCAATCGCTTGCCCATCCCTCGTTTACCGAATCGACACGCATATCGTAAACCAGGCATCTCTTGTGCTTGCGATAAGTTTCGATCGCAAAAGAAGAAATACAATAGCCACCTCCCAGCATACGGCTAGTGTACCAGTATAAAGCTAGTACTATATATTTATTCTAAGTTAAAGAGAGATCGTGAACAAAGCGAACTAGAGTTAGCGAAGGAGAAAACTAACTATTACGAAAGGCTACTTTAAAAAGTATCTCACTAAGTTAAGCTTCTTCTAGCGAACAAAATTGAAAATATATTAGTTTGTTACTAATCACTTTATGTACTTAGTCTTAGACCTGGGCATGAGTCAACTCATGAGTTTTTTGAAAAAATCCAACTCAACTCACGAGTTTTATAAAAAAAAATACTCAACTTATTACGAGTCCTCGTACCATTACTTATGACCTACTCTTATACCTATTTTTTTTACATAATTTATATTTTTTTTTCCGTATTTCTTAGTGTTATATAATAAATAATTAACTAAGAAAAATTATAACAATTATACCTTTTATATTTAGCTAAATAGCTATCTCTCTAATACAATAGCAATACCTGCATAATAATACAGTTTTGCCAAGACCCAGTTCACAAGTTGCCAAGAACTAGACTACAGTATACCCACAGATAGGACAAAGAGAGTAAAGAGTACCCTCAAATATAAGGGGTTACCAATTATTCAGCTAGCACTGATAGTTAGGTAGATAACAGAACGACAAGAATAATAAAAATATAAGAATAGTAATAGAATAGTAGTAGTAGTAATAGGATTAAGTAATACAATCAAGAGTACCTACTCTTGGTTGTTATTACTAGGTAGTAATAACTAATAATAGTATAAGATTATTAAAGACTAAATTCTGTCCTCCAGAACTTCAGGAAATCAGGATACTTAAATACCTTATAGTCAGAAGGTCTCAGTTACATATACGAATCATACCCGACTCACTATCTCTTTATACTCATAGAACAATTCATTAACAACCAATTTATGCAGATCAAGTTAACAATCAACAATCAACATATACAGGTCAAGCTGACAAAGCTCAATATCAATGACAAAGAATGACAGATACATGCGAGAATCGTATCCCGTGATGCTGGGTCCTGTGATACTACGAAACCTCAGATCCCGTGACATCAAAATACCCTCAATAAGACAAACAGTATAAATATACCAAGATACTAACTAGAAATAGCTAGAGGCTTAGCATATATACACTGTTTGCCTTAATAATTATACTATTTACCTTCTTAAGAGTATTTTAAGGGTACCCTCAGAGAGTACAGGTATTAAAGCCCTACCCTCTACCCTCAATTAAGAGTAGAGAGTAGCAATCTGATACCCGCACCCGCAGGTATACCGCAGTCTACCAAGAACTCATAAGTCGAGTCGCCAAGACTCACAAGTTTAGAGATTCAAACTCATAAAACTCATAAGTAACTCGACTCGTGTACTCACGAGCTTGTGCCCAGGTCTATTACTATTTTTATAGTATAAAAATTACATTAGATTCAATTAGGTAAGTATAGATAGTATTCACTTTATAGGGGGTAGTTATAAGTGCCTGGGGCAGGTATATCTTATTAGGTATCTATCCTAATACTTGTATCTCTTACTTTTACTACCTTTACCTTTACTAATACATATATCTGTTATCATCACTTATATCCAGTTCCTTGTAATGCTACTGCTGCTTTCACGACGGAATATCTTTTAAGGATCTTCACTTCATATAATAGTTGATATATTGATAGATTAAAGATAGCGAATGAAAACGGAGTAGCTTCTATAATTAACCTTGGAAAAACTTCATGTTCGAAGGAATTTAGCACACTTTCAATACATCTGTTCCAGTACAAACTCCGTCAGTCTCAGCACATTTCATTTGAGAGCCTTGATAACCTCGGCGGCGGCTCTTTCGCCTGAACTAATTGCACCATCCATATACCCAGCCCATTCCAAGGATGTTTCAGTTCCAGCAAAATGAATCCCACCAACAGGTGCTCTAAGATGGGACCCATAGTCAGTGAGTACACCAGGAGGTGCGTATGCGACGGGGCCTCCACGTGAGAATTCCTCTTGATCCCATCGTTGAAGAATAACGCGAGTGGGGTTGGCTGCTTGATGTCCGAACATTTTCACATAGCTCTGGATGACTTCTTTCCGAACCTCTTCCTCTCCAACATCGTCATACTTTCGCATCTCGTCGGCTTCGATAAATCCCATGATAGCGCCGAATGAAGCATCATTAGGAGTATTATCGAAGGTTACTCGAATGATACCGGAATCAGCAAGTCCTTGCGCATTGAGGCCAAGTTTACGCCACCATGGTGTCGGATAAATGGCAATTGCCTTGCCTATCGAACCCATTGGCATTCTTTGCGTGAGTTGATCACGACCGGCAGGAAGGAGTGGGTAATATGATATACGAGATGCCGTTGGTGGGGACATGGCAACAATGACTTGTCGTGCTGTGATGTGCATTTTGTCTGAGGTGACTGTATATTCACCATTTTCAAGCTTGATCTTACGCACAGGGTTGTTGAGATGAATATTCTTTGAGCCAAGTCTTTTCGCAAGATTAATTGCCAGAAGCTGTGTTCCGCCATCGATTCGACTTTCCTGGGCGCCGTCGACAACATTAATAAGTCGATCAAGTGTGCCCTTCGTTGTTCCATTCCCTGCTCCTGCGATATAGGCAAGCATATACAGGAGAGACGGCTCGTTTGGTTCAGTAGAAATAAGTGAAGTAATCGCATTTTCCAAGAGGAAACGAGCGTCGGTAAGGGTAATGCGTGAATCAAGATAAGTAGACAGGGTCATACTATCCCATATAGATGCATTCGGATGATCCCAGGGAGCTTTTGTACTGACACCCGAAGCCATGGAGTTCAACTCGGTTTGCACAGCTAGAACTTCCAGTAAAGCAGCCTCTTCTAGGGGTGGCACTGTAGACAATTGAAACGGATAGGTGGTTACTGTTCCATTTCGAAGCATGGTCGAATTTCCTTTGGTATACGTCGGATATCGTGATAGCCCAAGACTGTCTGCAAGGGCATTGACTCGATCTTGGGTAGGTCCCACGAATTCTGCCCCAACCTCTGTCACTCCTCCATTGGAAACATTCGCGTTTAGCACGCGCCCTCCAACACGATCACGAGCTTCGAGAATGGCAAACGATTTCCCAGCCGCAGCAAGATCTTTAGCAGCAGAAAGACCAGAGAGGCCTCCACCTATGATTACAACATCGACATCGGGTTTTGCAAAAACTGTGGCTGACAGCAGTATCAAACGAGAAAGAAGCATGATGAGGAGCTTTGTACGTCAAGGACGACGAACTTACGTTCAGTTTAAAATAATCACAAGCAGTATGATTTAAATTAAATATTTAGATGGAATATTGGAGTGCATGACGATAGGACGCCGTATATGTACATTATATACCCAGCGTCTTACTAAGATAAGCGGTACTAATGTCTACGCCAAGGCACGGGCGGCGTTCGTTAGTGTAGGTACCACCAGGGGGGGATGATCTTACAGGTGGAAATAACCATTGGTTATTTCAAGTTGACCAATGCGCAATTTTCCATGATTTACGAATGACACTCGGCTTTCAATTGATTAGAATCCGACTGTCGAATGTTGATCACTTGATGTAACAAGGGAAACGGCCAGCTGGATCATAGGGACTTGGCACTAGCCCAACTTGTTCATCAATCGACAGTGCCAAAATCTTGTTGGAGATAGATCGTCATAAAGATTCCCCGTGGCAATTCGGACTCGTCACTTACACTTTTAATGCTTTTGCCTAGTTGCTATATTGGCGCCTCAAGAATCAACGTTTCGGGCGTCGGAAGTCGGGCACAACGTAAGACCAAAGAGGGGATCTGCACAATGAGATCCGAAATCCGAATCCCCTCCCCGCAGTATACCGAGTTGAAGTAGAAGATCCCCACAACATGCTGTTATATCTGAAATCGTAGGCAATGTAAATAGCGACGAGACAGCATTTTGAAAATGAGGAGAATATATTGAAGAAATCAGTTCCACCCCACAAGATCCACTTGGTCCTTATCTTTACTTTCATCTAAACTGCATCTCCCGAAGCACCACCAGGATGAGCGCTAGAATAAATCAAAGCAAAAGCGATGACTACTCCTCGGAGATTCATTATCCTGTTGTCATTATAGGGGCGGGAGAGTCGGGCATCGCCATGGGATGTAGACTGAAAGATAAACTGAACTTTGATCAGTTCACTATCCTCGACCGCCAGTCCGGTATTGGCGGTACATGGTGGATCAATCGATATCCAGGAATTGCGTGCGACGTGTGAGTAAAGAGTCCCATTCTGTGGTTCTTTTGAAGCTGAAGCTACACGAAATTCTGACTATTTTGGGGTTTAAACTAGCCCTTCTCTATTATATTCTTTCTCGTTCGCTCCCAAGACGGATTGGTCCACATTGAATGCACCGGGAATGGAGATTGCTCGTTATCTTGCCGATGTTTGCGCAGACTACTCTATCATGGACAAGATTCAATTGAATACCGAAGTTAGAAAAATGGAATGGGACTCTGCCGCGAATGAATGGGTTCTCACCATCTCCAGCCTCCTCCCAGGAGCAGGTGATTGGTCTCAAAGTCAACGCGAACAGAAATTGAAGGAACAAAAGAGGAAATCTGCATTCATTTACACTTACAAAATACGAGCGCAAGTTGTCGTAACCTGTGTTGGGGGATTAGTGGAGCCAAAATCCTGGCCCAGCAGTGTTCCCGGAATAGAGACGTTTCAAGGGAAGGTCATCCATGCAGCCCGATGGGAATCGGACATCGATCTCAAGGATAAAGACGTTGTTGTTATCGGCACTGGATCTAGTGCTGCTCAAATAGTTCCTGCTATTTTGCAGTCAGAGTATGATGTGAAATCAGTCACGCAGTTGATGCGCACCGCTCCTTGGATTCAACCACCTTCCGTCACGGATAACGAACTCCGAGTATTTGAGAAATGGTCCCATGTGTGGTTCAAACGAGTCCCTTTCCTCCAAAAACTCCTGAGAGCATTCATTTTTTGGCGAATGGAACTTGATTGGTTCCAAGTTTTTAAAGATGGTTTCTTGTCAAAGATTTACCGACCTGCGACCGAGAGAGTCTTTCTAGACTATATGAGAAAGACTGCTCCAGAGGCCTACCACAAAGTTTTGACGCCTGACTATGAGATCGGTTGCAAACGCCGTGTGACTGGATCTGCCTGGCTCAAAAGCCTACATTCGCCTAAATTAAATCTCTACACAAATACTCTGTTAGAGGTAAAACCAAGTGGGGTCTTACTCGGCCCACAAAGAGACTCTATATCAGAAAGCAAATCAGCTGTGATCAATGCCGATGTCATTATTTTGGCGAATGGGTACAAAACAAACGAATGGCTCCTCCCACTTGAGGTGATTGGTAGTCAAGGGAAAAGCATTCACCAGGTATGGAAAGAAGCTGGGGGCGCTCGGGCATACTTGGGAACCGCCGTTCATGAGTTTCCAAACTTCTTTATGATAAACGGTCCGAACATTGCGACAGGACATTCGTCAATCATTTTTCAGTCTGAAAATGCAGTCAAATACTGCTCCAGGATTATTCAACCTATATTGTCAGGACATATCAGTGTCTACGAGATCCAAAAGGAAGCCGAAGACCACTGGACTAGGAAGGTTCAGGAAGCACTCAAGAGCACTGCCTTTCGTCCAGGGGGCTGTTCAAGTTGGTATATCAATGAAAATGGATGGAACTCAACAACATATCCGTAAGTTTGCCTTACCCAGCTATCATGCAACCAAGTTGGTGAACAAAGATAGGTCTAACATTAGTGCATAGCTTCTCTCAAGTTGACTTCTATCTACGCTGCGCATTTCCTCGATGGGGAGACTGGACCGCCACATACACTTCCAAGGGGAAATGTGCGAAAAACATCAAAAGAGGGATTTATTTTGCTATTGTTGTCTGTGTATTAATATTAGGAACTTATCGCAAGGATTCTAGTATATCCCTTTTTCATACAGCATCAGTGGAACTGTGGAGAATGGTCCAACAAATGAGCGAAAATCTCATCACGATGATACGGAAAAGCTTGAAATTCCATGCTTAAATTTTCCGAATTAGATATCGTTGCATGAATTCAGATTTATACACTATTGCTTTGAATTTTACATATTACTATTACATTGTTCGACCTAAATCTAAGTAATCAGGGCTTGGTTGTCTACTAGTAATAGGCCGTGCTGTTTTTTTTCTCTCGACTCATAATTGTAAAATCGACTCAGAAAAACATAGCATACAATACGACATAGGGAGTAGAATTTGAATATGACATTTAACACATGTATACTAGTAAATGACATAATAAATTTGGCTGAGAGCTAGAAAATTTCCTTCATACCCCTCGGCGAGCAGAAGCCTTCGGGTGAAACAAAGTACTACTTGAACATTTACCTCGGTGAATCAAATTATTTGTGAGATGATTATATCTTGGGGATTAGTCGGAGAGATTAATGTCTCCGATTCCATATTTCGAATTGATAAAGCATTGCGTTGAAGCCTAGAAGGCTTATGCCTAATCATCGGCTTTCGGTACTCAAAATGTCAAATACTCGGAGTCAATTCAAAGATCTAAAAGCCGACAAAATCTCACCACCGAAGAACTTGAACTTTGACCCCGGATTCCAATCTGGAAATAATCTCTTGTTTCCTGATTGTGACTTTTTATATGCGCGGGGCTTACTTAAGCCCATCTCCATAACTGGAGAGGGTTCTCCAAAGTTTCTCCAAACGCGCTTCCGGATGGATTCGCTGCATCTGAGATCGATCCGGTCTCTTCGGCCCTTCCCCCCGCTGTGGACGCCACGGCTTTATGTGTATATTTCAGTGATGATGATCACTGTCTCCCGCAATAGATGCTGTATGAAAATCAGTATCTTGGAATCGCAGGATTTCATGTACCTCGCCAGGAGTATGCTTAAAGAGAACATTAGTCATTGCGTCATCGAGATTATACAGTAGTAGTATAAGCACGGGATGGTCAGGCAAGCTCCCAGTAGGGCTATTGCTTAAAAATGCCCTGGCGACGACGAGGCTCTGCTATATTTGGAGGCGTTTGGTATGGTGGAGACCCTTGACACCTAGTAGCAAGCAGGGTCTCCACAGTACCGAACATCTCCAACTACTACCTATCCCAAGGTATATAATCCCAAGGTATATAAACGCCATCATCCATTTAACTCCCTCCGAGCGACTTTTTGTGTCTCCTGCAAATCTCACCCTCTCATCTTCCCAATAATGTCTTCTTTCACATATTTCAATGACAAGGGTGCTGGCGAGAAGCACAGTGATATTGGCCACTACTCTCAAGCTGTTGCTCTTCCTGGTAACATTGTGAAATGCTCAGGTCAGGGTGGCTGGACTCCTGCTGGCGAACTCGATGCCAATGATTGGAAGCGCCAGATTGATCTTGCTTTTGATAATGTTGATCGTGTTCTTCAGGCTGCTGGCTTAAAGGGCTGGGAAGACGTCTACTTACTTCGCTCCTACCACGTAGGCATTGGCGCCTCTTGGGAATACACAGTCGAGAAGCTTCGTGCTCGCATTCCTGACCACCGCCCCGTCTGGACGGCTATTGCTGTGCCCCGTCTGGCTTTCTCACAGATGTTGATTGAGCTCGAGGTTGAGGCCTACAAGACCCCCGCTGCAA
Organism: Penicillium sumatraense; assembly: GCA_020086695.1. NCBI lineage: Eukaryota > Fungi > Ascomycota > Eurotiomycetes > Eurotiales > Aspergillaceae > Penicillium > Penicillium sumatraense. The sequence goes on along the minus strand of JAGIKU010000623.1, from coordinate 509,551 downwards.
ATCCGTGAAATAGAGATGCATGTTAGTGAATATTCTTGCCCTCGCAGTGATTACTCTGTAGTTTGGGAAAGCAGATAGACTGATTATATTTTTTTTTAAGTGGAGGCATAGGAGGCATAGGGCTATACGCCTTTTATATTCTTACGAGCTTTATGAAACATGCACTGATTGAGCCTCTACGTTGTGCTTTCCAAGAAGAGGAAGAAAAGGGTGGCTTTGACTTGTGCGTCCTGTGGGACTCTATGCGGTCAAGATAAAATTGCGCAGAATATTCAAATTGTGTAAATAAAATTAGTCTTTCTAGCACGATCAGATCAAGTATTATTTGTACATGTATACAAATAGTACTTAACCTCATCAAAATCCGTTATGTATCTCTTTTTCTTGAAGGTAGTAGTACCTAATTTAGTACATAAATCAGCGGTTGAATGTACTCGGGGAAGTCTTCTCTGGATTTTTCCTTTTTCTTTATTTTATTGCATTTATTTACATTTTAATACATTAACAAAGCGAGCGTTAATGTGGATGTATCCATACTTATTGTAGGGGCGGAATGGATTTATTATTTGTCCGGGGGCGGGTTGTTCTGCCACTTGGGCGGTGACTTCCGTCCCTCCTCATGGGTGTCGAGATGCTTTGTACTCATTACATACTTAGATAGCTTAAGTACTTACTGTACTTAGTTCTTATGCACCCTACCAATAAATCAAGTTCTCTAGGTTTCTTCCGCTGTAATTTCTCCACTTTGATGCATTTATTTTATGGGCCCTCATTAGTCAATCTGCTACAATACTCTTTCGAATGGTTCAATGTGGACAGAGTCATGTGATAGCCACTTATTGTTCAGTCAGATCAGTTGCCTTACAGGGGTGTCGGTAACCGCACATGCTATGTAAAATAGTGAAATATGCAAATGAAGTAAGCAAAGAGAATAAACAGCAACTCTGAAACTTTACAAGAGAAAAGAAAAGTAGGATAGTCAGAGCGGAAAGGAGAGATTTCACGTGCTCCCACAAGCCCGTGTTAAAGCAGTGGAGGTACTTATAGCCTATATGGAGCATATCCAATGGACGGAGGTATCGTAGTTTGCAGAGTGGAGTTTACTAGAGTATAGTTTAGTGTACTACATCATAACCGGAGATTATCAGAATACCTGCTGTGTTATGCAGATTGTGCAACATAATCTGTAAAGTACCGGCAGCTCCTCGGGCCATCGGGATGAACCTCGGCCCTAAAGTCAACTTGGTTGAGCTCCCCGCAAATCTTCTCCGCTTTTTGTCTCCACAAAACTTGGCCTTGTGAACATTCAACCATACCTGAATTCCTATTTATTTCTTCCCTTCTCCTTCTCCTCTTTCTCACCTCAGTCTATACCCACATCTCTATTCTATCAAAATGGTCAAGAAACAAACTAGCCCCGCCTACGTCCTGGGCGTGGGCATGACCAAGTTCATCAAGCCCCGTGGCAAGGTCGACTACAATGAGCTGGGCTACGAGGCCGGTATCAAGGCCATGCTCGACGCGAAGATTACCTACGATGATGTCGACCAGGGTGTTGCTTGCTACGTCTACGGTGACAGCACCTGCGGCCAACGCGTCTTCTACCAGTTCGGTCTCACCCAGATCCCCATCTACAACGTCAACAACAACTGCTCCACCGGCTCTACCGGTCTCGCCATGGCCCGCACCATGGTCTCCCACGGCGCCGCCGACTGTGTCCTCGTTGTCGGTTTCGAGAAGATGAACCCCGGAAGCTTGCAGTCCATGTACAACGATCGCGCCAACCCGACCGGTCTTTTCGGTATGATGATGGCCGAGACTCGGGGTATCACCAATGCCCCCGGTGCCGCCCAGATGTTCGGAAACGCTGGTCGCGAATACAAGGAGAAGTGAGCCACTCTCAACACTTTCATCTTTCTTATTGTAAATTGAATACTAACGCGGCTACCAGGTACGGCGCAACAAACGAAGACTTCGCCGAAATCGCCCGCGTCAACCACGAACACTCCAAGCGCAACCCCTACTCCCAATTCCAACAAGAATACTCCCTCGACCAAGTCCTTAAATCCCCCATGATCCACGAACCCCTCACAAAACTCCAATGCTGCCCAACATCCGACGGCGGCGCCGCAGCCGTAATTGTTTCCCAAGAATTCCTCGACGCCCGCCCCCATCTCAAGGAAAACGCCATCCTGATCGCTGGCCAACAACTCGCCTCCGACACAGACCAAGTCTATAACCAGAGCTCCATCGACCTGATGGGTTTCGGCATGTCCCGCTATGCCTGCCGCCAAGCTGTTGCTGAAGCTGGTGTCAATGTCAAGGACATCAAGGTCTGCGAATTACACGACTGTTTCTCCGCAAATGAGATGATCACTATCGATGCGTTGGAATTATGCGACCCAGGCAAAGCCCACGAGATGGTCCGAAAGGGCGATATCACCTACGGAGGTAAAATGGTCATCAACCCCTCCGGCGGTCTGATTTCAAAGGGTCACCCACTCGGAGCTACTGGTATTGCCCAGTGCGCAGAGCTAGTCTGGCACTTGCGTGGTTGGGCCAACAACCGTCTTATGGACGGTACTAGTGCGGCTCTGCAACACAACCTTGGACTTGGCGGCGCGGTTGTCGTCACCGTGTACAAGCGCGCTGACGGTAAGATTGCCGCTGCCGTTCCTTCGGACGTTGTTGGCAAGATTACTGGACTGGGTTACAACCCTGCTGTCGAGGCTCGTGGATTCACTGCTGAACAGGCCAAGTCTGTTGTTAGTCAGAAGCACAGTAGCGAGTATGCTGTTGCTGATGCTCAGGAGCGGGTTCTTGCTCGTTTCTAGATGTACATTTCATTTCCTTTGCGTGAAACCAGTGTTTATGTAAATAGTTTGTCATGATAATGATATCAATGGCCTTTAGTTGCCAATTATGTTGACTTTCCATATGCATCTCAACCAGCCTATGCTAAACCTCATCATCCTCAACAACAACATCCCAACCGTCCCTAAAAGCAAACCTAGACCAAACCCCAAATCTCCCCGGCGCCAAAATCCCATTCTTATCAACAACATTCTTAACAGCCAAAACAATCTCTCTCGACCAAAACTCACTCTCACTCTCACTCTCTCCACTCGTCCCATTCTCACTCCAACTCCTCAATACTGAATTCATCCGATCCATTAAAAACGGGTGTGTATTGAAATTTTCCCAGCCATTACTGATGCAATCATTTAACATTCCTTGCATGAGTGTTTGAATATTTTTACCGATATTGGAATAATTTGCAGAGAATTGGATGTGAGTATTTTGGTGGAGAGATGTTTCTGTAATAACGAATTCTGTGAGTGGTGTTTGTTTTGCTTTGAGACAATTCTTGCCGCTGATTTGGTGCATTTTGGTGGCTGTTATTCCGGTTATTATTCTGGATGATTGGGTGCACATTATACTGCTGTTGTTGAATACATGGGATGTCATCATATCGTGTGTATCTGTTGAAGCGGAGAAACGAGGTGAACTTCGGTCTGTGACATGTCGTGTGAGTTTCGGAGACGAGGATTCGTCTAGAAGGTAAAATTTTACACCTTCAACTTCATTGAATGATGATTTGATGGCTGTCCATATCGCTGGTCGTATTTGTCCTGGCTGGCTCAGGACACCATATAGATTCCAATAATCCAGCTCCAACTCCTGGGCAAGGGAGGATGGTGTGTGGGTTGTTGGGGTTGATTGTGAGTCTCGTGGGAGAATAGATGAGTCAAGAAGGATTTGACGGAGACGCATATCGTGAGTTATTAGTCCTGTTTGACGGAGCTCGTGAGCTATGTCGATTATTCTTGGGAGGTCGTCGTTTTTGCTGATTGTTATGAGGAATGGTTGACATTTGGATTTCTTTGGGCGGAGCTGTGGCATGTTAGTCTTTTTTCTGTGAATGGGTGTATGAGTAGAATTCACGCACATTTATGACCTTTGAAATTTATTAGTGGCTGTTACAACTGATTTAATGTTGATTTGGAAAGGCCTGAAACTTACAGTCTTTGTCACGACGCCCAGGCATTGTACCGGCACCATACCATTCGCGAGGCTCTGCTCAAGCGTTCGATCCTATTGATCCAGTCAGCTTTATCTTTCCCTCGATGCTCTATCGTTATATACAACCTTTGGCTTCCCACGCTCCAGACTAGCATTCAATATCCCAGTCTGTAAGATAGTGCCCTGAGGCAAAACAATCTCCATGCCAGGTGATTTCTGAACACTCCCTTCTTCAAGAACCTGTTCCACAACGAGCGCCTTCGACGAAGCTGGCCAATCAATCCAGAACCTCTCATCTAGTCCACGCTTCGAAATCTCACTCGCCAAATCAGAATACGAGACTCCAGGCTCCACAACTGCATAAAGTTGTTCCTCATTCACCTCCACTACTTTATTCATGCATTTGGTCATATTCAAACCCACACTTCCAGGAACTCGTGGAAGAGCCAGCCTATAATCAGCCTCGTCGGCAGGGTAAAACGGCCAGACGGGAATTTTGACCCGATGGAATAATCGAAGCAATTGCCGAACATCCTCGGAATTCCGCGGCGACACGATCACAGAAAGGAAGAGATTCGCCCGAGGCGGAACGCATAGACTTTCCAGTGCTTTCGACATATTCCGACAAATGATATCGTTGGAAGTGATAATCTGGACATTTTCAACACCGACAATATCCTCTGCATCCGCGATGTAACTAACAAACATCTTACTGCTGGTGATAGTATCCGGAGGCATGATATGAGGTGTCCCCGGGTTAGAGGGAAGACGGGTAGCCACCAGTGTAGTGGTACTACTCGAAGACGTCGTAACACTCGAGGATTTCATGGAAGATTTGAGACTTGGTCCTGATCCTGATCCCTTATATGATGACTCTCCAGAAAGATAATTCTTCAATTTCTCTGCGCGTTCCATATACTCGCCTGTCTTCTGTCGAATAAGTTCCTTTGATCGAGGATTCTTCTCCCATTTCATGGCTAACATGAACAATTCCAAAGCGTTATAGTAACTGTCATATGCCTTCTGATATTGGGCATCGTTGTCATATTCAATTGCCCGTTTGACAACATCAATGGCCTTGCTGAGAAAATCGGCGTTATTGGAAGATTTAGACGCAGGGGCAGTATTTGTGACCTTTGTTTCGTCTTGCACACCATTACCGTTGTGAGCACCAGCTGTTTCATTCTCCGGAAGGTCGTCCTTGGTCGGTGGGATCCAATCTTGAATGCTTTTCAATTGATCCTCCGTCAAAGGATCTCCCAAGATACTTCCATCATAGACGGTAGATCTCTTTCCTTCAATGACAGTGCTAGCACTAGAATAGAGCGACTTAGCGGCCTCGGCCATAGTCTCCAGGCTCGATATAACTCCATCATTTGCTGGAAGTTGAGCAGTAGCAGTCGAAGACTCCGGTTTAGTAAAGTTGGCCGTAAGAGTCTCAAGCCGTTGAGTAATTGCAGCAATCATAGTACCCAGCGTCGACAAAGAATTATCCACATTCTGCGTAGAAGTAGTCTCTTGGATCTGAAGACACAAAATGAGCATTTGCAATCCACTCTGCATAGCAAGTTGATGCGAGTTAATACGCTGACGAAACTGAGAAATATCATCCGCGGATAAGCTGAGCTTAAGCGCCTTTACTGGTTTGCGCAAAAAGCTATTACTGAACGAAGTCGATTTATTCAGTTTTCCAAAAACAATTTCTAGTTTTGCGACCGTTTCCCTTCCGCTGTTGACATTGTCGCTGATACTTGACCACAGATTTGCGTCGGCTCCAGAGTACGCGACGAGACGATCGTGGTTCTTTTTCCAGGTATTTTGGATGCCTTCCAGAACGCCGGACAGACCGAGTAGTTCTTGACGGAGACCTGATAGGTTATCATCCACGTTTTGAATACTACTGTTAATGTCGTAAATTGTCGTAGCGACCTGTGAAAATATTCACTGAATATAACGGACCAGGACTCGGAATGAGATGGCATGAGATGCGTGAACTTACCCGAACACAGAGCACCGCCAGGCTCCCCGACGCGCTGGCGATTGATAGAGGATCCATATTTCGTTGTTTCAATCTGGATACACTGGTGACAGCTCACCGGAGGAGAGATTGGTCTTTTATAGCCTCCTTTGGTCCTGGGAGACACCCGCGTTAAAGGGGGGCTAAGTCGCTGACGCTCTAGCAGATACGAGATACGATCCAATAGGAGTTCGAGCAGACTCTATTTCAAGCCCCAAATTAGCCTAGTGGAGACAATCAGGATGGAAATAATTATCTGCCTCGTCTATGGTGTACTTCCCCCGCTTCTACGCTTTGACCGCACCGCACGAGCGTTCTGCCCCGTCGTTGTGAAGGCTTAGTATGAGGCTGAGCCGGATGAGTAGTTGTCGCATTTGATGTTTGAATTCTAGCTCTCCAAAGGAAACTGTTCATTACGGAGAAGGGCCAGGCAGATTTCACTGATTGGTTGATAATGATTCTCGAAATACAGGACAATGATTTGATCAAGGCTCCCTCGGCGAGAGACTGAAGCATTTCCAAGATGTTGACGAGGGTGGGACAGACAGAGATCAGCACATGAAACAAGAACGAAGACCCCCAAACCCCTTGTGAGCGAATGAATCCATCTTCGAGCCATCTCGGTACAGGTGGGAGATCGGAATGAAAGACCCGAGTGAGTAGGAAGATGAGCGAATTCCACCATCCAGCGACAGGTGGGTGAGAGATGTAAGTCAAAAAAATCCCCCCCAAAAACAGAAAAAGAAACCAAGCAACGCCACTCAGCAATAGCATCCCTCGGCCCTCCTCCTCCTCCTCCTTCTTCTTCTTCTCCTCCTCCTCCTCATCATTGTCGTCGCTGTCGTCGTCGTCGGGGTCCGGGTAACCCTCATCTGAATGCACATATCGGTGTCAGTATATACGCTTGTCTACCCTGTGGCTCTCTCCGGTCATGCAGACTTACAGAGGTAGCCCACACGGGCTGGAACAAACGCGACTGGATCCCGGTTGGCTTGCGGCGCTTCTCTTCGGTATCTCTTTCAGCCGCTCCTTCCGGGTTATTGATCCGAGCTATCTCCTTTTTGTTTTGAAGGGATTTGATTTCCTATTTTGATATAGTCAACGTTGTCAAAACGGATCGGGAAGGGAGAACTTGGGTTAGGGGAGGATCTACGGCGATGGATGTTTCAGGTGATAATAAATATAATATTGGTTCATTTATATAATGATAGATAGCAGTATTAACTATAGGTGAGACGAGGCATATACAGTATCAATACACACTTACGACCACAAACAGGACCCGACGCCCACACCCACACAAAAGACCAGCAGGCCTGACCCAAGGGAAAGACCGAGAATCAGATCCCCCTTCGAGGAGGTATCATGGGCGGTCTCAGTGACCGTGTTGGTGGAATTTCTGCCTTTGTTGAGGGAGACAGTTGTGATCGTAGTCGCGTTGAACCAGGTGGCGCCGTTGCCACCACCGCCGGGAGGAGAGTTGCCGGAACCAGAGCCGGGGAGAGTGCCGCCAACGCCGGGGAGGGCGTCGATGATTGGGACTGTTACGCCCAAAGAAGCCAGGGAAACAGGCGCCATAACGAAAATTTTGGAAAAAGCGTGGAGAACTATCATGAGATTCAGTGGGATTACTACCTATATACAGGTCACTACAGCAGGAGCGCTCTAAGATCAACTCCAAACTATGATTGAAGCGGCTCAGCTGGAGACATGACGATCAGAATTACTTTTTCTGATCTCCTTTTACCCCCTAGTTCAAATTATTTCAGCCTGGTATCAAATTGAACCTCAACATCAACTGATATCAAGGTCCTCTTTTTTTGAGCTTGATCTTCAAATTGCACTCAGGATCAGAAAATGAGGTTTTCTATTGGCTCTGATTAGGTTCTGCTTCATGTAAGCGAGAATCTGCCGCTGATTCCACTCTTGCGTAGTTCCTTCCTTCTTGTGGCGACGATCCAGTGATCGCACGCTTTCGCTGGTGGTGCTTTCCGTCCCAACCTTTCTGAATGCTCAGTATGAGGCTGAGCCAGATGAACGTAATTCCCGCGTCAAATGGTTGCTCTTATCCTTTTTGAACAAACAGGATGATTGTTGCGAAGAATGGGGTCAGGTTAACATATTAACTCATAATTCATCTCAAAAAATAAAACGCTGCTTCGGTGGAGCAAGTAAATGTCTTCACGATTTTAGACGGTCCCACGTCATTCAACGACGTTAATCCCCTCTCCATATCTGCAATTGTAGAATAATAGCGATTTTTCTCTTTTATTTCTGATCTAGTTCAATTAGATAGAATTAACTACTGACCCGAGCTTGTGGCTCATCAACTTACGCGACTGCTCTGGATGCCGGGGTGAAAAAAGAAGTAACTCTTCAACTCCGGATTTAAATAGACAGTATTATCCTAGATGCCGCCCCAGGCGCCAAAAGGAATCAAAATAGCAATAAAATCACAAAGACATTGAAGGATGGAGATCATCCGGTACCTACAATTTTGGCTGCAATGCCGCTTTTCTTAGGACTCAGAAGCCATTCACCTACCGGGCCCGAGATGGGAACAAGAAGTGATATTCAGGTATTACTATCACACGAAGCGAGACTTAAAGAAATTACTTACTACTTCCGTGGAAATAATAACGGAGCTCTCGAAGGGAGACTATCTCGATCAGGAGGGATTGCAGGGCAGATTCTGTTCAGAATGGAGTGGCTTTGAGGCCGTGAAAATGAAGAAGAAAGGTATGGAGGTAGAGAATGGAGCAGAAACTAAACAGGCTGCAGTTCGCGGGGCAGGAACTAGACGAGCAGAAACTCGAGGGGCCATGGTGCGCTGATAACCTGGGTGTGTAGGGGTATATGAACAACAGGTGGGTATGTTGGGGAACTCTTCACCTGACTTCACCCGCTCTATGAGCTAGTTCACAAAAGAGAATGATACCAGTGAATCACTGGAGGGCTTCACGAAATAACTGGATAAGACCATTCGGAACAACCAGAGACGACCATTGTCGTAAAAATGAAGAAGAAAGGTGCGGAGGTAGAGACTGGAGCAGAAACTGAACAGGCTGCAGTTCGAGGGGCAGGAACTGGATGAGTGGAAACTCGAGGGGCAGAGGTTGGAGGGATAGATACTAGAGCAGTAAAAGTGAGTTTAGTGGTTTGAAGTTTGAGGCTCGGCTAACGCTGTATAGTGACCGAGGCGAAGCTGGAGACTAAACCCTTCTTCTTTCTTCACACTGATTCATGATATGCTGGTAACCTGGGGTGCAGCGGTGTATGAACAAACGCCTCGCCTCGGCCCCCTCCAGATTTTGAATACAGGCAATTTTGACATCCGTATCCTGTCTTGAGCTATTTTAATGTAGTTAGCGTTGTTGAAGCAGGCCAGAGAGTGAAATTTGGAGACGTTTAGCTAACCTGGACGAGCGGAAACTCGAGGAACGGAGGCCGGAGGAGTAGATACTGGAGTGGCGAAAGCGAATTTGATGGTGCGAAGTATGAATAAAAGAAGGGTACGAACAACAGGAGGGTGGGTTGGAGGACCCTTGCGCGAATCACCAGTAACCAGGCTGAGCGGGGCAGGGATCGGAGGCAGAACAAAACCGGTAACTGGAGGCATAAATTGTAGACAGAACTGGAGGGTGTAGTCACAGCCCATAGAAGTGCGAAATCGAGGAAGGCGGATGGAGGAATAAGGAGAGATTGGGAGGTATCGAGATGGCAGGCCTTTATAGCCTGTGAGGACGGAAATCGAAGGCAAAAGGAAATTTAGCTTCAGTTAAGCGAGCGAGTCGTGTGTTGAGGCTCGAATCGGCGCGTTGAGGCTCGCGGAGTTGAAGAGCGGGATGTTAGTTGCGAGGTCGGAGGTTGGAGGCGATAAAGAATCGACGGGGGTGACGAGCTTGCTCCGGAGCAAGAGGAGCGAGATGAGGATAGTGAGGGCTTGGTAGATGAGGATATCGAAGTGTTGATAACGAGGGGTAGGAGATGAGGATAAAGATTGAAGGGCACATTAGGGGTCATGGTATCGGAGCTGTGGTGGGGAGGAGTGTCCAGGGGAGAAGGGCTCTGCATCACCGACGTAACAGAAGGGTGGTAATATCCATGCGGCTGACTGGTAGGAGACGAGGATAGTGAAGTTTTGGTACTGAGGCACGGCACCAGAGCACCTTGGCTGAATCGCAGCAGGTTAAGCAAGTTTGCAGAACGGTCAGGATTGAGCTGCTGCTGTTGCTCCTGCTGCTGCTCCTGCTGCTAAAGAAAATAGAGAAGAAACCCAGACAATATGGATCCCAGAAAACGAAAAGAAAAAAGTGAGCCAACAGACGAACAAGAAACAAGACCTGTCTCGATTTTAGTAAATATGCCTGTCTAACTTGTGGTTATATCGGGCGACACAGACTTACTGGGAAGCCGTCCCATCCCACAACAGACAGCAAACCAACTGACCAGCTCAAGGAGACAACCCATTGCCAGAGTTGGCCGCGCATCATGCAGCCTCCTCCGTCTGTTGCAGTACCATGCACTCAGGGGCTACACCCGCTGGGTTGTTGATCCAGGTCTTCTTCCGCTCGCTGCGTCGATTGCACCTATTTCGGCGGTTAGCGTTGTCAAAATGGGTTGGGAGGCGAGAGTTGGAGCCAGGGAGAATAATGCATCATTGTAGATGAGACTGGGAATGTTCAGTCCCAATATACTTACTATGTATGAGCGTCCACAGAAACTCCCAAGAACGACCAGACAAACACACATCCTTACGGTCGCTCAAACTGCCAGTCACTACCATTTTCACAGAGTGTTCATGCCAGATTCTGTGATGACCCGTATTTCATTCGGTGGTCGTATCTGACCACGAAACACCGCCGGAAGCGGCAAGAGAGTCAGGAAATGAAAGAGTTTAGAGTAAAGAGGGAAGTGTTGTGCTCAGAGGAGTAGCCATCAACAGACTGCACGATAACACTGCTCTCGTTGCGGTCGCTGCTGGGCCGCTCGTGTGGATAGTGGTTATGTTCGACCACATATCCCCGCTGCAGCTGAGGAGAGACTCGAGGAGATGGGGGCTGTGGTGCTTTTGTCGCCAGCAGCCTGCCTGCTACCACTGCAGGTCATGTTTCCGTTCCAGCGCTTGGGTTGTCCAGGGACAGGGACACCACATGCAGGAGGAGCCTGTCGTTGAATTCTGAAGAATTGAAATGAATAAAACAGAACACTGCAGTGTTCAGAGATAGAACCAAGAACAATGACATCCCCAGGGTCGATGAAGGTAGGCAAGGAATCAAGAAGAAGATGGGATGAACAGACAGTGAAGGCATCTACAGAGTTGAACTAGTCCCAATTGGGATATCACATGCCTGATTCGGTACAATTAGGGCAAACATTGCAGCAGACACGAATAGTTAAATGTTACAGTAGTATACTCTAGAAGACTACAACGACTAAATCTACGTGTTTAGTAGAAAGGGGAGAGATGGAAGGATCTTGAGAAGAGTGATACTTGTAATGTAGCAGCAATGTAATCAGGGCCGTACAGGCAGAATGAAAAGCAGAGCAAAACGAATGACATAAAGCAAGGCTGTACAGGCCGAATAAAAAAGCAAAACGCAAACCAAATGCCAAACAAAACCAAACACAAAAGAACAGACAACAAACAGACAAACAAAAAACGAAAGAAAACATATATTGGGCAGTTTTACGGCCACCCTGAGAAAATATACAGGCGAACTCCACCGTCCGGCCGGATCCGGGGCAGGTGGGAAGAAGGGTTATGACCAACCCAGGGAGAAGGATATTGACAAAAAAAAAGAAAAAAAAGAAAAAACCACGGCAAAAAGCGGAAGGATCTTAGTCCTCGAAGGACCAAGGGTATGCGAAGTTGGGCTCGGCAGCCCCAGACATGTTGAGTGGGGGATTCCCCCCTCCTCCTCCAGGGGAAAGCCATCGAGCTCTCCGGCCGGCGCTAAAGACCCATATCCATGTCAGTATATATGCCTGGCTAACCTGTGGTTATCTCAGGTCACACAGCCTTACTGCTTCCATCCCAAAAAAGGCGCCAAAAAACCGACCGACCACCGGCAGTAATCCATTGGGCTTGTGCCCCAGGAGCCTCTTGGACCTTGCGCTCAAAAGCCGCTCCTTCACGCTCTTTGATGCGGGCGATCTCCAACTGGGTGCGATGCTTGCGGCTATTTTTATATAGTTAGCATTGTCAAATACAACTAGGGTAAGAGGAGGGTCTACGGCGATCGAAGCTTCACACTTCAGTGTCAATATACTTACCGCTACAGGACGGCACCGAGGAGGCTCAACGCCAGGGCGGAACCCAGAGACATCCAAACGAGATTGCTGTCTTGGGGGGCTTGATCGTGTGATGAGGTCACAATGACCTGGGATCCGTTGAGGGCGCCGGAGTGGCCGTAGGAGTACGTGGTTGTGGTCTTCGACCACGATTCGCCGACGGAGCCGGCTGGGAGGGGAGCCATTTCGAAAACAAACTTGAAGAAGTGTCATGAGGTTTGGCATTTCGAGCAAACTTGAAGAACTATCATGAGGTTTGGCATTTTGGAAGAAACTTGAAGAACTGTTACGAGGAGTCGTGGGATCGTTACCTATATACGAATTTCTACAGCAGGTGCCGCCCCGAGATCAACTTCAAGCTATTATGTCATGATTTGTAATTGTTCATAGTGATCTGAACTGTCTAGTTTGATCCTGTGTCGCCCTTTGCTTCAAATTATTCTAGCTTCACACCAAATGATATGTCAACCTCAACTAGTATTATGATGCTCTTACTTTGAGCTTCATCTACAAATTGCATTCAGGATCAAAAGAAATATTTCTCTTCGATCTGATTAACTTTCATTTCAATTAAGCGAAAAGCTTCGAGGTTGCCGATTTTATTTTTCGCTGCGTCGTTCCTCCCCTCCGAAGGATGCGGCTTATTCAAACTTTGGGCTCCCGTGATCCTGCAATTTGATTGGGTTGACACAACCCCTCGGGCTGGGAAGGGCCCACTTGGCTGATAAATGCACCATCCTGATTGACTAGAAGTATGATAGACTAGTGGGTCTGATCCCATGGGTTCTCTTTGCAGATCATCCCTGTATCAAATTTGAAGATCCGAAGACAGATGCTAGATCTGGGTCTGTCGTAAATATAATGATTCCACCCTTCCATCATTCACCTTGAGAACGCGCACCAGCATCATGACTCTGACCAACCGCTCGCCCGGGAGATTCATCAGAGCCGAGGATCCAGTCACCCAGAGATGCTTTCTTTGCATATGGGGCAGCCTGACTGGGTTGAGACAGCGCCATTCATCTTGGTCTCCAGTACGCAGTTACAGACATTACAAAACTGGTGGTTGCAGGGCTGCACACTCCCAAAATGTTACCATACTGCTCTTCTGAATTTTGGGAAATTGTGGATTTAGTTCCTCACATGCAATCGGATAGCCATTTCTCACTACACTGGGGAGTCAGGTTAGTAGTAATTGGGTGACTAGATGCAAATACCTACTGTTTTTGATTTTTTTTTGGTTTCTGTAGTTTCCTTCTCGCATTTTTAGCCTCATTGGCCACGTTTATTGAGTATAGTTTCATGATGATCCCCAGTTGGTCTAGTACCTCACAAGGTGGGGAAATCCGTCAATTTCGGGCGGCGGCCTCGGATCAACCACGTTACGACTTTGGAAAAGGTCAACGCATCATTTATCGAAAATCTCCTCATTAATATGTCATCTATGATATCGCGGTGTCCTAATTAGGACCGGCCCAGAAGCACCACAGACACTTAGTTCGTCCTCTCCAGCTTGGCTCTCCTCGTCTTGTCCATCACCCGATTATTTATTTGCTTTCACATCCCATCCTGCACTATAATACCTTCGACGGAAACGAATACTCAATTCAATTATCAATTCAGCAGTAAATATTGACCAAACCACTTGCCACACAACATGAAGAGTTACACAAAATTTACTGGATTCTGTTCAAAGCCTATATATAGTCGTGAGAACTCGTTTGCCAAACAAGCTTATAGAGGTTTACGGTTTGTCAAAAAGTACAAATTGGCAAAAATACTTCAGCTCGACTACGAGATTCGTTTGCTAGCTCAACGCGAGGAGAGATTAAACCACCAGGCTAGAGCCTGGGAGAAGGCCAGAGCTCTCGAGGATGACATGGAACAACTGACAGTGGAAGACTTTGATTCTGAGATAATATCTACTCGGGCAGAGCGCATAAAGAAAGAGCACGTACTGTTTAGGCTAGTTTATGAACTTCCCCCATGGGTGACAGCTCACTATGATAGCTTGAGACGAGATCGACTTTGGTACATGCGAAACGAAATGGTTCATCATTGTGCAGGCCGAGGGGGATGTTGTAGTCGGGGATGTGGATGCTATGCTCGGAGAGCTTTGTTGGAGAATATGAAAATAGGAGGCCACTGCACTACAGAGTGTTGGTGCTGTAGGAGCTTTCGCGATTCGAGCCTTACAGAGGAAGATCAAAAATCTATTGTCCTTGATTTGGACCAGCTAATGTCAAGTGAAAGGTGGATTAAAGAAATGGCAAATTGTTATTTCCGTCCGCTAAGCTTGAGGTATAAGCTCAGCAGGGCAATTGGAAATTTTAAGTCTGGGTTGAAGAAAATGACCAAGTAGTGTCTGTACAGTAAGTAAGGCCGGAAGGCTTTTGAAAGTCAGTTTAGTACTCGAAGAGGGGGTTAGTTAGAAGTTAATGTTTCCAATGTCTTATATTATTAATTGATCACTCGATTATTCCGACAAGTAGTAGTAGTGTGGTGGTGGTTTAGTGTCCAGGGTTGGGGAAATGTGAGTTTATGAAGTTACGATGTGATGCTAGAGAGCAATTTAGACCTTTATCTTCTTTATACAGTCCTCGAGGTCTCATCCCTATGTCATTCGCTGCCCCAATTGGAAAGTGCTTTGTTCGCACACTGCCAGCTAGCAAAGTGTTTGTTGCTGCTCTTTAATCCCGAGTACCTGTTGCCCATCTTGGAAAGTATAGTATCCTGGGACTTAAAGTAGTATTCATTGAAAGTGATCAAGTCATTGTTATCTTAATGGTTCGTGGATCTGCTGCCCGGAGGGCCACTTACCAATTCTAGCGTATCTTGCAAGACACGATACGTAGATGGAGATGATTGCGGAAAAATCCTGCAAATTTGCCCGCATCATCAAGTCATCGCCCACTCGTCCGCGCTTTTGACTCATTATTCTTCGTATCGACTTAAGGAGACCAGAACAGGATGCAAGATAGACATAGAGAAAGCAGCCTGGGCGAAAAAATTAATGTATTGGAATGCGCGACGACTTTCATATACTCATCGGCAGAGGGTATAGTGCTATGCTGCTCTCTAAAAACCAAGATTGAAAAACGTAAGATCATTGATATATGCTGGGCATTCCTCTCAGGCGGTTTCCGTCTACTAGGACGGTGGTTATTGCCACTACCTTCTGGCAGTCCCATCTTCCCTCCTATCGCACCCCGATAGCTCTCATCCATCTGGTTTCATCCATCCTGTTTCCCCTGCGTAGGCCTTCTCCGGCATCATCAATACTCTTCATCTGTGAGTGTCTAATTCGTGAACCAGATTGGTCGCAAGCTCCGCGGGTCGATTTTGCCCAGATCCAGCCAATTCGGCAGGCTGAGAGCCAGGAGCCAATCCGAAGCCAGCGGGGTGCGAGTCGGCAGGCTTCTCCGAAATACCCTTCGCTGAAGTGACCACATCTGCCTTTTTGTCCTCGGTCGTGCTTGGTTCATACGGAGCCGGGGGTAAATTCTGCTGATTTGCGAGCTTGGCTTTGCGTTTTCGGCGGCCAAGGAAGAAGAATATCGCAGCGACGATGAGGAATGCACACACGAGACCAACAACGATTCCGGCTATCGCACCGCCAGATAGGGTTAACCCAGAGGAGGAACCGGAGGATGTAGATTGACTTGTTGACGTTCCTGTTGTCGCTGAGGTTTTGGTCGCGGTAGACATAGAGGCCGTGGCGGTGGGTTCTCCCGGGACGTATACTTTGATAGCGCTGAAGTTTCCATGAGCGTTGGTTGTCCACTCCCAGGCTGTGCAGCTGGAGTTGTACTCGAAGCTACCGTTCTCGTCTTCCGGACATTTGGCGTCATTGAATAGCCGAAGGCAAGGCAATGTTCCTTGGGGATGGAACGAGACATCATTTCCATTGGGAAGATCGATATCGGTACAGTCCAAGTTGTCGGTCCCATGGATGGTGGTCTTCTCGTTGTCTGAGTTGGTGTATCGAAATGTCCACGCTTGAACCAGTGGAAGGAGAGCGGTTATATAGAGCAGGAGATCCATTCTGAGCCTGATGAGCCGAAAGAACGGCGAAGACTGTCAGGATCAGCTTTGTGAGTTATGGGGACTCAAGGAAGGCGAAACTCGATGAGAGGGCAAGGCAGGGGAAAAGCTGGCTGGGATCACGCCGAGCTTGGGGGCCAACCATTACTACATGACTAATACTATGTGCGTGGCACTCACAGCACTTAAAATCTGCGGTTAATGCGCAGAGAGAGATTTCGTTGCGCGAGTCTCAGATATGCATGGTGTTCCTTGGATACGGCGTAGTTATGCGAGATATGTGACAGATCGAACTATCTATTTCTAGTTGTTTCGTAATTATGGTAACTCTGTAACGTTCCGCCTACTTCAAGGGCTCTGGTTGATCAGGACTTGATTAAATACGAGAAAAGTGGACCATTGAAACGCAGGAGCCCCAAGTGGGTAGTTCACCTGGTGTTCAGGGTTCAGAGAGCGTACAGCCTCACGCTACTGAGAGAAAATCCCTGCCGATTCTGGGCAGTGGGAGGCCTGGACTGCCAACCAGGCTGACGCCCCGTCTCGGGTTACTCCGCAGGTGGATGCCCCTTTTCCCCAGACTACAAGGGATAGGAAACCCCGTGGGAAAACCGCGACTAATCAATCCTACTTGGAATTCCTTAGATCATAGAGAGTTTCGTAATTGATCTCTAGCATCTCTTCGAATTACGTAGCGATAGAAAAGCAATTCGATTCTTTAGCTTAGTATAGAGAGATTCCGATCTTTCGCCAACTTCGGCCTTCGTTAGGCTTCATTGGAGGACACCGTTTGTGCTAAAAGATCTGCTAACAAACAACCTGCTAAACGCGATATCGTATACTCATGTGTGCTATCATCACTTTCTCCCAATGGTATGATGACAGAGAACGACAGCTCAATGACGAAAAAGACCAAAACTAGCCTCAAGGTTTACTACGCAGCGACATGTCAGGTAACTACCAACACCATTGAACCACACCGACTACTAAGAACTAGATACGATTTATAATGGTAGGCCTTCTTGGCCCTTCTCACCCTGCGCTCAGCCGCTCTCGCCCCATTCTTATCTCCTCACCCCAGACTTCTCATCTATGTTACCCACACCCACCCTAACACCAAAAATGACACTATTTTAAGAGGTGGGGCTCTTTAAGTATCTAGTACTGACAAAAACAACCTAAAAAATGCATAATTATTTTATCTCTCACCTTTATAACAGTGCTACTTATTATATACTACGCATACGGAAAATATAATACTCATCAAACCACACGCAAAATAGGGAGATCGT
Organism: Penicillium sumatraense; assembly: GCA_020086695.1. Taxonomy (NCBI): domain Eukaryota; kingdom Fungi; phylum Ascomycota; class Eurotiomycetes; order Eurotiales; family Aspergillaceae; genus Penicillium; species Penicillium sumatraense. Next base: position 491,884 of record JAGIKU010000623.1, on the reverse strand, counting down.
CGACCAGGTTTATGCACAACTGCCCATACTAGACCAGACCCTACAAGAGGTTGGTGGTTCCAACTCGGCACCAAAGAAATAAAAGAGGAGTCATAACGACTTTGCGTTCCCAAACACGTAGTGGATATTCAAGGTCCTCTGGGTCTATAGAACTGTTGTTGATCAAAAATATAAGTTTGGCCGGTGCGAAATCTGATTGATTGCTCCTCGGGAAAACCGCTGCCAGTAGCAGAAGCTTTCCTCAATGACTCAGAATATAGAAAAAAAAAACTACAAAAGCAAAAAGCAAAAACAAAACATACAACAGCAGGGATTCGCATGTGGTCACCCACCATACTACTAACCTGCCGGCGTGTGGCTTAAGTACGGCTGAGCGGACGGGAAGCCCTGTTCTCCACACCCTATGGTCGTATGTAGTAGTAACAACAGGAGTTAGGACTAAGTATGCTGAAACTCTGGTAATAATCTAATGTTCCTTTTTAAGCTGGAGATATATGGAAAATCACAATTGCAGAGAAATCTTGAAAATAATCTATGGTATTTATTGATTGTACTCCCAAGAAAGCCGATGCCTCTACTAGAGGGGCGGAGTACATTACTTGTACTACTCACTTTAGATATATATTTGTCCCATGAACGGATGTCAGGGTTCATGAGAGTACATTACTAACACTAAAATGTTTAATGTAAACATTTTAGTGTTACTAACGTCTTAGATACTTCTTGCAAAATAATCCAACTATCTTATGAACAGAGATAATCCAATAGAATAGGCATTGTAAATTATGGGAGAGCAGAAATTGACCGCACCTGCCAAGAGCAGTGGCATCTATGAAACCTCAAGATGCGCGCCTGCCTTAACTCCCCGAGGGAGTTCATGAGACGCAAAACTCCAAGACGAAGCTCTCGTGAAGCTTGGCTCTTTTTATTCTTCACTTTTTATTCTTCACTTTTTATTCTTCACTTTTTATTCTTCAATTTTTATTCTTCAATTTTTATTCTTCAATTTTTATTCTTCAATTTTTATACTTAAAATTTTTGTTCTTTAGCGCATTTCGACCACTCGTTCAGAAAATATGCGCTATTCCATTCGTTCGTTTCTGACCGCGCTGAGGCACGCTTACAGGGATCCACTCCAGTCTGTCCTTACTCCCCCTCGAAGCAGTGGTTACAATTAATACCTTGGCTAGGATCGAAGACCAACCCCCCTGAAACTCTTATCGACAAAGGCACGATACCTCCACCCCCTGTGCGCGTTGCAACTAGTTCTGGTACTTCAAGCCAAAATGGGGCTTTGCGGGAGTTACTTGGCGCCGCAGCAAACCTGGAGGAACTAGATCCTTTGAACAGAGCGTTGTCGGATGGACATGCTAGGGAAGGGATTGTTAGCTCTTAGGGGCCGTTTTCTAGACAAGAAAACCACCCGGAGTTCCCAGTCCGACTTCCACCCAGGGCGCTTCGTTGTCCAGCGCGAACTCACAATCATTTCGCTTTTTTACTTTCCCTTTTGAAAGGGCCTCGGCCTCCGAAGATGAGTCGTCTCAACAGGCCATCCGATCGAACGAACGTCGGGAAATACTGGCGCCGCTCGATTCTGAAACACTCAAATCAGCCTTGGGGTTTCAAAAGTTCCTTGCAGACTTGAATAGTGAAAAATCCGAAATCCGATCGAGGCTAGTGGAACACCTCTCATAATTCACAAAATTCATGAATGCGATCGCCCGGAAAAATGATACTGGTTTCTATCAGCCTGCCTCAACGATCAAAAACCTCGAAGTGCACGGACTTGCAGATAACGCATAAACGCGAACATCAGTGGGATCGTCCAGATCTCGAGCATATCATGCCAGTCATTTCCCTTCAAACCTCCGTGTATGTAATTGTCGAAATCCTGATTCCGAATGTGCCAGTGGTTGGGTGGTTGGGACGGGCCTGGAGGTGACACTGGAACTCTTGACGGTGAGTGCTCTGGTAATTATCTGCCCTGGCCACTTGCTAATACACAATTCAAGATGGCCATTACAATTTAGGGAACTTTAAATAGGGGCTCTCTCTTGTTTCTTGGGTCTCAAATGCGTGGCCTGGGACATTTTTCGTCACGAGGATAATTTCAAACCCTTTTTGAAAGCAATGACTAGTCCTCTTCCGTTCCTTTATATCCCCATTCACACTGCTCGTGATCCCCTTTTGTCAGATATCTGTGCATGATCATATTCAAGCCGTGCGAACGCAGTTTAAGATTTTCTGATATCAAACCTGCTCTTTTGTTTCTCATTTTGTAATTCTGACATTGTTACTTGAAAACCGATTGATGTTTACAAACTGTCCATCCAGGGGAGAATAGATATATATAGTATATCTGCTTGTTTCAATTCCCTTTGCCTGAAATTAGATTTGTTATTTAGCATCTACTAGTATACCCCAGCTTTTACATAATGGCTACCCATGAGTCCAGTGTATTGCAAATAGCAAAAACCAAGAGTGCCCCACTCTTACTTCATGCTTATTGTAGAATAGGAATCTTAATTGAAGTGAAAGCAACCAGGAAATTATATGATCGGCATCAACTCAAACTCAAGATTTCTCAAAAGTCCAATCGAATTTCGGCTTTTCCCTCGCTATTCTCTTGGTATGGATGCCGAGCTTAGGAAAAGCAAGTTCAGCCTGTGTATCGAGAAGATCTAGTCTGTTGGAATTATTGTTTAGACCTCTCATATTTTGTGCAGAGGCCCACACCAAGGCTACACTCAAACAGGCGGAAGGCAAGCTAGCAGGTCCTGGCCCTGAATTAAGTCGGGGGAGTCGCATTTCGAAAAAGTGATAATGACAGTATAGTGGATGTGAAGTTTCAGAAAATTTCAGGTGAAGTGAAGGGAAAGAGAGAAATGAGAAAATCCATTTTCTGATGACGATATTTTTTTTTTTTTTTTAAAAAAAGGGAGAGATTTGCTCTCCTGAAACATAGACGGATGTCTCAGGCTTAAAGGCATCCAAATGCTTCGTCAAAAATGAGCGATCTATAAACAAGGTGTTGATAAGGCTGAGAATAAGGCTGAGAATCACTCAAGTTGCAGTACAACAGCACTGGCCTCTCAGCCGAGCAAAAAACGGGGCGTTGTTAAATTCGGCCTTAAGTGCGACCAGCTAAATTAGCGAAATTCTGATAATCGAATTAGTGTCTGTGCTGTCGGCTTTCGCAGCACTAACCCATATTATCAACGAAATAATATTAATGCAACCGAAGCGATCCGTAACGATCCGAGCGAGCTAAGCAACTGGCTAAGCAACGAGCCAAGTAAAAAGATAGGAGACGATTTTCATGGGGCTGCTGCTATTACGGGGTACACTACGACTAGGTAGTCCTAGCATAATGGCCCCCATCGTCCACCGCCGTAGGGTAGGAGGTTTGGGGGCTAACACTAAACCGAGTACAGTTGCATTTTTCGACGCTAATTGATGTGTAATAAGCACTGTACCCCACAATATTTCAAATATTCCTCACTCATGGCTGTTTACAAATATAGACTTTCTCCACCTTTTGGCCCCAGATGTTGAATGGGGATCGGGGCCCTTTTCTCACTGGCTAAATATCGCTTTGGTGACCTAATAGGGACTAGACTTTGGAGCGATCCCTGATTATTTTAAAACAAATCAGGCATGGATCTACTCATGTACCTGACAGCTGAAGGGAGATCGCACTTCGTGACCGAATTGGGTTTGGTTTGTTGGGGTGTTCAATATGGAGAGCTAAAGCTTCGCAACATCTGAATGTTTTCTTATAAAAGGACATGGCACCGACGCGACAAATACTTCTTTTTTTCATCATAACTCGACTCCCCAATTATTAGCAAAAATGAAGTTGCTTCTTCCAACTTCTCTGTCGGCCGTTGTCGCCACAGCTCTCGCGTCACCCTCAGTCAACATTGACGCTGGTACCATCAAGGGTGGAAAATGCAGTAGCGATGCTGTCTACTACAAGGGTATTCCCTTTGCCGAGCCCCCCGTTGGAAACCTGCGATTCGAACCTCCCAAGGCCCTCAGCAAGAAGTACACTAATGGCGTACTTAACGCAACTGTCGCGGCTCCAACTTGCATTCAATTTGGTACTCAAACTGTACCATCCGGAGCCAAATCCGAAGACTGGTAAGTGGTACTTTCGACTAGACAGACGACTATCCTTGCTAATTAATGTGTGTTCCTTTAGTCTCTATTTAGACGTCTGGGCCCCATCTAGCGCGACTAAGGACTCCAATCTCCCCGTCAAGGTTTTCGTCTTTGGTGGATCCGACCTCGAGGGCGGCATCGAATATCCCCTCTACGATGGCTGCAACCTGGCCGAGAAAGATACAATTGTGGTGTCCTTGAACTACCGACTTGGACCTCTTGGTTTCCTGGCGCTGGATGATGCCGGCTACCACGGTAACCAGGGTATCAAGGATCTTATTCTTGGATTCGAGTGGATTAAGAAGAGCATCTCTGCCTTTGGTGGTGACCCCGTACGTGAATTCAGCCTTAATTATTTCCCCAGAATTTCGGACTAACAATAGTTTGGCGATTAGGAGAAAGTTCTCGCTTTCGGACAGTCCGCTGGTGCCACAGATGTGTTCACTCTCGCGACTCTTGCCGAGGCGCCATCTCTTTTCAAGAGCGCTGTGATTGAATCTATCGCTCTGCCCCAATTGACCGACAAGAAGAAGGCTGAAAACCTCGGTGCTTCTTTTGCCAAGGACCTTGGTTGCAGTCGCAAGGACGTAAGTTAATAATTCTTTGTTGTGTATGCACTGAGCTAACGCTGTTTTAGAAATCATGCCTCCTCTCTAAGTCCCCAGCCCAGCTTCAGAAGGCATTCTACGCCGATACCTATATGTACTCAGGTCTTGGTGGACTTTCTGGAATTGGTAGCTCCAGCAGCCAGACACCTGCATACTGGCCAATTGTGGATGGCAAGCTCGTCAAAGAGAATCCTCTTCACCGCGGTGCACAGGTTCCCACTATTTTCGGATCCAGTATGTATATCTTTTTTTCTTTCCGATAAGAGAATGAAGGCTAACATTTTAAACTTTAAAGACCAACAGGAGGGCGCCCTAGCCACCATCGGAAAGTACCAATCCCCGGGGGCCATTAACAACCTCACAGCGGCCGATTACAAGCATTTCCTCAAGGGCGACTGGGGCTCTTTTGCTTCAACCATCGAGAAATATTATCCTCTATCTAAGTTTGTATCCGGTGTCGAGGCAGCCGGTTTGCCCGCAGGAGCCGGCGTCTTTAAGGCCATTGCCACTGTCCTCACCGACGCACACTTCAAATGCCCTACCTACCAGAGTGCAGTAAGCACTGCACGCAACGGCATGGCGGCATGGTCCTATGAATTCACTCACAACAACACCTGTGTCTGGCTCGATTCGCTTGTTCTCGCCAAGGACAATCTGGCTTTCATCGGTGCCGCCCACACTGCTGAGCTCCCATATGTGTTCAGCAACCTGGATTTCGACTACCCCAAGTACAACTACACTTGCAGTGGCACCAAGGCTGAGCGCAAGCTGAGCAATGAGATGATTAGCTTGTGGACTGCGATGGCTGAGAATGGCGACCCATCCACCGAGGCTCTTGACTGGCCCGATTTCAAGGTCACTTCCTCTGGTGCAAACACCCCAGGAATGGTCTTTGGCAACTCAAGTATCCCTGGCGGCATCGACTTCTCCGCCTGCAAGCTGTGGGCTGAGATCAGCGCTGTTTTGGACAAATCAAACAGCACGGCCTCCGCCTCATCTACTCCCAGCAGCAGTGGCAGTGGAAGCTCTAGTGGCTCATCGACCGGTACAACTTCACCAACTAGCTCTGCAGCATTCAATGCCGGTGTTACTATGTCGCCTTCTCTTGGAGGCTCTATCTTCTTGAGCGCTGTCTTAATAGGAGCTTCTATTCTGTTTTAAGAATCATTGGGTATAAACAACTCATTCATGACTAATACGGATTGAGGATCGAAGGAATGTCAGTTATTTGTTAAATTTATGATAGACGCTAGGCTTCTTAAATATTAATAATATTGGTCTACAAAGTTCAACTTTAAGTTTGGTTCCTAATATCAGGCACTTACACTTCCCACAGTATAATATCTAGAGATAGGTAACAGAAAGCTAAAATGTTCACAAGTTCACGCAATACACTTATTTGTCACAGGGCCTGAAGGATGGATACAGTGAAAAATTTTCAACTATATAACTCACATCTCTTAGTGAAGTCGAAGCTATTCACATTGAGGGCTCGAATTGGCACTGCTTCGTTCTTGAAAAGAATCACAAAATTGACACATCAAACAGAATCAAACAGAATACTTCCAAGCATTCTATTTCAAAGGTTTGAGCATTTCAGTCAAAATTCGGTTATTTTGACTTTCAACAGATTGAATTAAACAACGCAATCGCCTCAATGGGCAACCGGCCCCGGATATACAGACGAGCATGTTGGCTAAACTTTCTATACCTTTTATCTACCTAGGTAATCTGCTGCCGATCCGTGGCACTCTGTTCAGTATTCTTTGCTCTCTTCTCTTCCATCTTCTTGGCACTATTTATCTGTTAGTAAGTTGTAGCTTTTATCATCGGGCAGCTCAGGTATTACCAGACTTTTCGCAAGTCTTACATAGCTCAGTTTTCAAATGGTGCGATTTTTGGTGTTTTGGACACACCTCTTGGTGTGCATTACAGTAGACATAACCTCTAGAAGTTTTGCCTTTTCGGCAGTTTCCTTGTGCTCCATTATCCAAAGGACAATGATGCCTGACTGAATTACGACCCTTGGCCATAATTATACACACGCAGTGGTGGGAACCCTGATTGAAAAAAAGGAATTTGGAGAGAGGATGCCCGAGGTATGCTATACAAGTGCAGTACTGCTACAAGAATTGGGATCAGAACACATGAAAGCCTTATAAATGTATATATAGTTCTGAGAAACGAAAGGAAATATCATGAAAACCCAAATTTGAGACCCATTCGAACATAACTTCCATAACAAAGAATTAGTGCTCTGAGCTATCATCTCAGATGCTCACCCTGATTTGCTGGATAGACTTGAACGGACCAAATGGTGATAGACATGATTTGCGCTCTGGCTTTGTTTGTTATCCGTCTATGCATTCAGCTCTTGGTTGATTCATTCATTTTCTCATTCAATCCAATGTCCTTCCCGAGACATGTGGGTTGATTATTGTTGGTCACCCAAACCATCAAATCCTTCGCCATTCCTGACCAATTCCAGAGTGCCCCGAACTTCATTCCACTCGTTCTGAAGATGGTCTGATCGATCAAAGTCTCCATTGGATGTTATTCCGTCAATTATGAATCGAAAAAGGGTACGAGCTAGTCTAAATTGGGGAAGATAGGCATAACGAAGATATGTTGGGCCAGCGGCTTCCTCGAACAGCTGCTTGATTTGACAAAGCTCGGGTGTTGGCGGCACTTCCCCCGCAAGCCTCTCGTCTTCTTCTTCATCCTCGCTCTTATCCCAGATCCACATTGGCGGAGTGCAAGACACGAAGAGGGGGGCAAACAGCGCAGTGTCCCAATCCAGAATCCCCGTGATAGCCTGTTGTTGCGACATGATATTCCGAGCCTCGAAGTCAAGATGACAAAGGCAATAGCCGTCCTGGTCGAATATTCCGAGGTCATTCATCTCCGATGCAATTTTCTGCCATTCTTCGAAGAGACCTAGTTCAACCTCATCATCTGGGCCGCTAGTCATAAGTATCTCTTTCTGACGATCAATAATTCCGCAAAGTGTGTCGAAAGTGTTCTGACTAGCGGATCCGACCTTATATGGAACCATTGTATCCGTCTCAAGCTTATCCAAGGGCTGAATCATCAAAGGCCCGCGGGACGACACTTCGGGAAAAGCTGATAAGGTGATTTTACCAGCAACGGTGCTTGTGATAGAATGCATCTCAGCAAAAACCTTGCCGAGGCTTTGAGCAATAACACATTTTGATTCATGAGTCATTTCATAGTAGGAAGACCAAAGAGATGAGCCAGAAAGACGCTTCATGATCACGTATGGTTTACCCAAGGGATTCGATGTTGTCGTATCGAATTGAACAATTTCAGGAATTGGAATCGTTGATTGTTGGCGTAGTATTTGCAAGGGGGCAATGCCGTCAACTTCATCTCCCAAAAAACGTGGAACACGGATTACAAAGTGTTCAACGACAGATTTTGTTTCATCGCGGGCCACTGAAACACAGGTGATGCGATTAGAGCTCCCTCCTCGCATACGGTCGATCGTCAAGTTGGCATCAAGAGTATTGAAAGCCTCCTGGAATACCAGCGAAACGCGTTCTTTGAACGTGTCAAAAGGCTCCTGTGTGTATATGAGGGTTGATGTCTCAGATTGATCATCGGGCACCGGTTGATCTTTGGATAGACCGCAGGTAATCGATAAGATTGATCGATACACCGACAAGATCCAACCCGTAACACTGGCGGATAGCTTTGAGATCCAGGAATAAAGGTCAGAAGCCATCATGAAAACGATGCCATAAGGGAAGAAGGAAAGAAGAGATGTCGCAGGATGTAGAAGGAAACCATGACTGTTTTCTTTGTTCAACTTCTTTGTTTGACACCCGACCTTACAATGATCACATGATACCCATCACTGGGATGGCACAAACAGAGAAACTACTTGAACAAGATGCAATAACCACTAGATGCGATATACCATTATGTTGCAGTACTTCCTCCGAAGACGATTAATTAGCTCGCCCTAGCGGCCTTTCTATCAAATTATCTACAGTCTAAATTACAGACCTAAAATTAACAGAATTGATTTCATTCGAGTGAATCGAAATAACACGATCAGATTCTACCAGACAACCAAATCTAGCAAGTTCAACGATCTAATAGATTCAGCAAAAAACAAAAAAAACATACAACAGCAGGGATTCGCATGTGGTCACCCACCATACTACTAACCTGCCGGCGTGTGGCTTAAGTACGGCTGAGCGGACGGGAAGCCCTGTTCTCCACACCCTATGGTCGTATGTACTAGACACTCCCGGAGTTAGGATTAAGTGGAATAGCTAGCCTAGTAATTGAGTATGGATTCTGCCTATGGTCGTATGTACCATCAACAACGTCAGTTCGGCTCAAGTGGATAGAATAGATTAGCGCTGCTTAAAGTCGCGCGACTAGGAATCTGTAGGGTGAGTTTGCTATGAAGATCGTGAGAACTGGGTGATTTTTGGGTCTGATTCTGTGTAAGATCTAAATTCTGTACAAAATTTTCTAGCTGGGTTAAAGAATTATGTTCCGTACCAGGATAGTACTGTAGTACAGACAGATTCTCTGGGTGCTAAAAAAAACCGTCGAAAATATAGTTATCACTAGCCCCATCACTTCAAAGAATCAAAGGCATCGATCAAGGCTTCAGCGAAAGGAGCGGGCTGCTCCTCATAGCCATTATGGTGGCCCGGGAACATGAAGCGAGGACACTTCAAGATCTCCGCCTGATGGATTGTGGTACGGGCATAAAACGCATCCTCGCTCAACCAGCCGGCCGCAGTAGCGATGGAAACTCGATTTTCCACAATCTTTTTCATATCCGGACAATAGATAGTAAACTGCATGAATTCGTTCTCCCAAAAGTTCTTCAAATCCTCGAGGTCTGGCCTTTCGCCTGAGGGCCCATCATCGAAGCCCTTGAGCTCCGTGAAAAAGGCCGCGAAAGCAGCTTCAGATCCTGATTTTTGATAAGTATCTAGAATCATGAAGGCTCGGTCGAGGTGATATGTAGAATCATCGAGAAGGGCAGTGGTGGGTGCTTCATGAACCACAACACGATCGAGGTATTCCGGATAGCTGACAGCAAATTGAAGAGCGATAACACCTCCACCGCTGTTTCCAAAGATGCAAAGCTTTTCTCGACCTAGGGCCTTGCAGATGGAAATGACATCACGAGCCTGTTGAGCGGGGTTCAGCTGTTTTGGATCTGGAACTCGGCTGGCATTGGTCTGGCGTCGGTCGAATGTGCAGACTGTGAACTCCTTGTCCATATATTCGAACAAAGGGTTGAATTGGCGCCCGATACCCCCTCCTCCGGGAATAAAGACAAGTAGCGGACCGCTTCCCTGATACCAATAATGCAAGTTGCAACCCTCTGTGTGAACAGACTCGTAGGTTGGATTGAAAGGCATGATGTGACGTCTTTTGTTTTGCTGGTAATCAGTTTTGAAGTCAAATCCAAGTAAGAAAAAGGGACTAATTATTGTTTTATAGATGGTTGAGTCCCTGTATGCTTCCTCATGTGCCTACGTTTCATGGGTGAGGATGATGATACCCCGCTGGAAACGCTCCCACCTGCTGGCGTCCCGCAAGGGATGGTGTGGAGGTCAACCTTGACCTCAAGATGCCTCAGGCATGACATGAAAATCGCATCTCCTTTTTTGTCTCCTGCTCACCTAGATCCATGCTCTAAACATTGGCATACATCACCACTTTCATAATTTGAGCTTCTGTCAGAAAGAAATCCACAATTTCAATATCCAAGGCTGGTACAAGTCGAGGTCCCACAAGACCACAAGACATCTGGTGGGACTAGTTGCACTGGACTTTATTTAAGTTGACGCGTCAAAACTTAAAATCTCGGAAATTCCGAGGTGAGCCCATCGTGTTTGATGGTTTAATTGAAATGGTGAAGTGTGGTCGGATTCTCCGGTCGTTGGCTTGGATTACCAACTGCCGAGGTAGCAAATTTTGTTTTTAGCGCTCAGCATTTGTGTCATGCAGATAGAAAGCTATATTGTTGCAAATGTTGTAACTTGACATCTTCCCGCTGTATAATTCTCTACCGAGAGCTTTTCTCACATCGAATGCATTACACCACCAGGGGTGATAGACTATGGTTTGAACTACTTGACTTGGACAAAGAGTGAACGAAGAAAATGGGCGTCGTATTTCGGTTTGCGAAGAGATTGAGAAATTTTAAACGAGGTAACATAGAATATATTTTATCAAAGCAATACTACTAGTATTATTGAGGAAAATAAATGCGCTTTGGCGAGCCAGATTACGGTGATCACGACTGAACCGGCTGCCGCACCCAGAAATTGCTAGTAGATTATGGCACACGCATCCGTCTTAAGCAGAATATCTAGAATTGGCATTTGAGTTCGCAGCGGCATTCTCGATATTTTCAACTTCAACATCCTTTAAACTGAGCGAAGCTGAAATGCGGCGAGAGCTTCCCTGGGAAATTGCCATATTTTTCTTGGTCGAGGTGTTTCGAGCTTTCTCATCAGAAAGAAAGAAGTCATCAATCTGTTCCAGGGTCAATCTCGCAGTTTCGGGCACGCATAAGTAAACAAGAGCGAGAACAGCAACCGTCACACCAAAATAGAAGTAACCAACATTCACCCCCATATTCCCGTACTCCGCATTTAACATATATGGTGTCCAAAACTGAGCACCAAATGCAAATATCTGGTAGAAGAATGTTGTGTTTGCTTGACCGATGGTACGTAATCGAGTACTGTGCATTTCGGCTGACGCTAGCCAGACACTGGACCCAATAAGTCCACCAAAGACAAACGCCCAGATACAAAGAAAGGCGACAATTGTGTTCTTTGCGTTTGTACTGTCACCAAGGGCAGTACTAACAGAGGATAGAATGAGCATACAGCTGGCCATTAAGCTGTAGCCAAGTAGCATAGCAAACCTTCGCCCACAGCTATCCAAGACAAATGGACTCATGCATGCTCCCCCAAAGATACAAAGGCCCACGATTGCATTAATGAGGTAAGGGCTCTCGATCCCAATTCCTTCTAGAAATAAGGTTGCGTAGGGGGAAACGAAATGAATGCCGGTTATTGCTAGTCCAACCAAAATGAATGCCGAGATAGCCGTGCGTTGAAGATTATGACCCCGGTAAATCTCTGTCCAAGATGTGCTGATATTGGTGACTCGCTCGTATTCGAGAGATTGCTGGATATATTGCACTTGTGCTGTGACTGTGTCTGAATATGGCATCAGGTTTTGAAGTGTGCTAAATGACCTGCGTGCTTCTTCTTCCTTTCCCCGGATCAATAACCAACGAGGCGACTCTGGGAAGAACATCATTCCAATACCAAGAATAAGGCCAAGTGGAATTTGGCAGATAATGGGTACTTTCCACTGCCAGTCATCCTGTGCTGGGAGAGTTGCTGAGGCAGAACAGACCGCGGATGACACAAGATTTCCCATACCAAGCCCGATGTTATAGATCCCAAGCAATAGGCCCCGTTTACTTGCAATAACGCATTCGGTTCCATAAACAATACTAGCAGCACCAAGTTGGCCAATACCAATCGCGCTTATGCTTTTGCACACCATGTAGTTCAAGAAGCTTCCTGATGTCCCTAGCATACCTCCAGCCCCAGCAATACAGAAGAGACACGACACTTGTATGGTTCCCCGGCGACCGATTTTAGGGCCAAGGAAGCCTGCCGAGATGCTTCCCAGTCCCATAAAGAGCACACTTATACCGACAAGTGATTGCTGCAGTGCGGTGAGGGCACAGTTCTCAGTGGCCGTTCCAGTCTCTGGATCAATTTTCTGTTGGCAATGACCAAATGCCTTTTTGTACGATGGCATAACCAAGACAATGCCACCATAGCCGCCGTCAAAGTTGGCAATCCATGCAGCAAATGATACCCAAATTGCAAGGAGGAACATTCGCTGAGTCACTTTCTGCGGCTCAATGCTGGAATTCGTCTGTGCCTCCATTGTTTATAGGCCTGCGGGAATCAGGAGTCTGGAACCGAGATATTCGGGATAAAGATTGAAAGATTTATTTTCCATGATGATAGAAGAGCATCTTGATTTAAATTCGACAGGAGAATGTCTCCAGTTGGCGTATCGTTATAATTTGAGATCGCCGTTGGCTTTGGTCCCGCTCGTATGACCCGGGGCCCCGCAAACTTTAAAGTCAGAATCAAGTCCCGCATCGTAAGAGAAGACAGATCTGGCGGGACACCCCTGAATTTAATGGGATGAAAAAAACTTTAAAGTCCCGGTATCGCCAGCTACTGTCTTGTCCTTATGAAAGAGATAATCGAAAATTATGGAGGCTCGTGCTAAACAACTCCTAACGGAGTTGGAAATCAAATCTCTGCTCATTCGTGAACGTTACTATAGAGATACATCGCAATGGAAGAATTTGCGCACTTCTTACCACAGTGATGCATCTCATACATCAATCAAAATTACTTGGTATGCGGCCCACTCTAAAGCCAATCAAATTTCCCTACCTCATAATTTGCCAAAAACTTACGATATTATAGGTTTGAAGGCAACATTGACAACTTCGTCTCTGCCTCCAAAGAAATGGCAAACAGAGGTGTACATGCTGCACACACCATTCAACCAGTTGAAGTTCATGTCAATGGAGATAAGGCAATCTCTGAATCCACTGGCAGTATCAGTATCCGCTTCACTCTAGACGACGAGGACTATGACTGTATTTCATATACGCGATTCATTTCCCGACTTCAACGGGTCGACAGCGAATGGAAGATGTTAACTCTTGAGGCCGTCTATGAGCGCGACTCGATTGTTCCAGTCACGCCAGTTCCTTTGTCTAAATCGGATCCAATATTGGTCCCGACTAGTGGACGGGATAGTTACCGGTGGATTGGATGGCTCTTGAGCCGAAACGGCTTTCAGATAAACCCTGATTTGCCAGGTATTGATCGCCCAGCTTCTGTGACTAGGCTAATGGAGGAATCTCGGTCTTGGTTAAAAGATGGTCAACCACAAGAAACCAACGATGCTAGCTCACTCTTTTAGCCTGAATGATTGGTACTTTTTATAAGTTTTAATAAATATTTATAGAAGAAAAAAGAAAGAAAAGAGTAAAAATTATGTATATAATATTACTAATTAAAAATCTAGAAAAAATATATATTATATAGATTTTTGTTGAGTATTTTTTAATATTTTTTCTTAATTTCTATTTGTTACAAAATATTAAAAGATATAAAAAAATAAATCTCTATTCATATTTAAGTTTAGCTTGGTTTTTTAGTCAGAATATTTTATAATTCAAGCTAAATAGTTTTTCTATAGAATAGAAAATAGATAAAAATCTCTAAAAAACATTGAAAGGTCGTTAAATCCATGAATACTGCTGGGAAAAACTCGATTACATCGCGTCTAATGCCAAGAAAACAAGATCACACTATTCCATGTGGGTGGAGAGATTCGGTCTCGGTCTCGGTCTCGGTCTCGCTCATTCTTGATTCTGCTTAAACTTGATATCATTGGCTCCAGATTCTAATGGACGTGGTCGTTGACTCCACACTTGTACTAAATATTGGAATTTGTCAAGCCAAAAGCCAATCGTTTTTATCGCACCAATTATGCAAATGCCGAGCTACAGTCTAGTGTCTGAATAAACCTGATCGAGGTCCCCTACTTTGAACTACCGGAGATTATCATCGCCTTTACACGGACCTTTCTTCAGGGCTTGAATTAAGATCGACAATAAGTTCGAGCTGGGCTTTTGGTTGATTCGGGGAACCATGAATTCTGCGTGGAAACTAAAGCAGGGGTAGCCAATGCAGGTACCGTTGAAATGCTATAGTATGAGCCGAACTGTTATCTTACACCTCTTACACCTTAGGCTGGAGCCTGCTCGAAATTATAAAAGGGCTTTTTAGTCCTCCTTGTACATGGGCTACCCATTCAGATAACTTCTCTCACTCAATCCAATCTTTGTAATGAAGTTCTCTTCTGTCGCACTGGCTGGTGCCGCTATGGGCCTTGCCCACGCCACTCCTCTCACTGAGCGCGCAGGTGTCACTGACGCCGATGTCCTGAACTACGCCTTGACCCTGGAGCACCTCGAAGCTGCCTTCTATCAAGAGGGTCTGAAAAACTACACCCATGCCGACTTCCAGAAGGCTGGTATGCAGGATCCTTTCTATATGAACTTGAAGGAGACTGCCAGCGATGAGCAGCAGCACGTTCAATTCCTGACCAAGGCTCTCAAAGCCGCCGGCGCAAAGCCCGTCGAGGCCTGCACCTATGCTTTCCCTGCCACCGATGTCAGCTCATTTCTTGCGCTCGGTAATATCCTTGAGGGTGTCGGTGTCAGCGCGTACCTGGGTGCCGCTGCCAGTATCATGGACAAGACCTACCTGACTGCCGCCGGAAGTATTCTGACTACCGAGGCCCGCCACAGTGCTTATCTGCGTGCCGCCCTTGGTGAGGCTCCTGCTGCTCAGGCCTTCGACAATTTCCTCGACTTTGACGAGGTTTATACCCTTGCTTCTATGTTCATTGTATCTTGCCCCGAGAGCAATGGCAAGCTCCCTGTCAAGGCCTTCCCTGCATTGACGATGCCCTCCATGGCCCCCGCCACAACTGGCTCGAAGGTCGAGCTAATGGCCGCCGGTGGTGTGTCTATGGACACCAAGGATGTCTACGCTGCTTTCATCACAGTCACCGGTCCTGTTTGGGCCCCTCTCTCTTCTACTGGCAATGGGAAATTCGAGGTCACAATCCCAGAGGGGGTTGCTGGCCAGAGCTACGTGGTTCTGACGAAGGGTAATAAGAATGCTTCAGATGATAACATTCTTGCTGGTCCTGCTATCATTGAGGTAAGGAGAACCAAAAAAGCCATTCTCACTCATTGAAAAAAATTGTATGCTGAATTATGTCTAGGTTGGGGAGCCCAATGGACCCATGGGAATGGGCTCGCAGTGCAGTGGCGGCAGCTCTGGCTCTATGACCTCTATGCCCTCTATGCCCTCTATGTCGGCCTGGTCATCTATGGCCATGCCGATGCCCACTGCGTCTAAGACCATGTCCTCGGGATCTATGCCCTCTATGTCCGCGTCTGCCTCTGCCTCCTCTACCCCCGTCTTTAATGGGGCAAGTGGAAAGAGCGTGAGCGGCTTTGCCAGCATTTTCGGAGCTCTGGCTGCTGTCGCTGCTTTTTTGCAGTAATCTATTGATCTTTTTCAAACCTTTGGCATGCACTGCACCTATGTACAGAAGAAACACCGATGATATATTACCTAACTAAACAGCCGCTTCTGGCTCTTAATTGATTTAATTCTTCAAGAACCGCACCTAAAAGAACATGTATGAAAACAGTTGCAGAAAGGCTTCTCTTCAAATTTTATTGATCCATCTAAGTCACATTCTTATTCAAGGGCTGAGGGTTCATGACTGCTAAGGATACTGGAGCTCTTGAGTTGTAGCATAACAACCTTATAGAGGCTACTAAGAATCTCCTATCTTGCTTCCAAAATAAGTATACAGTTTTGATAAATGTAGCTTTCAACTTAGTGACGGCAAGGTTCAAGAAGTCATTAGTAGCACGTAGGTAAATTTACTATCTTCAAATGACGCGGAATTGGCCAATTTACCAGAGGGATAGCCCAGATAATCAATAATCCTGGGGAGCACCTTTGTATTTTCGCTTGCCTGTCTGTTTGTTCTTGGATTTTTTTACTATTTTGACGTCAAATAAACCAGACCACCTGGCATGAGTCTGATCACTGTGCGGGGTATAGTAGATATTCGGGAAGACACAATGCCGGCGCCCCACAGGGTGCTTCTTTCAGTCTGGAACGAAAACGACACCGAGACCGATAGTTCGCGACCCGTCCATGCGGAGTACTCCATAGTGTATGAGACATCTTAGGGACTGCCTATTATTCGTTTGTCAAAAGTACATAATATTCTTAAAGTTCGATTAAAGACACGTGCGTAGATAAGGTGTTCAAGAAAATAGACTCCATTATTTGCTAGTACAATACTAGTAGAACAATCATGGATGTTCTCTGGCTGCCTGCTCTGATGAATGGAAGGTTCCGTTGTGGAGTTACCAAAAGCTACACCCAAAACAGGTGAACAGTTGCACGGGGTTCATCTTTCCTGGGGTATTTAGATTCAGCTGTTTCTTTATCTATTATAATTCAAATTTTCTTTCAGCTATTTGTAATCCCGGTTCTCACTTTCCTTACACTGCAGTCATGCTCTCCAATTCTTCCGCTACTGAGTTGATTGTACTCATAGGATCGCTACAATTATTACGGGACTCACGATAAAAGCAAATCAAGACTCGCTCTCGCTCCTGACCTTCCCCACTCTACTCAAAACAAGTGGAACACACGGATTCAATCGTGTTCGGAATCATATTACTAACATGCCATATACAACGTAAAAAGATCCTCAGGGAAGGCCCAAAGAAAAAATGTGTCAGCGACAGATAAATTGGCCAGGCTTCATACATATCAATGGAGTACTATCATCCTTTTTTGCTTTAACTTTGCTTGTCCATCTGTTCGTCTGTTCTTTATGAAGGAAAATACTCAGGTGTATTTTTTTTTCATCACAGAGGCTCCACTCCTGTGGATCCTGCCTGAATCGGGTCCCAGTGGGGATTTCCCGACGAAGCCACAAAGATGCTAGACGAACAATTCCCCTGGTCTGGTAAACATAGGGACAAAAATGTATATAAGCTGTTATATCTCGTAAAAGCTGATAAGCAAAGTCATTCAAACTTCAATAAGTCGAGGATCTTGCGACAGAATCCTTTACGATGGTTCGTGGGTCTTACCTGACAGCCTTGGCGGCCCTGTGCTCTCTTGGCAGTGCACAGGCTGGCCCACATACACTCGCACAGTATAACCCATCTAAAAGGACGATGTCTGTGAATTCGAGTTCGTCTCCCCTGGGCCAGGCAATATCCATGAATGTGCCATACTAAACAAATCCTAGCATTCTGCCTTGTCCCCATCAGCAAAGCGGAAGCCCGCACCCTTTCCGGCTATGAGCCCCTCGACATCCCTAAGAATGTCCTTCCATCCTTCCCAGACGGCATGCACCCACTCATTGTACAAGCTGGCTATAACAATGACATCCGCATGACGGCGTTGAACCTCGTTTCGCTGCAGATTCCCGCTCTTATGCAAGGTTCTCTCATTCTGCCATACGTTGATGTGACTAAGGACGGGAAAACACCTATTAACACACCTATCAACAATTATGTCGGAGGGACTGATGGCCATGATCTGCAAGCGCTCGTTCCTGCCATTGCCGCTGGTATCTCGCCTTTTGAGGGTACAGATACTTTCCCCGCAAGCTTTGCGCCGGACAATGCCGTCGTTGAGAGCTTGCCGGATGGTCTCTACAGCATTTCTGTGAAGCCATACCTACTTCCTAATACGGTTTCTGGGCCCGGTATCTACGCTGAAGCATTCGATATGCTGTACACACTCACGCAAGCCTCCCCGTACACGGATCATACCTTCCACGACCTACTCAACCGGCCACAGCTGCTGAACAATGGTAAGTGCCAGCGTAACCAGCTGTATTTCAATGGGTCGTTCGCAGACCCTAAGATGGCCGTGGCAAATGTGACGCTGTACCATCAGATATTGTCCACGCCACCGGCGCTAATTGAAGGACAATACACGAATGTTCACTGCTACCTGGCGAATGCTGAGCAGGTCGGAGATACTGGCGAGACTTGTGCCTCTGCGGCGGCGAAGGTGGATACTATGGCGCTCCAGTAAATCTGGGTGAGGACGATGTAGGTTTAGTGCGAGATCGCTCTTAGCGCGATTAACTTTCAGCTAAAAATTGGATCCACCATAAAATATCACCAAACATTGATCAAGCGGTACATCATAACTTCCCTGTACTCTTTTACCTAGTTGCCGTCAATGATTTGTACCTGCTTCCTCTCCAGCTACAAGTATCCATCAGACAAGAACAAGCCAAAATCAAAACCAAAAAATGTAATAAAAAATAAAATCAAGCAAAAAACAAAACATACAACAGCAGGGATTCGCATGTGGTCACCCACCATACTACTAACCTGCCGGCGTGTGGCTTAAGTACGGCTGAGCGGACGGGAAGCCCTGTTCTCCACACCCTATGGTCGTATGTACTAGATCCTTCAAAAGCACGAGATATATACCTAGTCTTCGAATATTAGCGTCGCACGACTTGGTGATAAGGGTGAGTGCGCAATAGACGGGGTGAGAGGCCGGGTGAGAGCAGGTGAGCATCACCCTGCGTCGTGCCGCCCTGCACTGACCCCTTTAGCTGAGCAGCCTTGGGATATGATTGGGCTAAATACCAAATAACGGATCTTTTAGTATCTGCACCTTGCTATGATCCGAAGCGTTATGCTATACGGAGTAAAGCAATTGGTATTCCTTGGGTATGTACTACTAGCCCGTTTAATAAGGGATCTTACTTTAGCGATTAAAACTCCCTTAACAAGTTAACACTGAAAATTAATTATTCTGCTAGTTCCTGGTTCAATGGGTCACTATACATGAATCCTAACTGTTGTATGTTTTTGTTCCTTTTTTGGTTCCTTTTATGTAGGGCTTGACTACTGTGATAATTGAATTCTACTATCTATATTGTAATTTGGTTAAAATTATTAGACCTGTTAAGATCCTTGCAGGCCTTAACCTAACTGAGATAATCGTCTACTGCTTAATACCATGAATTTTTTAAACTAACAGTTCGTTCTAACAAACAACTCGCTTAAGTATATATTAGCGAAGATTATCTATATATGTGCTAGTGGCGGTGAGACCGATAAATCGGGTATTTGAACACGTATTATGGAATTCTGGGAAATACTGCGGGGTGGGGATGTAATTTCGGACGCGATGAGGATGGTTGGGGGTGTTGGCCACACGTTCTATTAAATGGAGCGAAGTGGAGCCCGTATACGTAGTAGTCACTACGGAGTACATAGATGACCGTTCAAAGACCCAAACTCGGCAGTCAGATAGATGTTAACATGTGTATATGGCGTTTATATGCACGGAGTACGTACCTAACTTTTGTTATTCCATCTTGTTCAAATATCCTCGTTCAATTTGAATCGACCATGTCATCCATACGAGTACTATGTAAGGCGATGATGAGTGGCCCCTGCGAGTCTACATTACTCCTACTAGTGTAGACGGGTTCTCGTCCATGTAGGATAGCTGGCATCATCTTAAAGGCGAGGCATGTCTGCGAACCAAGCTCGTCCTCTGAGGGTAGTGGGAGGTCAGAAAGAGGACACATGGGTAGCCCACGAACAAAAGGATGTCTCTTGTTTGAAAAGTAACTGGCTACGACTGGCGTCCCATATACACAAGATGCTAACTCATAATCTTCACCGCTATGTGTTCTATCATATCGAGCAGGATTCCCTGCTACACTAGTATATGCAACTAGAGCTAAGCACAGACCATTCGTTCCTTCGGCCTTTCGTTGATCTCCGCATGATCCATAATAGTATCGCCGGAATGGGTATGATTGACATATATGATCAGCTCTCCAGGGCTTTCAGCTACGCCACTTACTTTCAGCTGTGTTTCACTATTAGCGGATATATTAGTTCTTTCGCACTTTTGACGAAGAAAAGAATTACAATTAGATATTCATTTGACTTCATTTTCAGAAGCCAGAGACTCTTAAAAGTAGCTTCATTCGCTTGATTCCGAGTTGTTAACATGTCTGAAAACGGCGACGCGCCCGCTGTGGTCGTCCCAGAGAGCAGCAATGCAAACAACGGCGAAACAAGCATCCCCGCGCCCACTCCCGCCCCTACGAACGACGGAAATCTTCTATTGACTCTCATGAAGTATGATTCTGGAATGGGAAAACTCCTGCCCGGCGGTAAACTGGCACCTACGCCATCGCAGCTGGGAACTTCTAAACTGGGCATCATCCGAGCTCAGTTTTTGAAGGATGGATATCTGGAGAAGGCCGAGTGAGTCTTCGTAGCTATATTATATAGGTGATCAATTCTGACGATTTTGTTAGTGGGAATAAACCATTCTGCACCAAGGATGGAATCGAATTGACTGATGACATTACGTTCGACCATTATATCCAGGAAAATTCCAATGGCGATACCGAGGATGATTCCAAGGCCAATGCAGGAAGCCAAAATCAAAAAGCAAAAAAACACAACATATACATCCTAACCAAGGCTAGAGAAACGGAGTTGGCCCCAAGCGTGGCTGCCTTCATGGGAAAACCCCTTGACCTTTCCAATGTAAGTTTAATTTCATTATTTCTTCATGGATAGATTCTAACAGACTAGAACGCAAAAGTCGACTTCCTAAAAGCCTCAACTGGAGCGCCTCTTACCTCCAGTTTCAGCGACAGCAAATGGACAGCAGAGGCAGATGCGACTAGCATCGTGTAAGTGTCTTCCTTCTCTTCATTTAGTTGTCGATTCTAATGATTAGTCACCCGGCCGATATGACCGAAAAAGAATGGGGGATTGTTATGCGCAACAATAACCTTCTTTCAGGTCAATTCCTGCAAACAGGGTCGGTGGAAAAGATTATCAAAGTCCCTGGACACGAGGACATTACACGACCTGGAATTGACGTTACGAATGTAGAGAAATCTTATTATCCTGGTACTATACACATGATATTCTTTGGGTTCGTGATTTTTGCTAAAGGATACATATAGCATTTGCCCTGAAGCCTAGAAAGCTGCCAGACTATGATATCACATTTACGATTACCGAAACGACAGAGCGGCAAATGAATGCCCTTAAGATTGAACCGCCAGATGTACATTAGTACCACTATTCTGTCTTGGTATGTGTTCAAAGCTAACATTTCTGTATAGCACTTATTCCGCATCCCCCGTTTCCACATCAACGATGCATCTCAGGTTCGGGTGTTTGAAACAAAGGGCTCATTAGAGACAACTATGGCCAATAGTAGTTTTACGGAAGATTCTGTTCATGTAGCTGTGTCAGTTGGCCTACTGTGTTCTATGTCTAACAATAACTAATATGAACTAGTGCGGGATCTGCCTTTGGATGGAGTGGTGCTGCCAAGGGAGGTGCGGACTGGAGCGAGGATAGCAAGACTGCAAGTTCCAAGTTCAATGACACTGATTACATGCATGTTGTCTATGAGGTGAGATCACAGCTTAAGGACTTCACATGTGCAATGTCTGGTGCTGACTGCTTGATAGTTCCCTCGCGTGGAGTTGATTCTGAATGAAGAAACCCTTGAACTAAGCGATGAATGTCAAGAGGACATTTATAACCTTCGACACAGACGTTCCCTTGATGAGTTGCACCACTTTGAAAATCGATATGGCATATTCTTCGCACGTAGTGTTCATCTCGGCGGAAAATTGGTTTCAATCGATGAATCGAACTCCGTGGCTGGGGCTAGCGCCAGTGAGAAAACCAATATGCTCAAGGCAGCAGCCAGTGCGTCGGTTGCTGGGTATGGATTTCAGGCAGAGGTCAACTACAGCCATACAAAGAATACTGGTGGAACGCAGACTTCAACGGAGAAGAAAATGACGCACTCTATGTCTTGGTCCGCTCAGGGAGGAGAGACGACTCTTTGCAATAAGTATGTTAACAATATGTATCAAAGCCGGAAGATATGCTGACTAGACTAGTCCACCCAAATGGTGCCCCACTGTGACTTCCTTCTATAACTGGCGAGTGATGAAGCAAGCCAACGTTATCAACATATACGAATTAATCGGCAAATTACCTGGCTACGAAGACATCCCAACCATAGTCGAGAACATCCTTCATATTAACACAGAACCCCAAAATCTGGTTAAATTTTCACTTGAGCTACTGCCTGATCATAAAAACGGGGAAAGGAGGCTTCACTTTGGCCAGCCAGAAGAAAAGGCTATCGCCCAGTCGCATATGGATCGAGCTTTGGCAGATCCTCATTCCCTGCTGCCGCACGTGAGGGAGTTTACTTCAGACGTGGCCCTCAAACCGATGAATGATGAATTTCGCCCATACGGGACCAAGTTTGGGATTCCCATGAGCAAAGGACAGGCAAACATTTGGCATGGGAAGAGCTCAAAGGTCAACCAAAAAGACACGATGTTCCCTCGGGTAAGACAACTTGTCCCATGAGATCAGAATCAAGCTAACCCGGCAGCTCGAATATGGTGTCAAATACCCCATCCAGTACGAAGTCAAAGAAAAAAAGCCCGCCGAAAAGAAGGAAGAGACCGCCGAAACGAAGGAAGAAGAGACCGCCGAAAATACCAGCTCTTTATTTACTCTCCAGATCGGGGGTGACAAATCCTCTAACCGTTTCCTTTACGGAGAACACGACAAAGCAGCCAATGTCATGGTAGAATTCCTCGGGAAGAAGAACACCCCAGTCTTGGATTATGCCCATGTAACACTACAATTCTCCTATGTCCTCCAAGGTGCCACGATCCCTAATGTTTCCAATTTCCAATTCAAAGATATTATGGAGGAGCCTGATATGAAGAATCTGAAACAGAGGATTGATAAGGGGCTTCCTAAAGATTATAAAGAGCCTCAGCGACCTGAACGTCCTGACAT
Source organism: Penicillium sumatraense (assembly GCA_020086695.1). Lineage (NCBI taxonomy): Eukaryota > Fungi > Ascomycota > Eurotiomycetes > Eurotiales > Aspergillaceae > Penicillium > Penicillium sumatraense. Next base: position 468,520 of record JAGIKU010000623.1, on the reverse strand, counting down.
AACACTTTGGGAATCCAGAACATTTGGTCCGCAGGTCTGGATATTTGGAACCAAAACTAGGAATTATGCGACGATGAATTCCTCTGAGAAAACACAGGAGATCGAGAGACGCAAGAAGATATACGACAAAAAGATGGCCGATTATGATCACGAAATGAAATTATACGAAGAAAAGAGAAGAAAGCATGAACAGGAATTGAAACAGAGACTAAAGGACATCGCTCGATTGACGAGTAAAGAGTACTCGACGCTTCAGAAAGAATGGGATACCCACCAGACAATGATGAACGAATTTGTTCCTTTTAAAGAACTAGTCTTTATGATTAATTATGCCGATGAGGAAAACAAAAAGAATCTCGTTAAGGTAATGGAATCAGAATCGAACGCGCTGATCGCAGCGAATAAGGCAAAAAGTGACAGGATCGCCGAAGAGGTTGCCAGAACAACTGGTAACGAGAAAAAAGCGGCAAAAGAGGCTGCCATGCTAAAGGACCATGCCGACAAACTTGAAAAAAGGATTCAAAATGTGTTAATCTGGATGGATTTTCCCACTATGTGGGCCGAACCCAGCTGGGTGACTTACAAGTCCAAGTTGGAACGGACAAAATACTTGTTAGACGAAGCAAAGGCACAATTGCTAGAAGATGACATCAAGAAGAAGGATGACGCCATCGTCAGTCTTGCAGAGTTTGATTTGGATTTATCGGACTCGGATGCAGTCTCGGCGATGCGCGACAGTCCGTTCTACAAGGCGGCATCAGCCAAGGTCAAGATTCCCAAGTAGATACTAGTATGATCCTATCTAAGCTAGGAATAGCTCAATCTACATAGTGTCAACCTGGTTCTATCATCACTGGTTGTATATTCATTCTATACAGGCGTACAGCCTTGTAAATGTATGTATGTGATCCCAGCCTCTTATTATCTTAGCAACTGGATATTCCAACAGGCTGGGTTTTCACAGGCAGGTTTTGGCAAGGCCTATAAGTCATGGGTGAAACCACATGATATAGCATTTGTCTTTCTCTCTTCCAGCTTCTTTTTTATTTTCTCTGGGGATATCTTTGGTCGAGGAGCTGGGTGGAAAGAAAATAAGGAATAGAAGACTGGACTTGCGCCCTCGTGCTTTCATTTTTCTACCACTGCAGTAAATTAGGATAAAACAACGCATCGCAGTGGCTATTCTCACCCATATCACCCACACTCAGAAACTGACGTTATTTTAAGACCCAGGGCTCTTTAGTTATTGACAGTGTTGAGTATGTGGCTTAAGTACGGCTGAGCGGACGGGAAGCCCTGTTCTCCACACCCTATGGTCGTATGTACTTGACAGTGCAATGCAAAGGTTGATATACCGTGTGGATCAGGTAACTAGTATTCAAGATCCTATCAGGATATAGTATATCATAGGTTTGTGCCCCTGATCTGAAACCTGGGTGCTAATATATAGACGAGACAAAACGGAACCGATTCCGGTCCAAGTAGAAATCCAAGAACGCGACAGAGCCCATATCAACATGTCATCAAAACAACCACACCGTCTTGTGCAAGTAAAAAAAAAAATCATCTTCCCGTACCAGGAGCCTTCATGCTTGTCATCATCCCCATCAACTCTCTTGCCAACCCACTCCCGAGTTCGTTCCCGCATCTTGTAGCAGAAAAAGGAAATTGCAGTACCTGAAGCACACAAAGTAATCATCAGGCCCCAAACCCCCTAGTGCTCGAAACCAAGTGAAATGTTGCTTGCTGAGACTGTTGGCTTTGAGGGCCAGGGCTTCCAGCTTCACGGGCCGGGGGGGGAAGCTGTTGGCCTGCCGCAAGCGGCACAAGCCATACCGAAAACGTGTATGGCGCGGGTGCCGACGGAGGGTCGGGGTAACAGAATAGTTTTCATCGGCGATCGACTGCACCTGGACGTCCTGGGAGCTTTGTCCCTGATTTGGCTGACAGGGGACAGGGGGGCTCCGACGCCACGAGAGGTTGCGTCAATTGTACCAATGTTACAGCACGTTGGCAAGAACCTGGAAAATTAAGACATTAGATCTAGGATCAGCGGGATAGATCCGAGTATCGAACAACTCACTCGGATAATTTAGAAGATACAACCAGTCACTTACCAGGGCCTGGTTAGGAGTCATGCCGTCAAGTCCATACTGACTTGAAGCAGCGGGATAGATCCCAGTATCGAACAACTCACTCGGGTCATTTCGGAGGTGCAACCAGTCCGCATCCAGCGCCTGGTTGGCGGTCATTCCATCGAGTCCATACTGACTTGCAGCAGGTTTTCTATCATGTATGTCAGCTATTTGACATAGAATTTCTTCGGATATCAGGTTTTGTGCTGGAAAACTTGCCTGCGCGCCCGCAGCCTCAGTGCAAAAGACAAGGCCTGCGATGGAGATGCAAATGGCAATCAGGAACCCCAGATTCCCCAGTTAGCGGGTCCTAGTTCCTTTGAACGGTCAGGAAAAAAAATCAGAAATCAGAAAATGAATCCCGCTATTCGGTACAGTGAGATAAAAAAGGTTGCAGACTGGTGGAAAATGAAGTGGTTTATTCTCTTCAAAAGTGGAAAAGTTCTCATGGGGATTCCTACTCTACCATAGCCAGGGAAATCACGTTCGAGTCCAATCAACCCAAGCAGGAAGCCATGGGTTGATGTTCATTTAAGTTTGGCAGTAGCGAATGGGTGATCGGAGATCAGCGAGATCACAGATCTAAGCGAGATCAGGAAACATTAGCAGCAGAGGGTAATTATGATGCGAAATACTATCATAGACCTCAGAAATTTCCCCAAAAAAAGAAACTGCTTCCTCATTCTATCACACACTTTCCTTCATAGCCTTCAGCAGATTTTGAGCCCCCTCCTACCCGCACTGAGGTATTCAAGTGTTTTTCTCAACATAATGGGTACTAAAAGCGACAAAACGTATTTTGGCACATCGCAACTCTACGCGAAGTATAACAAGGCAGGTCGGACTGATTACATTCATCACGACCATGGTGGTTATTGTCCAGCCGACATCGTTGTAGATCTACTAATTGCCGAGATTCGCTTACGAGAGCAAATGCAAATCAAGGAACATCTTTTATCGGACTTTGGAGCTCACCAGAGTAAGGATTTTGATACAGATGCCGATTTACCTCCATATAACGACGAACTCGAGCAAGTCCGAAGGCAAATCAGTATTCTTGCACTTGATCTCTACCACCTCGAGTCGAGGCTTCCGAACCTATCCTTTAGACAAATGTACTACACACTCCAGGAAGACCCGAAGTGGTACCTCCGTGAAGAGCTTGTGAATGACTGCATACGGAGAGAAGGTTGCTGTGCTCGAAACTGCGGCTGTTGTGAGAACCGACAGCTTGATACCCAAACCAGAAAAGGAATCGGCCATTGCACCGTTGAGTGTGGTTGTTGTGCAAGAAATCGTGGCTTCGAATTTACAGAAGGGGAGAAGCAAAGATTTGCAGAAAAGACAGAAAAATCGTTTCGTGACTTAGATTATCTCCTCGGAATGATAGACGCATTTTTCTCTGAGCTTAAACCACGATAGTCGCCACTAAAGCAGATTACACCACTACCTCAAAAGAGCGCTAGCAAGGCTTCAAGATAGCGTCTATTAATCAGAAAAACTGCTAGCTAATCAGAAGAAAACAAACAAATTTGCTGAAATTCAGCAAAAAATAAAATAATAAATCAAGAAAGAGTGCTTTTAATGTTCACATATCAGCACACAGGTCCAAAATTTTGTAGCTAGCCAGCTTATTACTACTGTAGTAGCTAACCTGCAGACAAGAGATAGTTATATAAGAGAGCACTTAGGCAAATAAACAGTGTGTATATGCTACCTCTGTAAAGGGCTTAGAATAGGTACTAGTAGATAAAAGAAATATTAATCAAACTATCTACTAATATATATTTTTTGAATTTAAATACTTGTTGATTGAGTATAAAATTCTATATTAATCTATTATAGAAACAAGATAAAGTAGTATATACAATATTCAGAAGTCAGCTTATTTAAGTACCTATCTCTACTCAGAATTACCTAAAAGGTATATATCGAGCTATTACTAAGGATATTAATACTAGTAATATAGTTAACTTTATAGAGTAAAGACTAAACAGCAGAAATATTTCTTATTATAGTCACTTATTTAATTAGAGCTATCACTATACCTCTTACTATAACTTAAACTACTACTCTACTAGAGGAACTTAAAGGATACTAGAAGGTATTAAACTAATAACTAAACTAAAATTAAGAAAACAAATAAGAAGTATAAACGTAAAGTAATAAAAAATAGAAGTAAAAAGTAAAAAGTAGAGACAAGATTAATAGACTAGAGGATATTACCTATTCTATACTTATCCCTAAAAATTATTGTAGTTGCTTCTTACTCTAAAGTCCCTGTGATAATAAGAGGTCTGAGAGTAACAGTCTCTAATAGATTAAGTAGAGAAACTCGTTCGACTAGAGGCAAAGATATCTATAGTAACTTAGCAGGAGGAGGCGTAGGGCTTATAGAGCCAGACAGAGCTCTATCGTTTCGTCGAAGGGAACAACTTGTTCCCTTCGACGAAATACTGGCGGCCTTGGCTTGTCGTAATCTTTAAGAAGCTGCTGTCCCGCTGCGAGTTGCTGCAATACGACCGCAGGCATGAATTGTGCGGCGTTTTCTGCTCGAAAATTTTCACTTGGGGAATCTCGAGGGCCTTCGTGATCGGGGGAATTAGCCTAGAAGATTCAGATATTAGCTCTAGTATCAGAAGTATCCTTGTATCGAACAACTCACTCAGATCAATGCACAGGCGCAACCAGTCAGCTACGAGTGTCTAGTTGGGAGTCATCCCTTCGAGTCCGCACTGCATCGCTGCAGGCTTCCTACCATAGTCCATGACGACTCAATATCTGAAGTAGTGAACAATTCCACCAACCTTTTCTTGCTCTTGAGAGCCACCAGATCGGCTGTCAAGTTTATCGGACTTCAATGTATGGCGTCCAATATTGGATATCTGAAGAAGCAATCAAATCTATAGAAGACTGGTGATAGCGCTTTCTGAGAAAGTCGGGCGATTCGAAACCTGGACGGCTTCGAATACTTTCGACTTAGACTGTCACTGTGTCTCTTGGTACGACTCAGGCTGCTGCTCTGTCGAAACAAAGCTCGAATTCGGCTGCTGCCATGGACAAGAGGTTGGGTTGCTGCCCTGCCGGAGGAACTCAAAAGGTACCAGAAGGTATCAAACTAACGAGCTTTGCAGCACAAGAGAGGAAGCTTGAAATTGTGAAGGCTTAGCAGTCTCGCGGGTCAACGGTTGACGGAAATATATGACATGCGGGAAATCACAACCTGCCAAATCAGCCTGGATCTGTCAGTGACTTCTCAATCTTCTGTTGTAATGTCACCAGGGATTCAGATACGTACGGGCCTTTGCTTCTTGCTTTCGCGTCATGAGACATTTTGTTGTTGATATGCTTGTTGTCCATTCGGTCGCTAGACAGAAATGATACATGCGGGGCGCAAACGTGGATATTTCACACGACGATTGATGATTTAAGTGACATAGTGGGCAGTGATAGCTTGTAAACACTGATTTGAGCGTTCTCAGAGCTTCAAATATTCGTTGATTGGTGTGGGAGTTGGGGACGGGACTTTCAGTCTCGAGGTCCGGGGGGTTTTGGCCTGTTGCGAATCATGGCTGGGATAAAAAAAGAATCCCGAATCTGAGGCAAAATAAGTGAGTGGATGATTTGGAGAGGAGGGTGAAGAGTGAGAGAGAGAGAGAGAGAGAGAGAAGAGGAAGAGGAAGAAGGCAGTAGTCTGGAGGATGAGTCAGCAGTCTTCCTAATACTCACTACTTACAAGGGCTTCAAGTTGGTTATATTAGCTTGAAAGAGCAAGTATGAGTGAAGGAACATATAATATAAATTGGTATGTGTAATTCTAGTATCCTGAATATCTCACATTTTGACAAAAAAAAAAGAACATGGGTTCATAACAAATGTTGTTGATACCCGAGAGATATGTGGATGAGGCTATGGAGCCTCCATATATAATTCATAGATGTATATATGAGGAAACAGGGGGGTTTTAATTCCTTTTAATCCTCTGATAGAGGATCAAATTAAATTATTTAGTACCAAAGAGCTTATTCTATATGAAATAGTCACGATGACATTCACCATGTCCGCCGTATCTATTTTGGTCGTCGGCTTAAACCAGCCCTACGTTAATGGTGCTTACCTTATTTAGTAATTAAGTACTGCAAGGTAGGTATTGTCTGCCTACAGAGTCACTCACTCGCTTCCTTCTCTTCTCTCCACCTTTCTACCTTCACTGCCCTCCTTTCTCTCTCTCTCTCTTACACTGCAACTCAGTCCAAACAGCGCCAGAGAGTTTCATTGCTCAACATATCCAACAAGACAAGTTATTGAGCAAACATACATACCCCTCTAGAAAGATAGCTGTCCGCCACTCAAAGGTGAGCTTAACGAGCGTAGAGATTTGGTCGCACCTGAGCTAATTCTAGGGACAGAATCATTTCAGAAAAAATGACTCTACGGCACTCAACCCGCCACTCTTCAAAGCTTTTGATTGCGAAGATGGATGCGAAGACAAACGCAAAGAATCAAAGAGAGTCGCTGAAGTCAAAGCTGATCCCCACAGAACGCAAGCCTGATTGCAGTGACAATGCTTCCAATGACCAGAACTTCAAAACACGCTCCATGCAAAACAAAGAGGACATTCAGCTTAGCTGGCCTGACATAAGAAACAGCTGCATCCCATTCATTCAATCTCAGCAAGATTCTAGACCTCCCAATCCCTACCGCATTGGTTATCGTTTCAAAGCACAAGCTCATATCCCAGAAACCGAATTGCCGCTCACTTGGGAATGTTGTCCGTCGGAAAAAAAGTCATATAGCCCCGGCATATATTTGGGCTATTCAAGGAATTTACTCCAGGGCTGCCAGAAGTACCCTCCGCTTCCTGGGGCTATGGGGAAGGGTTCTATTGAGCTGGAAATTCAAGGATGGGTGAGAGTCGGCCAAGAATGCGGAGCCCAGCTATTCACCGTCTCTCTGAGCGAAAGCTCTCCCCAACGAGACACTTGCAGCTCGAACGATATACCTCGGTCTGGTCTAATTGCCAAGGTTTATGATCCCCTCTATACCAGTGCGGGATATTGGTGCGATAATTGGGTTCATTGTGTGAACGAATGGTACATCCGCGAAGCCAAATTCTACCAAGTCCTGCTCGATCTCCAGGGTATCGGAATTCCGAAATACTACGGGTCATATTCCGTGTCCCTACCACTGCCAACGCCGCAATCCAGCGAAGCCAGCACCAACCGAGAGGTACGAATGATCCTGATCGAACTCATCAAGGGCATCACAATGTCCGATTTCGAAAGACCCATGGACCTTCCACAACAAGTTCGAAAAAATATCATTCGCGCTATAATTGAGTTGGAGAGCGAAATCTACAAAAAGGGTGTAGACGTCGGCCACGTGAATAAACGAAATATAATTTTGAAGGAACCACTCGATGCGGACTCCAAAGCAAGGGTTGTCCTTGTAGATTTTGAACGTGCATTCAACCGATGTACCCAAGAGGAAGCAGATGATCCTGTGATTGACGGCATGAGAGTTCCTGACCCGAAAAGATTCACCGGGAAGTATGTCTCCCCTCTTCTGCGTTGGAAATTTCCACCACAGAGGTTTTTTGATTGGATCGACTGGCAATGGGAGGCGTGGCTTAACAAAGAATTCTGGCACACTGCAGGAACAATAACTCCCGGTATGCGAGAGGTCTGGGGACCTCAGGCTAAGGCATAGAAAGAGAAAAGCCACATGCCGGAAATGTGAGAACTTTGTGGATATGCACAATGAATAGATGACTGTGGGACATGATGTAGCCTAGTTCACTTATGAAATTTCTGAAGAGTATCTTCTTCATACTCTTTATTCTTACCGTTTGTTCAGAATGACACACATGTTTTCTGTACTCTGGCTCTTTGATGTATAGATGTGGACACTGACTACATCTTGTAAATTACCAAGGACGCCTTTGATGTCTTGAAGGATGGCGCTGTACGGTGGTAGCACCTTCAGTAAAATCCATTCTCAAGGTAAATATTCAATCTAACTAGCAGTAAGAACTGAATCTATCTTTCCGACAGAGAGGAAAAAAAGCAAATTTCGCACTAATGTCGTCCTGTATGGTATCCCGAGTGTCTTCGTAGTCATACCTCAATTTTCGACAAGCACATAATGCTTCTCACCAAAATTGACTGTAGCATCAAGAATAATTTGATAGAAATGGCTATCCAAACAGGCTTTCATGCTATTTCCTTGTAACTTGAAGAGCCAATGCTTGAACTTCTTTGAGCTAGAGTAAAAGCCAACATTATTCAAGAAATGCTCTTGCGCGGTTAATCCATAAGATTTAACAGGCCACCAGGCCTTTTTGTCTGAGATAGTCGTTGTTTCCTCGTAGTCAATTACAGGCAGGTTGACAAAATATCTATAAGATTTAAAATCCGAATCAGGGTTTCGCAATAGGTCCGCGAGGTCCTTGTAATTTGGGCCATTCCCGTCATCGCCAGAGTGGTCCTGAAGTCACTCTGCATCCTTGGCAAACTTAAGTTTTTTAATTCAATAATCCTCCATTTTGTCAAGGCCTTTGATATTTGACCATTTATGGTCAGGAATTGAGCTTTGCAAAGTCCGGGCAATGATGAAGAAATAGCAAGTACCATCATCCTCACAAATCCGAGATTCCTTGCTGAGATATTTCAGTTTTAGCTCTGAGGCAGGCTTATTCCAGATGGTTTTGGCCTTAACAATATATGCTTGATCAATTCTCCAGGCCTGATTGATAGCAGCAGAGGCAAAAATCTTATCGAATTGGTCCTGGGTCTACTTGTAGTTCTCAGCATCTTGCTTGTCCGCAAAAGTGCCATTCTCGAGGAGACTGGCTGCGCTCCAAGAATATGATGCCCAAATATTACCAGGGTAGTAGCCAGAAGTACTGATTTTCTCGTTGATTGCTTTAGATGCAAGATCACGGACAGCACGGGCTGATATATATGCATTTTTGATCTTTCAGAACAGCTCCTCTATTAGTCTCCCATCCCTAACAGGTAATTTAATCGAGTTGGTTCTGGCTCAGACCGCACTGGGATAGCCTACTAGGTCTTCGCGCAAGCAGTTGAACCGCAAGTGAGAGCCTTGCACCTACTGCGGATCAATAGTTTTTGAACGCCTTCTTGGCAGCTGTGCTTGGTCTTTGCCCTGTTGTAGCACTGCATATGCGGTATTGTGCACGAGTATAACAACAATTCCTACTCATAGCTTGGGCTCAGCCTTCCGCCTAATCTATCCCTTATCCAGCTTTAATTTGTGTTGAATTAGAAACCATTGGGGATAATGGGCGAAGGCTATTCCCTTACGCAGGATCTACATTTTATTTTAGCTCGGATTTTAAGCGGAGATGACCAGAAGATAAGTTATTATAATAGAAAATTCTGTCAATTCGGCGTCCACTGCAGACTCGTATTTGAAATATCGGTCGATTTATTACAGGTATAGGATTCTGTATATTTTCATAATCAAGAAGCATGACATTTCACGGAAACTAAATTATCAGAGCCATCAAAATGGCGCCTAGCCTTAGTAAATATTTCTGCCATTGTCGGGAGTAGTGGTCCACATCGGTCTGCATATTAACTAGTTGATTGAATATCTTTGATATCGTAGATATGTCGGTTTGATGCTCCCGCCACACTAGTCTATAGGTCATAGTCGTATGTGCTGTAGTTACTAGTATGTAGCATGTTTCTAAAAGTTTGAGACTAGATCCCGACTGCACCCTACCGCCTTTCTCGTGCCGCTTGCTATGTCAGCTACACCGCCCATAATATCCCTTATACTTATGTGGGTCCAGGCTGGCAGAACGGGAGGCAGGAACACCTCTGGTTTCAAAGTTTTGGAACGCCGCTGTTTAGGTACGCAAGTCAACAGGTTAGTGGAAGTGGCCATCACTGACTTCCCCACTCCGGAGAATTCAAGTGGATTGAGATGAGTTCGGCCGATTGACAGAGCCAATTCTACTTGGTAGCCATAATCAAAAGTTGATATGACCATAAGAGCTCAAGGATAAACTGTACGCCACTGAATCATGATGATCCTGCTGTGGTTTCATTGGTCGCCAAGGTACCGCGGTACCCAGGTTACAAAATCCGCTAGTGCATGTTTGCGTCTTGCAGGTGATCATTAGGGATTGACAAAAAGTCGATGACAGTCTAGACAGGACACAACATAGAACTAATGCTATCAATCATTGGGTCTGTGCGGTGACTTCTATGAATGCTCCAGTAAGATCAGCATACGAGTTTTTGACTTATAGTATCACGAATACAAGTCAGTTCACTATGGTGTTTAATAATTATAATCTCTAGCTAATAATTTAGTAAGATCAGGTAGCTTTAATAATACATCCCTTTCTCTTGTTATAATTTGTATCCCAGTAGCTCCGTTCTTGCGGGGTATGAGGAATATTTCTTCCTGAACGATAACATCCAGTTGGCAAATTTGATTCAAATTCGTGACCAAGGACAAATTCTTTTTCTTCGCCCAGTAAGCCACCGAAGCTATTCAAACCCCAGTAGCCAAACACCACCACCCAATATCTCCATTTCTGGAAGCTATTGATCAGCCGACATACCTCCGCGCCACGCTGAGCTTAATCAACAAAGGAATGTGCCGATTATTTTGGCTATCGGCAGGCTCGAACCTGATAGACTAAGCGACGTTTCTACAAGTTGCTCTGCTCTCATGTATATAGCTCCCCAGGGTCGTCATTGACTTCTGATTCCTCGTCTCGCAATTTAAGCAGTTCAAGGCGATCCTTCGATAGCAACAAATTTACTATCCCGGCTCCGAAATCTAGTACGTCTTGATCATGGCGAATCCCTCCGATATTATTCGACCATTTTTGTTTGCGGTCCGCCTGCTACTATGGATCAGTGCAATAATCACACTGGGCCTTACTGCATGGGTTGTCGATCACATTGATGGCTACCGAGTTGTCTTCACTCTTGTTATTGTAAGCATTTCAGCCTTTTCGACACCTTCAACAATTCATGTAGTACTAATTTGCTCATTTAGGCGGTACTTGCCACTGTCTTCTACATACCATCTCTCTTCACCGCATGCATGCATCGCAACCGCGGTTACATGCTTCCGTTGGACATCATCTTCTATCCCCTGTATGCCAAATCATCCTTTCTCATACTTTCAAGTTGGGATCAACCACTACCATACTGTACGAAGCTAATTCCTCGGGCGACATAGATGGCTATCGGCATTCATCTTTATTGCACAAACTGATACCTCTTCGAATGGGGTCGGGTGTCCCTATTTTACTTGGAACATAAGTAATGCCTGCCGGAGGAGAAATTCTATTGAAGCTTTTGCCTTCCTGACATTGTGAGTTGATACCATAGCATTTGACTCTCTCCATTTTATATGAATGAGTACAGATTTTAATATTCTCAAAGCTTTTGGACACTCTGTGGCCTGTGTTTGGAAATCGCCAATGTTTATGTTCATGTACCAACTACCGTTGCCACACATCCCGAAAAGGCGAATGCAACGGCTCGTGGCGATAGCAATTTGAATAATACAGCCCCTAGTTCAGACACTGCACCGGCAGTAAATGGTGGACACACTGGAGTTTGATTTCACCTATTTCCGTCGCTTTCCAAAGGTTTGATGCGAGGCCATGTTTTTTTTTTTTTTTTTGGTTTGAAATAGGATTTCTGTCTTTGTGGTTTTTCCTCCCTTCTTGAGCTCCCGGTGGAAAAGATTGGCGGCAAATTTTATTCGTGGGTGCCTACTCAAGAATAGGTATTTTGCACGGTGTTATTCCAACTTTATATTCTACCAAAATTTTATGCCAGTCATATGGCTTCTATAGGTTCTATTGAAATTTCTGGGTGTATCAATTCTCTCGAAAGGTATAGCATTGTCCCTCGAGAACTCGAGAAAGTAATGACCGAGATACCTGATAATAAAGGACCGACTAGGTTAAAATAGCTGACGGGCTCTTCATATTCCATAATATATCACCAAAAACCTTCTTGAATCCTAAACTGGGATTTACCCATACCAAGAACCACTTCCAAGTAGTTGGAAAGGTTGCATCCATAAATCCCCCTTCCGCAGTCAACCCCCCAAGAAAAGTTCGACATATTCCCGGACCACTAGCGTGGTTCTTGGCTTTGACTTGGGAACTACCACATCGGCGCGAATGGGCCGGCTATCCCTTAGAGGGTTAAATCCTCTAAGCCATTCTGATGGCCGCATGATGCCCATCATTATTTGCAGGGGTAACTACCTGGTTCATGTTTGAATAGCCAAACCAGCATCGTCCCCTTGGATAGTCGAAAGTGGTGGTCAAACAACCCCGTGAATGGCACTGATTGAGGCAATCTTCTATATTGGAACCGGCAGTGTATTCACTCTGGCCGCCCACGACTTGATGGAGTCAGTAGGAAAGTTTCCCAGCGGCTAATGTAAAAATCACATACCTTGACCACAAAGCAATACATATTTCAATCCATTCTTCTCTGTTATCTGTGGTCCTGTGGTGCCGGAGCCTGTAAAAGATAAGTTTCAAGGGTTGATTCAATCTTGAAGAGCATCAAGAACTCTCTAAATTGCGAAGTAGAGTAACTTACAGGTTGGAGCCACAGTAGAAATAGCATTTGCTAGACAAGTGTCCAAAGCTGCCTGAAGCGTGTCCCAGTCCTTCCGGATGCTAATAGAGACCGCTTGGTCGTGGGGAGCAACGGCCGGGTAAGTAGTTGCACCAGCGTTGTAAAAATAGCATGTACCACTGTACCAGCTACAGGGACCCTCGGGAGATCTTTTAGAGCAACTTGTAGCGCAGGTTGTTGGGTTTGCAGAAGCCTCCTGATGACCATTGTACTGAGAGCTATCATACCATGTCGCGCAGCGGTATGTAGCAAAAACACCAGTCTGGATCTCCACCTCCCCAGCGACTGGTGAGTTGCAAACGCTACCATAGGCAGATTGGGCTTCAATGAGCTTCGAAAATAGGGCAAGCCCGGCAAGAGAGGAAGTGAAAACCTTCATGGTAGCTATTTCTGTGATCAATGACAGGAGTAAATCTCGAGAAATGATAAAGGGTAGTTATGGCAACTACTGTAGCTGATTGCATGGATTTTTTTTCTTGAGGGAACAATGTGGACTTTATTGTCTTTATCAAGTCCAGAATCTACGAAAGTAGAAGTATAACAGATGCTAGGTAGCATCTTCAAGATGTTCTGCACTACCTGTCTAATGACATCACTCTGCACAGAACTTTATACGCTAAGCAAGGTTTTGTGTTACAAAAAATATGTCGAGGCATGCAGACCTGTTCAATACAAGCGCATTGCCTTTTTTTCTTTGTTTAGACTCCTTACATATAGATTGATAGGCAAAGCTACTAGCTTTGGCTATTCATCGACAGAAGAAATACAGACTTGCAGTATCTTGACTCGATCAATCAATAATAGAGTTACACCTATTTACATAATGGGCTAAGGCACATTTAGTCTGTAAAAAGCCTCCACTAAACATACTAACAAAATAATGACTAATTGTATTTCCCTACTACGCTTTAGTATAGATAGTACACTGGGTACCGCTCACCGTAATACTCCTCTTGATGCAAAATAGTTGCTAGCCTATTTCCATTTTCATAAAATAGAAATGTTCTGGTCAAGCTTGGAAGCTCGGCAGAACTCTGTTGAAATGCAAGACAATCGGTCACCAACTGGTTACCCCTGTATTGAATTCTCTTCCTGTAATTAGCAACTTAAGCGATCAAGCAATAACGCGTTTACCACTGCAAAACCTACGTTTTACCAGTCAATTCAACAAGCTCTTCTGCTACTGGGGCAGAAGAGCCCCACCGAGCTCAAAGCCCACGCACATGTCACAAGTAATTCATGGATGGCTGGCTGAAACAGCCAGTAAGCCACTATGCAAAGCTACTGTGTGGAGTACAGTTAATCAGAGTCATGTTGCTGTGAGAATGCTGATCACAGAACGGTCAGCCCTGAACTTGGAAGCGATCGGCAAATATTGCATTCTTTCCACTTAGTCCACTAAAGTACTAGGCAGCCTTACGTCGTGGTACAAGTGACGATTTTAATCACCTCTGAAACACGCGCATGATCTTCAGTTGTTGATTGGAAAATGCGATGTGAGCCAGTATGTGTCGGTGGTAATTTTAGGTATCTTGAGCATACATAAATCTAGGAGTTGACATAGTGGCCTTTTTGTTAGTAAGAAATCGCGCATTTCAGTCAGGAGCTTAGAAAGGTTACACAGGTCCTGCAGTAAACACATTTGCTTTTCTTTTTCGTTTTCTTTTCCTTTAGCGTACCCCGTAGTCCCTTGATGGTTTATCATTATTGAATTCCATGCTGTAATATGATAAAATAAAACTTTTTCCACTCGAAGATACACCATTGCTGAGAGATACCTAGCCAATAGTAGGTACTTTCCCTCAGTTACCAACTTGAATTTCAAACTAAATCTCAAGCCCGGGACAATTTACGACGCCTTGACCGCTTATTATTTAACTCGTTTCTCTTTTATGGTGAATTGAAACCAGCTCATATTCAATTTTTAGCTTCTTGGCAATCTAACCATCTCGATTTTCAAACTCGTATATTCGAGGACTGCGGGCTTGACAGTGAGAAAAGGTACTCTGTAGCTATGTACAAGAGAAACTCCATATAAAGCCCTGAAAATGATTAAGTTCATGAATGCGTATCCGCCCAATTATCGGGCAGTTTGTAGTACTGTGGTACCGAATATTGACCCCGACAGCTCCCTGGATTTGTGCATTGGAGATTGCACCGCCCGTACAAACGACAATAACACTCCTGGGCATTTGGGCAAGAACCAAGATTCAAAGAATCCAGCGAAATTGACCCATCAAGTCCACGCTCTGCAAACATGATATGCCAAAGATACGACAAAATTCGGCCAGCAACCTTATCATCCGCGGGCGCGACGACGCCATTTTGGTCCCTTCTGGAGGTCGATCTTGACATCCCACCGCTAGCTGCTGCACTCCCATCCAATAGCCATTGACGCAGGGCAACATACTCTGCTTGTGTATGTTGCCAAACTCGCTCGCGAGAAACAACGAATTGCGCACAGCACTGTGCCCTAACCGCATCGTTCCTCCCGAGCATAGCGTCTCGCCATCCATCTACTCCACCAAAAAGAGAGCCCAATGCTCGAGGAAGCGCCATATCCGAGGCTGCACGCGCACTCCACGGTGCAACTGCAGACTGCAAACTCATCTCTAAACTTCCTTGCGCCGGTACATTAGACGGGCAAGTTCCAGCGCTCCAATCGCACCGAAGGTTATGGTACCCCGAAGGCGCCAACGCGGCTGGTATATCCAAGTCACGCAGAAGCGCAGCGTTATCGTAATCTGGTGCATCATTATGCCAGGCCCAGCGGGAGCCGTGGACAAACACCGCACCTTTGGACGGGAAGTTGTCATAATTGTCGATCAAAAATGTCAAGTAGGCCATTGCCTCGTGGCCTCGATTTGCGGGCACTTGAAGATAAGCTGACGAAGAACTTTTCGCCGAGTCATCTGCTCCGGCATTATCGACATCGTAAATGCATAATGTATATTTATCTGCTAATTTTTCAAGCCAGGATGCACTCCCGTCCGATTCCACTCTTGAAACTATCAGCGCAGGTTTCGTAGTTGAAGTTGAGAGATTTGGACATATGCCGCGCTGTGGCGGGAATTCGGTGGCGCGCGATTGATATCGAATTTTAGCCCATGGGAAATATTTCGCCTTTGATTGGGGCCAGTTCAGAATAAGAATTATATTCAGGATGAAGGCGAAGATGAGCAGTTGAGTCAGGGCTTTTCGGGCTCTGGGCCTCATCTTGACAGGAGGTGATCCTGATATGTAAATTCGATATGTCGAATTGAGATTTTGCTCCCATCAGGGGCAAATGGGAAATACGGAACAATCGGATTTTAGATGTGGGGCCAAAATAATCGCCGGATCGCACGTGGCGGAGAACCATTCAACGTGTAAAAGTCCGGGGTTGCAGTGCGCATGAGTCATCTTTTTATTTCCTTTGGAGTTAAATTTCATTGTCATGGCGGATCAAAGAAGAAGCTCATTTTCAATGCTGAAAGATAGAAAATGGCTTCAGATCTCTCCTTCGAGTCCCTAGAGGCGGTCATTTCCCAGATTAGTCGTTCGGAAGCAGATCCTCGCCCTGTGGTTGTAATGACATGTGGGATTGCAGGTACATGAGTCAATAATATCTGGAAAATATAGATAAAAACAAAATAATTAATTTTGTGGCTAATTTCTTTGATAGGATCCGGAAAATCTACCCTCTCAAGATGGATCGTGACCAACTACCGGTCTTTCAAACGCCTCTCAATAGACACCTGGATCTATGAACATTACGGTCTTTATGATAGAGACTACCCAGACGAGAATTACACACTTTACCAGGCAGAAGCTGAAACAGCACTACGTGAAGAACTTTTCTCGTTACTTCAAGAAGCCACTCATGATGTGGTGCTGGATTTTTCCTTTGCCTTTCGCGAAACTCGAGACGCGTGGAAATGTCTAGCAGAATCTCAAGGCGCTCGATGTGTTCTTTTCCACCTCGATATAGAAGCTGATGAGCTGCGCCGGCGTGTGAAGGCTAGAAATTCCTTAGAGGTGAAAGATGGCGACTCGGCTTTTTTTGTTACAGAGGAAATCCTTGAAAGGTATCTTGCTGGCTTTGAGAAGCCAGTCGGAGAGGGCGAAACTGTTCTAAGAACGAAAGAGTCTACTTAGTTCTAAACTTGAACAATTCAGCCCCTTAAGAAGTAATAATTTCTTTCAAATGATGCGTGTGCTTTTCTTTCTATTCCTTTAACGAAAATAGTCACTGTGACTCTTTCAGGTTATTCCTATGCAGTCTCTGTTCAGCCTTTCGACTTGTATTTCTTGCGGAAGATATTTAAAACTCTCTTCTCGCAAATGAATCACAATTTGAGAATTTATACCGAGTTCATTTCTATTTTTCTCAAATACCACCATTTTAATCTCGTCGTCTCAAGCTATCAAAAGTATTCTCAAACAAAATTGCGCATACGGTCGCAGCTCCGTCACCAGTACCAGTGAAATAGCTTCATAGATATCAACTGTCATATATATTCATTATACGTCTCATTATGGACCCCATCTTAATTACTGGCTTCGAAAATTCTCGAAACGAGATTAGCACACTCCTACGAATGTGGGTAGAAATTTTCTCGTCGGGAAGTTTCGTTACTCGCCTCCAGCTCGAGGCTCTTGCTGAAAATCTTGATGAATTGGCATGGCGCTTCACAGAACTTGCGGAATATTTGTCAGAATATCCTGGCTCTTTCGGTGTACCAGTTCAAATGCGAGATATCATTATGGAGATGATTGGAGTAGCTGAGTACATTAGGGCGAAATCGAATTTCAGCCTTGCTACGTTTCATTCGCTGGAACAAATTCTTAATTTCTTTGAGAATATCAAGACACCAAGACAGTTTTAATTTCAGGCTTTCTGGAATATTATACTGATGCCATAATGAAGTTAATAATTTTAAATTCAAGAAAGGGAATATGGAAGGCCAATTCTACATGCAGTCGTAGTGAGTATTACCTTGTGGGTGTGTACTGGAGGAGTGATCAGCTTTTTTAGTGTCAATGCATAACCATGCCAAAAAAAAAAAAAAAAAAAAAAAAATTTCATTTTTTTCTCTTCCTAGGTATTATCTAGCAACAAGGGAACAACTAGAGAACGCGACGCATTCTCAGGCTTTCCATCTTAATATCTACCGGTAGTTACTAGTAAGTAGTACTTGTGAGCGTCTTTCGAGGCCTCGTTGGTGAGTAATCTTAGGCGTGTGGCCTAATATTATGGACAAGGGTTCCGCGCGACATTCCCTAGTCTGGATAAGATATTTCTACTCGGCAGTGGGCTGAATCCCTTCCGCATGTCAAAAAGATCATCTAGCAACAATCTTCAAGTGATTCACTTCAAACTTGAGTCAGAGATCGCTGTCTCAATTAACATGACAGGAAGGCGACTCGTGGTGTCTAGCCATTCCTGTCCTAATACCATTCTCCCTGATACCCCCAGCGACGTCAGAATGTGCACTGCCGTACTTCATTAACGCTTATTTCAGGGATTATTCCAAGGAATTGGAAATGTAAAAATTAGCGCTTCTTGGCAGCGGAGATAATCGTACAATGGGGCAGTGAAATCGTTGCACTGGTCTCAAACTGCTGCAGAATATTTGCGCCCCCACCTTGGGGTCGAGTGAACGGACAGGGGCGGACGAAGATGCTTGGCTGGCCTGAGTCTTGGCATCTATCACTCATGGAGAAATAGATGCGTAGCGTAGACTAGTTCCTGCATATTCTTCGATGGAGGCTCAATCGCCCCCAATAAGTATACCTACTATCACTGGTCGCCTAAGGGTGAATCTTGCACACCTGGAAAATCATTCCCTGGGAAGTAAATTTTGAAGGTCTGAACAATTAGGATCAGCAAGACATCAAAAATATTAGACTTAGTCATCATGCAGGGGGTTTACTATCAAGTATAAAGAGCTACTATTTCGCTGTTACAATATTCATAATTCAATCCAGCACTCATTCATTCTTTGACATTTCTTCTCTCGACTCTATTTATCTTGTATTTTCAAGGCTGCTTGCTATATTTTCATTATGCTTTCTACACGCCAGACGGGCGTTCTGCTCCTCCAAATGGCAGCCTTAGGACTGTCCATTCCATTTGATGGAGAAATCGAGCTCATGAAGCGCACCAATATCCCATGGCAAAACATGTCAACATACAAGGACTACAACTGGGATGATCTGTGCAACAACTATGATCCTGTCAATGGAAAACATACCGCCGAAGAACTCTGGAAGGATCTCGGAATCGGTGTATGGTTCGATGATTGGCTGATGACCCATGAAGACAAGGACTACTGGGCTAACACAATGGACAACGAAGTGAACAAGTAGGAGAAGCGATATTGGTCTTAATTGAATCATCTGCTAATTTTATCGGTATAGTAACGGAAGAACTCAATATTCTACATGCCGTGAGCTTCTATCAAATTCCTGCAATGCCCCGGATGACTGCAGTAAGTTCTACACCCTTAATCATCGAGCCATATTAACCTCAGTCTAGAGTTTTATGTCGAGAACGGAGCCGGCCCAGCCTGGTGGGTTCTTCAGTCTGTGTCCTCGATGCACGACGGACTGATTTATCTGCACGAGGGTCTCCAGGATGGAACTATTACCAGCGGCTTGCAAGTTGACGATATGGTCCATAAATTCGGTTTGGACCCGGATGTTGGAGGTGATATCAATGTGATGGCCGCCCTGGCTGCTGCTTTCACAATGGCAGCAGGAGCTACTGCAGCAGCCGCGCCAATTTCTGGCCCTCTGACTATCGTGGCTGGTGTATTCTCATTGGTTCGTCCAGCCCCTTCAATGTCCCCTTTTCTGAAAATTCTCGCTCGGGACAAGATTACTGACAAAATACAGGCCAGTCTTTTCACGCCCAGTCCTACGGACCCGACTGCCGCCGTCAACGTTCAGCTCAGTGATGCATTCAAAGCTGCAGAACACTCGGTCGAACGAACTGCCGCGTTGATCTTTGGCTCTAAGCAAAATGCTGGGTCCTGGATGGATCTTCCAGAGCAAGTTGGAGATTATCGTGATGCCATGGCGAGATTCGTCGCTGAGGGTAGGTTTATTGGAGTGGACATGAAGTACCAGTTGACGCAAATCTCGACCGAGTGGACCCGGCGTCAGGTAAGCTGCTATGACTTACTCTGAGTATCAACATTGCTTTGAAATATATTAACATACCACTTTCACAGCAACAAAACCTTGCAGCTTGGTTCATTGGACATATGGGATATATTGTGACCGTGGCCACCAACAAAAACAACCAGGCTGACTGCGATGCTATGAACATGTGGAGCACCTATTGGCAGGAACCCACCAGTCGGTGCTTTAACGTCATGAAATATCACCCTGGAGTATGTTCCTGAACGAACTCCATCTACTTTCTATAATTCAAATTGCTAACACCTAATAGGGATGGGGAATTATGCCACTTAAGGTTGACGACGGTCCCATGAGTGTCGCTATGAATGATTATGGCATGGACAAGGACGAGTTCTACAGCAGTGCTTACGGATGTGCTGAGGCCTTCCCTGATGGAGATGGAAAGATTTCTGGTGATATTGCGGACATTCCCACCGATGGTTCCCTGCCTCTGTGCTTCTTCAATGTACCACTCACCGAGGGTTGGATCGAGGAGGATGGAGACGGTTGGGCCTACCTCAGAGATGTCAAGCTCAACTCTGCCCATGCCAAGGGTAACCGAATGGGTTGATTTATCTACAGGGGTTTATTCTGGACTCTGCCTTTGCCTCTTCGATCTTCTTCATTCTTACTCACTTTATTCGAATACTTTTTCTATTCTATGGACGATAATCTCGACACGTCTACCTTCAACATTTCTTTTCTTGTCACTCCCTTACAGCAGCCGATGGCTTGGAATGTCATTAACTCCTTCGGAATAGTACTAGCTAGACTTTTGCTTTTAAATACTATGGCTTCTATTTTCATGCATATTTACCTTGCTACACTGATCAGTAAATAAAGACGACAGCGCAAATATTTACAACATTCAAAGAGAATTACACACTGTAATTACATATGACAAATCTCATCAAAACTATAGGATTGAAACACAAAGCAAGTAATCCCAGAACCCTCGACTTTGGGATTATTACTGTAACACTATACTGGTGAGTTGCCTCACAAATCGGGCACCAGATTACTCGTATTCGTATTCTCCGATGATAAGTGGATGACATAATCATGATGACTAAGCAACTAAACACCCGCCGAGTTTTCTTTCCGCACAGCAATTCTTCTTCCTTTCTCTTCTCCAACTTACTTACAACACGGTCTCCAACATACCCTTGCGCTTGGACATAATTCCATCCAGCAAATTATAGAACGAGACCCAGAACAAGGCTGCTCGTACTAATCCCGACTTTCGATCTGGGAAGGTTCTGCCTTCCCCTGCACGATTGTTGGGTTCGCTTTGGAGCATACACTCCCTTTTGGGAAACCCGAAGGTTCTTCATTCCAATTGAATTGAGATCTATGGTTCTCGGTTCTTGGAATTTTGCTGTCAACGTGTTATCGCATTGATTGTCAACACGATTGTGCCATGATTGCAGCGATCACACTGTCATTGGCGCGTCTTGACTCTTTGAACGGTTTGTTGGTCTCTTGCAGAATGTGATGTGTTTTCTGTCAAACCCGCCGCAATTCGTTCAAAAGTCGGACCATGCATATCTGAAATATCATGTCTTCCTTCATGAACTCACTAACACAGGACACCAACCCGTCAACGCAGATGCAACGACACCGTAGCCACCGACCACACGTCGCATCTTTCAACACCACCCCTTACCCTCCCCCACATCCACCCCTTGGCACCTTCGAAGTCTCGTCGGTCTACTGCTCAATGATGTTCGAGGTCAATTGTGTGCCAAAAGTGAGACCTTACAGTTGGACAAAAGATCCTTCTGGAGACTCCCTCGTGTTGCGTCCGCTCCTCCATATGGGGCTGTGCGTGTCAAAGTAGGGAGGTACATTCCTTGAATAAATCTACGATGTGGCTTGAAGCGTGTTTTTGACCGCGCCATCCTCGTGACGGTCGAGTCAGCTTGCATTCCCCTGAGAGGGATGTGGAATGCACTAGACGATACGAATTGACGCGCGCCCCTGAGCGTTGCTCTCTTTCTAGACATAGCAATAGCAATCAAATCAATCATAAAATATGATCTTCATTCTATATTGTACCGAAGTCCCGTAAACTATCCACAGCCGAAGATAAAATTGTCATAAATCGTGCCTCGTCACTTCGTGCGAAGGTCTTATCTAAAATCCATCGAGTGAAGATCAATACAGAACGAGCTTCCAATTGGAATGTGAAACCCACAAGGCTACTCTTCCATTGCTTCCTATTGAATCTCTTCTTTCTCCTTGACAGTCCTGACTGGTCCCAAATTCCCCCTTGCGCGAACCCACAGCAGATCATTATCTACTTGAATCTATCCGAGTCGGTACCTGGCTTAAGTGCAAAGAAGCACATGCAGAACAAAATTAGCTCTCATTTCCAGAACGACCATTCTTGAATGTTAGTGGCCAGAAATATTCAATCCTCTGTTTACGCGATCCATCGCAGAAGATACCGCAGAAAGGCGCAATATGGCACATCAATGCTCTTATTCGTAGTACAATCAATACCTGGCTCCCCTTCATCCCTCCCCCCTGTAGTAATGTCCCATTCCTGTTCCCTACTGCGACTGCGACTGCGACAACAGGGAGGAAAGGGATGGGGTATAAATCTTGAATGTTTTCCTCGGACGCCCGCGTAGGTTTTCCTCTGATTTCTTCTTTCGTTCTATCTTTGAAGACCATTGAATCCAAGGCTATACGCTATTCCACTCGTTTTAAATCCTCAACTGAACATACTCTCTTTCTCTGGATCTACATTTTCAACAATATAAATTATACACCATGGCCCGTCTCAATCTCTCTTTCCTCGCCGCCCTTTTGGTCCTGGCTGTTTGTGCTATGTCCATGCCTACCAAGCGTGATGAGGGCCACAGCTTCGGTCTTGCTAAGGCTCTAGGTGGACTCGAGGTAATATTTCCTTTCGAAATAGTCACTATCTCCATAGTATGAAATCGCATTACTAACGTAGAATCGCAGAAAATTCCCAAGTTCATGGAGAACCTTGACCCGCAGAATAAGAACGATCAGCAAAATGAGGACGACAAGGCCCCTGCTGCTGATAACACCAAGAAGGAGGAGGAGCAGAAGGCCGATGAGCAGAAGACTGAGAAGCCTGCTACCGGCAATGAAGAGAAGAAGGTCGCCAAGGACGATACCCCTACTGCCACCGAGAAGAAGCCCTACTCCGGCAACTTCGCTACTCCCACTGCGACTCACACCCACCACCCATCTTCCAAGCCCAACGCCCTTGGCGCCATCCCCATTGTCGGTGGCCTTCTGGGCGGTACTGGTGGCTCTCTGTAAGCCATCAAGATCTTCTAGTCTCGTTGATTTGTGAAGGAAAGGGGAAACCTCGATACCAGGGTCTGCAGTTTATATGGCGAATGAAGGAAACAGTTAGTTGGGTTGATCTTTTCGTCTTCGATCGTTCCGTCGTGTCTTTGATATCAATATCGTGGACCAAGTAGCGGTTCAGTCTGTCATTATCAACTTGTATCCAATGAATAATGAAATATTCGATAGTTCAATTGAGATATCGTTCAAACATTTTGTATTATTGTTTCTCGATAGTGGGAGCTAGTCACAGCATGTATCAACTCATGGGGTATATCAATCTTAATGTCAATCGATCCAGCAGATCTCAATGCAAATAAATAAAGTAATTGGACCAGGTAGGAAGCGCCATATATAGATGCATACTGATTTCAAACAATCAGTTCTTCCTTTGGTTGGCCTTCTGCTCACCCTCGTAGAGTCCGGTATAATAGCCAGCATAATACCAAGACATCATGAGGCGTTTTAAATTTTCATCTTGAACTAGAGATCTTATTAGCGTATGACTCAATGAATAATTCATATCATATAGCACTTACCATTGGCCATGACTGCTTCTGGCATTGGCAGGGTGGGACCAGCTGAAGTTGCTGGCTCTGAAGCTGGAGCTGGGGCAGGATCCTGTAATTTGACTTCCACGGGTTTCTCGGTGTCATTTTGCGGGTCATTTATATCCTAACCTTCTGTAAACAGCTGCAAGTGAATAAGAAATCGGATATCAACACATACCTGAGGCTTATATGCGGCTTCAACTTCGGCTTCGACTTCAAGGGTTGGTTCGGTCCCCTCCATGATATCATCTTCATTCAGGTCAATATCCTGAGCTGTTCCATCTTCTTCTGCCTTTCTCAAAACATCATCCACATTCTCCCCTTTGGCGTGAATGCTGTGATAGAGCTGACCACCTTGTTAGATCAATATATCACGTGAGTCATGGATAAAAACATACCTGGTACTCTTCAACCGCCTCGTCCCAGGATCGCACAAGGGCAGAATCATCCCAAATCTCCTCATGGCTTAACGAAGCATTCTTAGACTTCCCCATGGCCAATCTACTTGAAGCAAGAGCACCGCGAGAGTTGAGAGTGTCGGCGGTGTTGAAGACCGGCGGGTGTGGGGGCTGACCGCCTTGGCGCAAATCAGACGAAAAAAAAAAGTTCAGAACGGAGCGTCGATTGTTTCCAGACTTCAATCCTCACCACTTTTTCTCCACAATGGCACCCGATAAGAGGGATAAGAAGCGCAAGGGTATGTTGAAGTGTTCTACGTCTCTATTTGCTTTTGTTCTGCTCCTAACTTGTCAATAGCCGCCGCTGTCAGCGAGCCGCCTACCAAAAAGACTAAGAAGGTCGAGGCCAAACCCGCCGTGGCTACCAAGGCTGAGGCACCTAAGCCCGCCCCGAAGAAGAATGAGAAGGGTACCGAGAAGGCTAAGAAGTCTGTTGTCGAATCTGCCGTGAAGACCAATGGCCAATCCGCTCGCCAGGTCAAGCCTCGCAAGCGTGCTGCCGATTTCCTGACCGACGACGAGGAGACCACCGCCCCGGCCTCCGCTGAGAAGAAGGCTGGTAACAAGAAGTCCAAGAAGGAGGAGTCTGCTCCCGCCCCTGCCAGCAAGAAGGCTGCTTCCAAGGCTAAGAAGGTTGAGGAGGTCGCTGAGGAGTCTGACGAGGAAGATGACGAAGATTTCTCTATCGACTCTGCTGCCTCTGACGACAGCGAGGAAGAGGAGGAAGACATTGACGAGGATGACGAGGAGGAGGGTCGTATTGAGGATGATCAGACTGCCGCTCTTATCAAGGGCTTTGAGAGCAGTGGTGATGAGGACGAGTCCGGAGACGAGGGCTTCGACTCTACCAAGCCAGTCCCCAAGATCCCAGACTCCAAGAAGATCAAGCAAAAGCTCTTGAAGAAGCAGAAGAAGAACGCCGGTACCCAAGAGGAGCCTGGTGTCGTTTACGTCGGGTAAGTCATGATACAAAGCATCCATTCTACGAGACCCTACTAACACCTTACTCTCCCCAGTCGCATTCCTCACGGTTTCTACGAGCACGAGATGCGCGCATACTTCTCCCAGTTCGGCGAAATCACTCGTCTCCGTCTTTCTCGCAACCGTATCACCGGTCGCTCCAAGCACTACGCCTTCATCGAGTTCAACTCCATCACCGTCGCCAAGATCGTCGCCGAGACCATGGACAACTACCTCATGTACGGCCACATCCTGAAGTGCAAGTTCGTTCCCGCTGAATCCCTGCACCCCGAGATCTGGAAGGGCGCCAACCGCCGCTTCAAGAGAACCCCCTGGAATCGCATTGAGAAGAAGCGTCTCGAGAAGGGCAAGACCCGCGAGAAGTGGACCGACGCCATTGCCAAGGAGCAGAAGAAGCGTTCCATCAAGGCTAGAAAGCTCAAGGAGCTGGGCTACGAGTTCAATCTTCCCCAGCTTAAGGCTGTGGAGGACGTTCCTATCCAGGAGCCCAAGGCCGTCGAGGATGCCCCCAAGGATACCGCTGAGACTACCACCGAGGAGCCTGTGAAGGCTGTTGAGGCCCCTGCCGCTAAAGAAGATACCCCCAAGAAGGCGAAGAAGGGCAAGAAGGCGGAGGAGGTCGTGACGGAATCACCTGCTGCTGAGCCTAAGAAGAAGGCTAAGAAGGTCAGCAAGACTAAGACCAAGGCTTAATCGGTGTACAAAAATGCGTTTTTTTCTCATGTATCTCTTTTTTTTTTCAGTAAACTATTCATGCATCGTTAGGGACAATGATATCTTTACCTACTAAATTCAATTTCTTTCCCAACCAAGGGTTGTATTATAACGTAAGTTAATCTCTGCCAAACTGCCAAACAGTGAAAAGGGTAAATCCATTCCTCGTATTATTCCTGCAGCCAGAGTTAGTTACCCAATCCGTTCAACTCGAACAGAACCCATTCAGTAAACAATGTCATGCCGAATGGTTAGCACGATTAACCAACGAGGACAGACCTCTCGATCAAACAGACGACGTATTTCCGGTATCTTCCCTTATTCTGTGGGTAGTTAGTTCCCAACGGCGGCAACTAAAACACAAAGACAAAGAGACAGGGTTTATTTATCTTTAAGCGACATTGCGACACGTTTCCATATGTCGGTTTCAGAAACTAAATTTATCTTGAACGTTACTTTGTTTGGTAATTTTAGTAATAAAAGATTGGTTGTTGAGGGTTACTAACCCTTAACCGCCGAGCTTAGCCGCCGAATGGCGATCCGATGGTTATACTTTGGGTTATGCAGGTTGGGGGGATCGGCGGCTAACTGAAGTCAAGAGGAAATATCTGTGAAATGATCATTTAAATTAGCTATATTTTCTCTTGGTTGTCTGTTTTGCATTTTATTTCCATGGTGAGAAAGAATCTCGCACATTTTGTGTTATTCGATTATGGATCCTCTATCGATCGCATCTTCCGCATTAGAGCTCAGCACTACTTGTTTTCGAGTATCAACTGGTATTCAGAAATATGTAGAGGATGTCAGAGGCGTTGATAAAACCATTGCTCTCTTTGGGCAAGACATGAAAGCTTTATCGGGAACCCTGAGCAACGTGCACAACTTTCTGAAGAAGTATGAATCTTCATTGAGTAGGAAGCTGAGAGATGAGTCGGACTTGTTTGATTCGCTCAACGCCTGGTATGTTTTTTTTTCTTCAATAAGATCAGCTGTCCAGGTTTTCATGTAACATGAACTTTACTGAATTGTCATAGTCTCAGAGACTGCAGCAATACCGTGAAACAAATCCTCGATATGCTTAACGATGGCCAGACTCATGGACGCGTAGGCCAGGCTTTGGGCCGTATGGCAACGCACTGGAAAATCAAGGAGAAAACAGATGATTTGATTACTATGAGAAGTAGGGTCTTGTCGTTTCAAACTGCTTTGAATATGAACCTAGAAATGGTTCATATCTGCATGACCCTTCAAGCCCAGAAGAGCAACGAAACAAGACAGCATAATGTCTTGAATGGGATTACCCAGCTCCGGGGTCAGATCGATACTTTGACAAGGACGCAACAGCTCCGACAGCAAAACGGCAAGACCGCGCTACCCGCTACGGTGCAAACCAGTTTAAATGCTGCGATCGCACTCGATGATACGCAGTCGGGGATATTCAGTACTACCACCCAGAATCCTTCTAATCAGAGTCAACAAGTGCGAAGTGGCCGTGAAACACACACTCCCCCATCAAACATGGGCCCTGCTAGATCAAACTCGAGCTATGGAAGCTCTCAGCCTGGTCCGAATCATCCCCAAAGCTCGCATATGCAGGCATCGCAGGCCCCAGGATTATCCACTGCCGGGGTCGATTACAAGAACGAACTTCGAACCGCACGAGAATTTTTGAAAGACGGACGTATTGAACCAGCGAAGTCGATATGCAGGAAAGTTATCCATGAAACAGAGTTCAAGTTTGGAGTCAATCACCCAAGTCACAGAGAGGCTCTCGACATCCTTGCTCATTTGTATGAGTACACCGGGGATAAGCAACAAGCGCAAAAGCTTCGCTTATTACTCGAAACACCCGGTCGCAACTTTATTCGCAAGGAATTCAAATCTTTGATGAAAGAGCAGACTTTGGAAAAGACTATAAACTATGTGTACAGCTGGGCTGTTTTACTCGACGACAACGCAAAATTGCAAATGTACGGGAACTGCCTCAAAGGATTGCAAATGGACAAGAAGTCCAAGATTCCCATTCTGTTCGCCGCTGTCAGTATCATGGGCAATAATCTTTTCGCACAGTCCCTTCTTGCTGAAGGCGCTTCGATACATAGTCAAGTACACTGCAGCTGGTCAATGCAAAAGACTATCACACCTCTTGGATGTGCAATTCGTCTGGGTCATCAACACCTGGTACAAACATTGCTAGAAGCCGGTTCCGACAATCTTGATTCCATTATCGGTACTCAATGTGTTGAACACGCAATCGAATGCTGGAATGTTGGTATTCTTCGCATGCTTCTCGACCACATGTGTATCATACGAGACGGTCCTCGTGGGAGAAGCATGCCCTCCGATCGATCAGCTCAACTCACGAAGTCGAAAAAGCTTGAGATGGGAGCGCTTCTGTCGAAGAAACTCGAAAGGAATCCCGGAGCTTTGCAATTTATCCAAAAAGCTCTCCATGATTCGGTTCAGCGAAAGGATCTAGCTATGGCTAGATTACTCTCGGAATATAGACTAGGCGGTACCAGTGTTATCAAAGCTGCCACAAAGGCACGTTGGATGGAGGGTATTCAAGCCTTGGCAACAGATAGGAACGGCGTAGCTGAGGATGACATCTTCTATGCATTCGGACAAGACCTTGCTATCGCAAAATATCTCCTCTCACTCAATCCATCACTTGCAACCAACTGCATCAGCCACGCGACGATTAGCTCAGGCATCGAAGGTCTCAAACCGGTCCTCAGAATGGGCGCCAACATAAATGCCCCCACGCAATACCCTTTACACCTCGCCGTCCGATCCAAAAACTCCCAAATGGTTCAGTCATTGTTGAGTGCAGGTGTCGATGTTCACAGGAAAGATGGTGAGGGCCAGACTGCCCTGCAGTATGCTATCAAGATCGGCAAGAATAGTCACGATGACAAAGTCGCGTTTCAAGCGATATTGGATATCATATCACTGCTTAGAAAATCGGGAGCAACGGCTTCGAGTGGTGGAGGTTCATCGCTTGGTTGGGGAATGTCTTCTAAGAGTCGTCAATTGTCGGCTGCGTTGCGTGTTTAGAAATCAGAGTTGAAATGTGAGTAGGATTGTCACTATATATATACACCACACTTTTGTATAAACGAGTGTCCAACTACTCCAAGCCTGTACTGAGACCAGTAGGCTCGCCAGGCCATTTATTTTATGATATTATGATTTGTGATTTAGTATATTTTTTGAACTGTTTTAAAAATAAAATTTAGCTGAAATTCAAGGTGTTTGGAGAAATTGAAATTTGGACAAGAATCATGAACTTGCTGGACCAAGTCCCAGGAACGGTTATCTATACTCTCATTCAACAAGCACAACACTCTTAGTAATCCCTATGTTCCTGGGCGTATAACTCAGTTGGTAGAGTGCTCGCTTCGCATGCGAGAAGTCTGGCGTTCGAATCGCCATTCGTCCATGTCTTATTTTTTTCCCAGTCGGGTTTTTCTCTTTTTTTTGCTCTCTTTCTCTTTCTACAACATTCTTTGAACCATTGGTAGAGTCAATCAGGAATCAATCGCACCATCCATCAAATTTCCTGCATCAAGCAGTACAGAAAGTATTGTATACAAACAAATGCCCGCCTACTCCACTGCTCACATGACTACACTAACCAAACTCGCACTAGCAAGTCACCTGACACCAAGCACATAAGAAAAAAAAAAGCTCTCCCGCCCAGCTATTCTTTTCCCCAACTCCTCGCTCAAAGAATCGCATTCAAAGCTCACACACAAAAGAAGATACTCTCTTCTTTTCACTCAACTTGCTTTGGGAGAAAGTCCCCGGACAACCTGCACTTTGATTTCGATCAAAGTTAGTCCAAGCCAGGCATTGCGGAAACGCGCCGCCATAGAAGCAATTCGATAGCGGCACATTGCCCTATCCTCCCCGATCAAGGTTGAGCCTCCCGACAGTTTTCTTTGTTTTGCAAAGGGAACTGGAAACAATGGGGCTGGTTTACTGTGACGGAGGAGGGAAGGGGGATTTCGGTCTCTCTTGTATTGGGTTGCCTTTCGTCGTGGTTCGATAGTCATGCGATTGCCCCCGTTTTCACGATTGATACTTCGGTGGATATTGTGATGGGGGTAACTCAATGGGGCTCATTCTTGAGGCGAGGAGTTCTGAATACCTTTTTTTGAGTCTGTAGCTTATGGCAAAGCGGCATTTGAGATTAATGTGGTCTTGATGCAGAAACCCTGTCGAAGGGGTCGGACTTTATTCAACTTTACTTCAGAGAAATCGCCATGAGTTTAGCTAGTCTAGTCTAGCTTGTTTTTGTTGCTGTTTGTTCGCGGGATGATATACCAATCATAGAGTCAAGCACCGAGATACCCTAGCTACGGCAGGGGATCCTTGACGATAAACGATTTAAAAATATCTGATGAACATTACATTACACTACATTTATTGATTATTGGGAATATGATTATCGAGAATATAATGCAAATGAAATATTATTGAATGCAATAGCTATGCAATGCTCATTACACCGTAGAAATGTAGAAATGTAGAAAGAGAAATGGAATGCGTCCATTCCATCCCATTCCATATAAGTACACCAATCCCATCCAAACCAGATTCATTCAATCAATAAATCATAACCGCATCACTGAGCCTTCTTCTCCGGCTCAGCCGCACTCGCACTCCCTTGTCCCTGCGTCTGCGCCTGTGTCTGTTTCTGCCCAATAAAATACACAATCACGCCTCCGAGAAGTTCACCCACAACCGCAATCGCGGTCGCACACACATTACTCCAAACCTGAATACTAACATGACCCAGCGGAGCACGGGGGAACGAAAGAATCCATTGAACATAATACGGGAACCAATCCTGGGGAAGAGCGAAGACGGGAGTTTTCGAATACCAGAATTGAAGGAAGATTTTGAGACCGGTTGTTGAGAGCCAGCGGGCGGTTTTGACAGCCCAGTCGAAGGAGGTTTTTTGGGAGGAGATTACTTTGTCTGTTTCAATGTAATGGATTTGTTAGTTTATCTCCTTCATATCTCTTTCGTATCTTCCTCGAATATTGATCAACCATTCGAGGTTGTAGATTGGGTTACGCCGCTGTAATGACACGTACTCATTGCTTCATACTCCTCCATACTCTTATCATGTCTTCTTCGGAGCTTGGCCCACTTAGCGAACTCATCTTGTGAGCTGGTATTGTTCATTTCGCGCTTCAGCTGGACGACTTCGCGTTTCATGCGCTGTTGTTCGCGGGCATTTCTGGCGGTTGAGGTTGGGAGTTTGAGGTAGAGGAGCCATAGCTATGAAGCATACTGTTAGTTTGGACAGGGCAGGGCAGGGCAGCGGAAGCAGAGGCGAGGGTAGGAGTAGAAGTAGAAGCAGTGGCGCGATATAGCAGAGCTGTAGCATCGGAGCTTTGGATATCTGACACCATCTCCTAAACGTACCAGGTTGTCGATTGTAGATGCGCCGATCGTGTTGACCAGGTAGATTGCGATGTGCACGAAGAGCACTGTAAAGATGAGCGACAGCATGGCGGCGGGAATAGTAGGCCGGAATGCAAAGTCGATCGGAGTGGCTGAGAAAGCCAGAGGCGAAGCGACGTCGCAAACGGAGAGTGTGTTGTGTGTTTTGAGGTGGGAGGTTGAGGAGGTGGAAGTGGTTGAGGGGCGAAGACATCCGCGAAGTGGAAGTTCAAGTGGAAGTGGAGTTCCGCCTTGTCTCCGACATCATCCCTCTTCTTCCTCTTCCTCTAACCCCCCACACCATTCGCTCTATTCTTAATCTTTCAAGCTTTCAAGCCCAATGCATTTGAAAAGACCATAAATCTGGCATGAACATTCACGCCAATAACCCATACCAATGACGACCCCAGAAGATCAATTCAATTTACTCGCCGAAGTCTTCAAGACCCGAGATACCAAAGTCCTCGAAATCGAAATAATCCCCTCAAGTCTAGGCTCACCATTCCTAAAAGATGGCCATTTCATCGGAATCACCAAGAAAGCTCTAGCTGGAGCATTCACAATAGCTCGATTCCATTTCATCAAACATCTAATACAGATGATCGACAATGATTTCGCAGCAGGTGCCTCAGAACAAGAGCAAAAACAAAGGCAAAAAGAGAGCTCCGAATCCGAGATTCCAAATCATGTAATCACGGAGATAATGTTACTCTTCGATTGCGAACATCTCACCGCATGTAACTGGCGCAAGAAGTGGCTGCTGGCAGCTATTTCGCACTACGAAACAAACCAGACCTCGC
Organism: Penicillium sumatraense; assembly: GCA_020086695.1. Taxonomy (NCBI): domain Eukaryota; kingdom Fungi; phylum Ascomycota; class Eurotiomycetes; order Eurotiales; family Aspergillaceae; genus Penicillium; species Penicillium sumatraense. The sequence goes on along the minus strand of JAGIKU010000623.1, from coordinate 436,272 downwards.
CCTCATCTCCTTCACTGGAAGAGATATTACAAGCAGAACTCACCCTGTTACAAACATACCAATGCTCACCATTACACCGTCACACGAAATCACCAACCCTTTGGTCTCACCGTTTATGGGTATTAAACGCCTTAATTGGTCTGCAAAAACCCTCGACATCGGACTTATCAAAACTCCAACGAACGGAATTGGATATCGTTCTTCGTGCTGGGGAGTTACATCCGAAGAATTATTATGCTTTTACTTATATGCGGAATTTACATTCTTTGATCTCGCAGATGATTCAAGATCAGAGCGATGAGGATGCTAGTCATGTCGACCTTGAGCCCGAGCGTGGATCTACCACTGCCGTCTTGATAGACCAAACCCTGAAATGGTGCCATACCAACCCACGCGATATATCAGGTTGGACCTTCGCGATATACTTATTGGATCGGAGTGAAGATTTTGATATTCGGGCTGAATCTTTGAGACGGGTTCTTCGATTTGCGTTGGATATTGGGTGGAAGGGGGAGAGTTTGTGGACGTTTATTGATCAGATGAGTCGACAATTTGGCCTTGAGGATGTCATCGCTGAGACCCTTGCCTCTGAGAAAGAAAAAGAAACGGAAGTAGGAACAGAAGCAGCTGGTCAAATTGAGTCAGATCAAATGCATTTGCGCTCGAAGTGGCCGTGGCGCAATCGGTTATCTCAAGCTGAGGTATACTGGGCGGGTGCACAAGTTGACTATTTTGATACCTACAAACAAATAAACAAAAAATAAATCAATAAAGATTAAAGAGAGATACAATCAAACGATGTTCTCATGATTCGTATGTATTCGCTATGTAGAGTTAAATGTATATATGAGATTGGTATATAAAACGCCGTCGCTAACACCTCGCTAGTCGCAGGCATGAAGCCAAAGGTTGGGTAAGTAGGGGTACTCTGAGTACCGGCACTCTCATCGTCTATCCGTACAGCAGAGCATCCAGCAAGCAATCCGTCTCATGCTTGTATTTGTCCCATCCGAGTCCATTGAGTATTCAGACGAAAGCAAGCACTCGAGTCAATCAAGTCAAGTCGAATCGCGTTGCGGGCGCATCGGAGAGGAAGGAAGGATAGTCGATGGAGGCGTGGGGAGTTGGGTTATTTCTTTTTTCCACCTGCTGCTGCTTCAGCTGCTTTCTTTTCGTCGGCTGGAAATGAGGCGATGTTAGTAAATCGAGTAGTCATTCAAGTCATTCGCGACGAGGCGGAGTGGAGCGAAACTCACCCTTCTTCTGCTTCTCGCGCATGATGGCAGCGGCATCTTCCTTGGACTTCTGATACTGGGAACCAGTCTGGGTATTTTTTGTTTTCTGTCAATCAGTATGTCAGCATTGCCAGTACCTATTTTGTAGAAAGCGAATTGGAGGAGGAGGGGAGAGGAGAGACGTACAGCACTGGCGGCTTTCTTTTGGGCCTTTGCCCGATCGGTGTCGCGCTGATTACCCCGCGTCATTGTGAAGGGAAAACACGAGATAGGAAATAAAATAAAATAAAATAAAATGTACCAAGTTGGAAGGGGAGAGGGGCAGATCAAGTGGAGGAACTGGAGATTGGAGAATGGAGATTGAAGGATGGAGACTGGAGGAAAAGAAAAAAGAAAAAGAAAAAGAAAGAAAATCGGAGAAAAAGAGGAGGGGCGGAGGGGCGAATCAACTTACACCACTACACAACTATACCAGCTATACTCTGTACTCACTAGTAATTAATAATTAATCAGGAAATACTTTAGTTCCATTTCGTCTTATTTTATCTTCTTAATCGAATTAAGGAGTCTCTGTATATGCACTCCTGGCGCTTGTACTGCTGGTGTGATTGGGCGCATAGAGCCGCAGCGTTTCAACAATCTGCAGGGAAATCCTATTTCTGATCTTAATCTTAGTCTGAGAATATGAGTATTCCAAGCATGATCTTATCTAAATTATTTCGAGGGAATGTCATGAGTGTAGAGTGTACAAGTACCTACTCTGATGAGATGTTAGTCTGGGACAACCTCCGCACTTAGGGCTTCCCGAGTCCTCAGTATACAAACAATCTGCTGAACAGAAGAGTCATGAACCATTCACACAAGCGCCAGATCATACGGGTCCGTTTCAGATCTCGAACCGTCGGATATTCTCAACCACTCCTTTCTCCCGATCTCATCAGAGATCTAACTCCAATCGGGCCACTACCCACCGATACCTTACTGCGCGGTAACAATGCCAATAGTACTTTATTATTAGGTAGCCCTAACATCCAGCTGAAACAAACAAAATGCCTAACAATAAGAACCCTTTGAATCCCGAAAATAACCATCTATTGTTTCAGGTTCTATTTTCAGGCTACAATGGCTGCTTGAATGAGACAATAGACGCTTGAATCAAAGAGCAATCTGTAGGAGTGAATGGATACACCCAGTCTAGTCTGGTCAGATTAAGACTAGATATTCCCCTTCACCAGCTCGAAATCACCTCCTCTCCTCTCTTTCTCCTCTTCTCCTTTCTCTTTCCTATATTCTCCATTCTTTCTTTCTTTCACCTATTCTCGAGTTGATCTCGTCTTTGTATCTCTTCATCTCCATCTCATCTTATGGGACAAGCTTTCTGCTGGCCAGTTGCTTCCTTCCCATAAAATTCTCCCTCAGCCCGATCTCGCGCGTTCTCTTCCATCTTGGAATCTTGCCCTTACTCATTCTATTTTATATTCTTTTGATCTTTCGATCCTTCGACTCATCTCGGCACTGTTAGTATCATTTCGCTGATCCCGCGTTATGATGGCAAGACTCAAGGAATCCTTGGCTGGTCCGGGATATGTCATTCTCAATACCATTCGCGCCCTCAATATCATCGTCTTCCTCGACATCATCGCCTCTTGTGTTGTTATGGAGGTTAAAATCGATATGTTGAATGGGTTTTTCTTTTTTCAAGCTGTTACTCATGCCTTCATGGCTTTGATCAGTAGTGAGTATTCCACCTTGGCTATACTTCAGCCATACTTCAGCTTCACCTTCGAGCAAACTGACAAACTGACCAACCTGCGTATAGTCGCCTTGATAATCACCGAACTCCCCCTCTTCCGAGAATACTTCAACCGCAACTGGCCACTATTCGGAGACGAGGCCGGATTCCTAGGTCTAGCACTAGCAATGATGATCCTCGGCGTCGCCGTCCTAGGAAATCTCAACACAGAAGCCATGAGTCAAAAATCACTCGGTCTCGCATTCTGGAGAATCGTAATTTCAGCAGGGATTTTGGCTATGGTAATGAGTGTGATGAACATTCTAGCAGTACGCATTCAGCCTCCCAAACCTCCCCAACATCCTCCCAACACACCGTACTAATACTTCCCAGACATTCATATTCTCCCACAAAACCCCCCGAGTCAGCGCCCGCCAAATCCGCATCTACGGCGCCGCAGCCAAAGACCAAATAATAAGTCGAACAAACAGTCAACGGTCACTCCAACTAGGTCTAAAACGAGAAGAATACCCACCAACCTATACCCCCGAACCCGAGCGAGAAAATGCACTTAAGCGCGCTACAAAGAGATTTACTGGTCGATTTCCGATCAAGATTTCGGGGCCGATGAGGAATCAGGATACGCAGGATCATGCTCATCTTCAGCCCCCCAATGGGACTGGTGGTCATAATGATGATGCGGCTTCGGCTACTTCGCATTATTCCCGGAATGAGGAGGGAGTGCCGTTTCCTGAGGAGGTTTATCATCCTGCTATGCGGCAGACTAATGCTGCTAATATGGTTTAAATGAGTTAAGTTGAGTTGGATTGGATTCAGCATTTAGAATGCTTGGAGAAGTACACATTCAATTTCGAAATCCAGGGTGATGATGCTTTATTTGTTGTTTTGTTTTGTTCTGTTCGGAGCGCTGGGCGTTATGGCATGGACATGGGCATGGGTTGATGGTGTTTTTATGGATGATTGATGTCTTTCTTTTACTTATTTCTCTCTCTCTCTCTCTCTCTCTTTTTTTTTTTTTTCGAAAGTTCTAACTCTCCTTTCTAAAATCCATGGTTTTTGTTGAGATTTTGCTTTTAATGTTAGTTGATTAATGGTCTTGTTGAGTATCTATACTCAGTAAACACTCATGTCTAGTAGATATTCTCACTATGCTAGATTAGTGAAAGACAATACAATTTGTTTGAGTTATTATAATAACAGAATATGAAAATATATAATCCAGTAAATGTAAATTGTAGTAATTAATTAGTAATTATTGAAGTATGGACTAGTTTACTAGTTCACAACTGGTGTAAGTGCAGGTGTACTTGGCCAGTCGACCGCTTTTGGCCCTCCGCTTCTTCTCATCTCATCTCATTCCTCTTATCTTTCTTTCTTTCTTTCACCTCTCCTCATTCATCCCAACTTCTTTTCTCCTCTTCCCTTCTTTACTGGGGAACCACCCATGATATAATACACTCGCTCATCCACCGCCATCATGGCTGGAATAGAATTGCCATCTTGGTCAACGTGAGTTACCACATCTCCATTCCTCTGCTTACTCCAACCACGCGACTAACCATTGCACCTCCACGGCCGTCCAGCATCAAATCAATTGTCATCTTTTTCGCCCCAATTATCCTCCCTCGTCTTTTAGCCGCATATCGTTCTTTCAATGCATCGGTCGCATCTCGTCCCCCACCGCGTCCAACTCCCCCAGGCGCCGAACGAGCCTTGAATCTCCTCTTCATTGTCATCTCCTTTTATGTGATTCTCAGCTTCCCATTTATCCCAAATGCGCCCGAACAAAATATATTCCACCTCACCAAATCACGAATCATCACATCAAGCGATGTCCTCTTTACTCGTCTTGCACGATTGCGACCTGGACAGGTGTTAACCGCAGCCGATGAACTCCTCAAACAAAACCTCACTTCGATCGGAGCTCGCAAGATTTACCTCGCATTTGGACCGGATACAATTACGAAATGCCAGTTCTGCTCTATCGAGACGCCGTCCACATACCTCTTCTTCTATCTCCCATTCCACGTCCTCTTACCGCATCTGTTGCACATGATGGTGTTACTAGTCGTGACCTCGAAACCACTATTCGGACCCGAATGCTCTCGCTGGCGTGGAAAATTCACACTCTTCGCATCCGTACTGGCATTCCTCGACATCTACGTCGCAGCCACGCACGATGCGCTATCCGGAACATCAGTGTTAGACCGATTCTCTAAGAACGCACCCGTCGGCTACGGGTATCACTATATATCAGCCCTTCTACGACCATTCATCTTCGGCATGTTTGAACTTGGCTGCTGGATCGTGATCAAACTTTCCTCAACGAATCGATTCTTCTTCAAACAACCCTCGTCAGCAGAACAGTTGGACAACGGTGTAACGGCAGCTTTGCGAATGTTAACAGCAGCCCAAACAAAACTTCACGCTACGAGTGTCACGCGGAATGCGATAGTACGAGACAAGTCGCTCAAGCAGCGCGATGACGCATATTGGCAAACTATGGCGGCGGTGGAGGATCGGAGTAGAAGTGGGGGCACGAGCGCAGGGTCGGGGCAGGGAGGGATAGGCACAGACACAAGCACAGGTCCGAGTACGGTGATCACCAACAATATTTGGGAGGAGCCGGAGGTGGTGCAGGCTATGAGTCGGGCACTTGCTGGTCATGGCGATGTGGATCTGGCTCAACTGGGGATGAGTGCCCAGGATTTTGTACGCGGGGCGACTGATGGACTGGAGGGAAGTCCATGATACACAGCAATGTACACATATACAACAAACAGTACAGAATATATACCAATACATATATCAGATCACTCCAATATACAAATACTTACTAAGTATATAACCAATACCACACATATTAATACTAATACTCTGGACTATCAGCTGAAATGAGGCGGTGTGGAGCGTCGATCATCAAGTGAAACGAAACGAGCTCAACCGCTTTTCCCCTCCTCCTCGCTTCTTCTTCTTCTTCTTCTCTCCTCCTGGTGGATTCTGGCAATCCTGGGTTTCTTTTTTTTTCTTTTGAATTTGTCAAAATACTAACCTCGTTCACACCTCTCAAACAATTCCCTCGTTCAACTCCGCTGAAATAAATAAATAAAAGGCTCTGCTGTCCCACGTACCGCGGCTCCGAAGAGTCTCGACTCTCCCGCCTTTTTTTTGTTGGCTCCTTGCCATTTCCATTTCCTCCGTTCTCCACTCAATCTTCCCCAAAGGAGTCTCCAAATCAACACTTGTCATCTCTCTCTCCTCTCTCCTCCACTCCACATTTACAATCATATCCGAGAAAGAAAAAAAGTCATTGCGACTTTTTCGCCTCTCTCTCCCTCTCACATCCCCGTCATGGAGAAGGAGACAGCTCTGGAGGAGCTCAATGTCTACGTCTCCAGCCCAAATGGCTCTGCTTCTGGCTCCAGGGCCAAGGAGACTACGTTTCGAGAATGGGTGGTAAATAACCAAATCGGTATGTCTACACAAAGAGGGCTACTAGCAATACCATAACCCGTTCCAACTATCCTCTCGCTGTTCTCCTATTATGTCGGCTAACTCTTGGCGTGTTGCGCAGGTATCTCACTAATCATTCTGGCCATGTTACTCGCTCTACACAACCTCTACCCTTCTTTACGTCCCTATACACAACCTTTCTTCCAATTGTCCTATTACGACCCTGCCTCAAACCAGTACCTTCAAGGCTGGGACGATGTCTACTTCGTTGTTAGCGCTGCCCTCGCTCTTACGGCTATCCGCGCTATCTCAATTGAATGGATTCTTCAGCCATTGGCTCGTCGGTCTGGCTTGAAACGAAAGGGTTCGATTCGTATTGCCGAGCAGGGTTGGCAGGTTATGTATTACAGTTTTATTTGGGCTACTGGATTGGTATGTTGCAATTACCTATACCCATACCCTGGTTGAATGAATATGGATATTGGATATGGCTTGCGAAACGAAAATATGGAAATGCTGAGTGCTAACCGGACATGGCTTCTATAGTACCTCTGGAAAAATTCTTATTATTGGTTCGATTTCAGCGCTATCTGGAATGAATGGCCTGCTCGTCCTATGTCGGGTCTGATGAAGTGGTATTTACTGGTCGAATTGGCCTTCCTCATTCAGTCTATCTTCATTATTCACGTTGAAGAGCGACGAAAGGACCACTACCAAATGTTTGCGCATCATATAATTACCAGCACTCTTCTTACATCCGCCTATATCTACGGTTTCTATAACGTGTCGAACGTGGTACTTTGTCTAATGGATATTGTGGACTTCCTTCTCCCGGTACGTTTGCCAAAACCAGCCATACACCATGCAACAACTACTGACACTTTTTTTCTATTCTCCAGTCCGCCAAAATCCTCAAATACCTCAAATACCAAAACGCCTGCAACGTCGGCTTCGGAATCTTCATGTCAACCTGGTTCGTCACAAGACATATCCTCTACAACATGCTCTGCTGGTCCATATACATCAACGTCCCCGCCAAAATGTCCTACGGCTGCTACTCGAATTCTCAAATGATCAGCGAAAACGGCTACCCGAACGCATTCACCTACTTATTCGCACCATTCATCAATCTCGAAAACCCGGTGTGCATGAATCCAACCATCAAATTCATTTTCCTAGCCTTCCTCGTCTCAATTCAACTTCTATCAGTCGTTTGGTTCACGATGATTGTCCGAGTTGCTTATACGACAATTACGACCGGTGCTGCTGAAGATAGTCGTTCGGACGAAGAAGATGAAGTTGAAATTGACACGGAGTCTGTTTCTACGATTTCTGCGAATACTACCGCTAATGGAACCGTGCGGCTGGCCGCGACGAAAGATGGCGTTAGTACTCATACTCATCCCGGTGGGACATCCGTCGCTGTTGATACTGCTCACGCTCACGCTCCTGGTCTTGATCGTCGGAGGTCGAATGGGTCTGCGTCGGTACGGGCTCGTGGTCGTGGTCGTGTTCCGTTTGATCAGAGTGATCGGAAAGCTTTACTTGGGAGAATTGGTTGCGAGAAGCCTACTTAAGGGAAGTTGGCAGTACGCATGACGCTGTTTCTCGGTTTTGGTTTTCGTTTATGTTTCCCTTTTTCACCTTTTTCCTTCGTGTCTTTTCCTTATATTTATTTTTCCTTATCAATTCTTTCAATCCGCATCATGACGAATCGAATTCACTCAGTCTTATTTTTTTTTGGCATGCCGTGACGTGATGTCAAGCTGCGGTCGATTCGGTTTATGGTGGTTTCTTCCTTGTTTCTCTATTCCTCTATCTATCTAGTCTAGTTTTCCCTGCACTGTCAGGATAACTGGATCAGATACAGATATGGAATTGGAATTCGGATTGAAACAACATCAAACTGCCAATGAAACGAATGAAGTATTCGACTTACGATTCCCTCAAAATTGATTTTTTGTCCTCTCCTGCTCCTGTGGATACCACGATTCGATTCGATTCAATTTTCTCTCTCGAATCTCATCCAGTTTATTATATCCTGCCCTGTCCTATTCCAGTTATCCAGTTGTCCCCTTCCCCTTTGCCCCTCTTGACTCATTCATGTCAGATACCAACGGGTGGAAATTCAGTATATTTTTAGGGATACGATGGGAGGTTATGGGCCGGTGTGCCCTATGCCATTTTTCAGCTTTTTTTTTACTGATTGATTTTGGTGTCGTTTTTCATGCCATGCCATGCCATGCTTACTTATAAGTTTCTCAAATGATTAGAGATCCAGATGATAATACCCAATGGATGCATTTGAATTTTGGTTATTACATTCAACTCCTACTACCACTAACTACGAACCACTAACTAGCAGTAGTTTGTATAATGTATTGGTTATAATGTAAATACCTAGTGCAAAAATGAAGATACTAGTGACGCAGGGAAAATCAACCTAAGCAACCCATTAATTGAGGTTAATTAATCAAACCAATCAAAGAACATTTAATGTAAAACGTGTTATTTAGTACACCCCCAGTAATAACCAATCAGAATTCAGACAATGAGACGTGGGTGTTTGGTTTCAGATTGATATTTTTAGATTGTCTGCATTTACTGAGCATTTAACCGTCTACCCGAGTACCCTAGCCCCTAGCCTAGCCTAGCCTAGCCTAGCCCCTCCGGGGTATGAATAGGTATTAGGGCTTGATGTATGCCCATGTAACACAATTGTGGAGACTGACCAATAACAAGGAGCTGTGACGCAGTGGTAGCGTGTGTGATTCCAGTCCACAAAGTCATCCGTTCGAATCGGGTCAGCTTCATTTTTGCTTTTTTTTTTCTAGGTTAACTTCAATTGGCTTTTCTTTTGTTAGTTTAAGAGGTCTTCTTATGTTGTTTTTAGGATGGGATTGCCGAAGAGGGTTGATTCCGCCGAGTGCTAGCATTGACAGTTTCCGAAGACAAGCCGTAGACCTGCTTGATACCAACTATAGAATAGAAAGTGATGCTCTTAAAGTCTAGAAATAATTGCCATATATTCGAGTCATGAACCAAAAATTAATAAAGTAGAAGCTTATAACTCAATAGATTATAGAATAAGAAATTGACTGCGGATTCTTATGCAGATTCCCCCCATGCCGCTTTGATATCATCATCAACCCGACTCCAACTCTCCTGAATCATATCATCCACATTAACCTGACCAAGTAATTCATCTCCAAGAGCATTACAAGTAATCTTCGCCATCTTCCCATTCTTCATATCATACAATGCCCAAACCTTCACACGAATAACATCACCCGGCTTAACTTTGTGACTATGCACAGCGTTCTCAGTAGCCCGGATATAATAAAAGTACGCCTCCATACTGAAAAAGATCCTCTTCTCATCAATCATAACGATCATAGGGACAACTGTCTCTTTTGCGTCGGCGTGCACCTTGGAATAATGATCCATTACTCCCTTTGATCCGATCAGCGTTCCGATTTCGGGATCCGGGATGGTGAGGGTGACATCTTCGTCGTAGAAGTTGTGTTGTGTAACGTAGTCTTTGGCATTGAAGGCTTTGATGTAGTTGAGGAATTCTGTTAAGGATAAAGCTGGGGCCATTTTAATCGATTGGATCCAAAGACTTGGACTTTAATTGTATAGACTCCTAGTTGGAGCTGAAGTTGAGTGGCGAAGAAGCAATGGATTGCAGTGTGGAGAGATTGAGGATAAGTGTTCAGAGTAATGGCGAGTAATAGACTATTTTTTATATTGATTAAAAGCCCACCAAATTGAAACCGTTGAATTGTATAATAAATATTTTCACTCCGTAGGTCTCTTCGTTATGAAACTGCCAAGATGCTGCGTCGTCCACGCTGACGTGTAAATCCCCGCAATCGTCAACGAAATCCCCACTGCAATTTTCCCCACTTCTTTCCCACTTCATCTCAACTTTCAGTCTGAGAAGCAGAAAGTACAATACGAAAATAGCCCATCTCAATAAGTATGAGATCCTCCAGATCTTCCACAGTGGGAAATCACCCCGACGGCGCTACCATTAAGCGCTTCCAATGCCACCGGTGCAGCAAAAAGTACACCAAATTAGAACATCTCACAGTTCGTCTTGTTCCGTTCCCCACCTCTAATTCATCAGTTGACAAAGATTACTAGAGACATGAGCGAACGCGTGAGTAGGAACACCTCAAAGCAGTAATGCCTGAGCTAATGAGGAGTAGACTTGAATTCCAAGCCGTTCCAATGCCGCAAATGCGGGAGGTCCTTTGGTCGTCAGGATGTTCTCGGCAGACATATGAAGATACATACGAATGATAGCCCATCACAATGTCAGAATCCAACCCCAGAAACCAGTATCTTGCAGCGTCACGAAGGAAAAGATCAACAGACGCCTACACCTGAAGTTGCAGCTACAGCTACAGCACCAACATCAAATTCATTCCCGCAGGCTGCACAAGCTCCTCTCCCGAATTTTCCAGAGTCGCATAATTGGCTAGATTCCGATAATCTGCTTGAGTGGTTAATGGCAGATACAAATGCGAACTCAACCATACCACTTCCATTAATAGATTTCCCAGGTGCTTCAACCGCAAGTGAATATCTGGGCCTGTCATTGCCAATAGACCTGGACTTACAGGCACCACAAGCGCCACAGGGCCCAGGAAACATGGCCTTAACCCAGATATACAAACTCATCGAAGATCTTTCTCGACGATTGAACTCTGAAGTCCATCATTCAGGATTTACTTCCTCATTCTTGGATGCCTGTCTTAATGAATTTTTCAAACGAGTATCACCCAGTTTCCCAGTGATTCATGAACAGACATTTACACTGAAAAATTCAATACCACCTCTTCTTCTGAACATGGTTGCACTGGGATCATTGTTCGTTTGTGAAAAAGGTGCGCTGGAAAAGGGTGAAATGCTCTGGCGTCTAGGCCATACTGCTGTCGCAACTTCATGGCAAACACTAATCGAAATGAGAGGACCTTATGATGCGTGTGATGGGATTCAGGTTGTGCTTACAGCACTTTTGGGACAGACATATGCATTGTTATCAAGTAATGCCAATATTCGGACAACAGCATCTGTGTTCCACGGATTGGGTTTCTATTGGGCAAGGACTTCAGGAATGTATGCCGTTCGTGAGATTTCACCTGAGGACCTGCCGTCTATACAAATGTCAGAAGAAGAGAAGAATAGCTCTTGGAGAAGCTGGGCAGCTATGGAAGTTCAGCGAAGGGCTATACTTGGACATTATGTCCTTGATGGACTCATATCTCAAGCATCTGGCTCTCCGGCTAGTGCGAGACATCTCATAAATAGTATCGGAACAGCTTGTTCCGATGAAGCATTTGCAGCTGCAACCGCTGATGAATGGATTATTGAAATGCAAAGGTCATTGAAAGGAAGTACAATGTCACAGGTATTTACTCGAATCTTCTCACCAGATTACGCTACAAACCCACTCCAGCTATCCCATTTCTCAATATTCGTCATAATAGAAGGCCTACAGTCTTTGATATCCGACCTACACGAATCAAAAGGCCAAGTCTTCGGCACAGTATCAAAAAACCAAATCACCCAAGCAATGCTCAACGTTTTCCACGAAAATATCATTCCCCGATCTGAAAAATCCAACATGCATCATCTGCAGGTATTGATAAGATGGCATTCCGTCTTCATCGAAACAACAGCCCCATCAATATCAATTTATCGATGGCTTTGCAGTAGATATAATCTACCACAAGTCATCGGTGGTATACATGCTAAGGGCTTTCCTGGTGAATTTGACTTGAAATGTTGGGCTGGAAAGGCAGACGCTCTTCGAGCAATCCTTCATGCTATCTCAATTACGAAAATATTGGATGATTTGCCTCTCAGCCAGGCGTATACTATGCATATACCCACTGCGGTATTTACATCTGCAGTTACGATTACTGCGATGTGTCTTCTTAATCGAGAGGTTATTGAAATTCCGGAAAAATATGATTGGGGAGATGTTTGGGCTTCAGGAACACAACCACCCGAGGAGCCGGCGCAGGATATAGCAAGTGATGAAAGTATTGATGGATTCATGCAAAGACTCAGTGGAAATGATAAGGGTAAGATGGTTCCGATTAATCTTCTTGCAGAGATCAATTCGTTGCAGATTATTCTTAAAACTGTTGCTTCGAGGTGGGGTGTTTCTGCTCAAATGGAGGATATAATCGGACGACTGGCGAATATTGTTCGAGATAATAACGGAGGAAGTGCATTGAGATAGAGTGATGTTGCAATTATACGCCAAGAGACAGTTTGTGCAAAACACTGCGATTTCAAAGCTAGTACTCCCATCTCAAAGTCTCTCCTCTGCACCTCAAGAAAATTTATGATACATCTCAGGCAGTACAGTAGCAAGTATAGCCATTTCCTCTGTAGCATGTTGCAACAACCCTTTCGCAAATTTATCCGGTACATTCGCCTTTCTAATCTCCGGATCCGTAATCCCATCAACATCGCCTAACCAAAATCTCGATCTCATCCTAACACCATCCGGTTCATCTTTAATCAAATGAATCAAATGACCCACATAAAGAACATCACCCGTCTCATCATCCCAATTCCCCACCCTCCCACAAATAGCAGTCGAATAACCCTTTCTCCGAAACTCATCCTTCCAATCCGGCCCAAAATACTCCCCAGGATCCTTAAACGAAATCTTCAACTTTTGCAGCTCCCCACCAATATATTCATGAACAAGATGATGACCACCAATATAAACACTATGATTCTCACGAGGGCCTTCCCAATCGGAGAATACATGGTCACGCGGATGCCAGAGCTTATATTGCTCTGTATGGTGAATCCAACCAAACCACCAATCTATCATTGCTCCTGTGCAGGATTTCATATAGGTTGATCCGGCGATGTGGGTCATTCCGTCTTCTGTTAGAGAGACTCCTGCTTCCATGGATAGGTAGGGGTGCTCTAGGAGGAGTTTGGCGTCTTTCAAAGCGAGGCCTGGGGCTGGGGATGGATTCATGTTGGTGGATGGGAGGTATTGAGGTAATTGTGGGAACTGAGTTGGTAATAGGAATACTAGTAATTGATAGTATGAAGTATTTACTCTGAGGATCTGGGAGAAGGTTTATAGTTATAGTAAGTAGCTAAGTGGGTGATAACGTGGGGAAGCGAGGGGATTCCATTGTGGTATGTGGGGAAACAATCGCGGGGAAAGGCACTTTAAGTAGAATTATTAGGATACATTGTTCAAGTATTCTATCACTGAAGTTGTTCAGACGCATGCTCCTCTTGGTTATACAATTTGTATAGAAATAGATCATGGATCTACAGGGCCTATTTGAGTAAAATAGGCTCTGGCAATGGAAAGTATACTTGCCACTACTTGTCTACCTAGACACAGAGTTTAAGTCTGTCCCACCACCACCCTAAATGTAGATCAAATTCCACTACTAGTAGACAAGCTACTAATATATAGTGTACACACTACTTCGATGACTGCTACTGTAGTTATTACTAGTAGTATCAAAAATATGAATTCTAAGTAAAAAATTACCTACAATCAACACTTTTAATTATAGAGATCAAATAGTCTATAAAAGATAAATAGCGTCAGGCGTAAAAGGGCTCGGTGCACTGCACTATGGAATCAGTCATATCCAAATTTGTTCACTAGGTAGTGAATATTATTATTTTATGACGCCAAGGATACAGGCTGCTTCTGGGCAGCTAGCCAAATTTACACCGCCAAGGTTGGTGAGCCAGTCACAGCGATAGGGCTCTGTATTGGATAATACCTCGGCAAGGCAGATCATTAATCAAGAAATCCGGAACGGAGAAACTTCTACAGTAAGCTTCAAATTTGATTATTCAACGATCTCGACCTCGAGATCGTTGAATAATCATCTGGATCATATCCAGATGATGTGACTGGCTCGCGCGTCTTCTAAAACCTTTTAGAAGCATCTTCTGAGGTTTTATGATTACAATGTAATTAGTAATTACATTAATTAATCAAATGTAATATTATTATGGATAGTATATATTTCAAGCCATAAAGCCTCTCAAAATTCTCCTTTAATCTACTAGATTTTCTACCAACACAACAAGTTATCATAATCTCGTCCTAAAGATCGTCACACTCATTCCAATGCCATCTGGCCTGATATTCATTACCGGTGCGACTGGCTTCATCGGTAGTGCCGTTGCTGCCGAAGCTTTGGATAAAGGTTACCGACTGCGCATTAGCGTCCGCAGAGAATCGCAAATCCCCGAACTGAAGACGCAATTTTCGCAATATGAAGACCAAATTGACTTTGCTGTTGTCGCAGACATTACCCAGCAATCTTCTTTTGCCGGAAAACTTGACGGTGTCGATTATGTCTTCCACCTTGCTTCGCCTCTAGCTGGAGACACCAAAGAGAGCTATTTCGTTCCGGCTGTTAAAGGCACAACCGCTATTTTAGAAGCTGCTACTAAGGTGGAGAGTATCAAACGAGTTGTAATCACTTCTTCCATTGCGGCATTGATCCCTGTTTCGGGGATTCCAAATGGAGGAGTTATCAAAGGTATGAACTTCACCCTGCTTTAAATTATACTTCAGATTCACAATCGCATGTTGCATGATAAAAGTATTGACCATGAATAGAAAACAATGACTGGGACTTTTCTGTCAATCAGGATGCCGATTTCACCGGCTCAAATGATAGAGAGACCTCAATGAATATCTACCATGCCTCAAAGCTTCTAGCTAATAATGCTACCTGGGAATTCATGAAGGACAGAAAACCTAATTTTTCACTCGTCACTCTTCATCCTGCTTTTGTGTTCGGGCACAACCTTCGTCAAACTACCGAGCAGATTGATGGTAGCAACAGAATCCTTTTTGGGACTATCACGACCGGAAACCCCGTCGGAACTAGTACTGGTGTCCATATCAAAGATGTTGCCGAGGCACACGTCAAAGCCCTTAATACAGCGGTACCTGACGGATCTAAATTCCTGCTGGCTGGTCCAAAAGCCTCATGGCGTGATGTTGCTACGATAGTGAAGGAAATATATCCGGAGAGTGGGTTCGGAATCAAGGAGGATATCGCAGGGGAATCCTGGCCTGTTGATACGACACAGGCTGAAAGGGTCTTAGGGATGAAATGGAGATCCTTGAAAGAGATAGTAATCGACGTGGTGGATCAACAGCTGCAATTCAGGAAGGCGAAAAGCTCGTGAGATATATTGTCTAGGTTTTCTATTAACAGGTTGTACCTCGATATATGAGGCTGATTCTGTACTCAATAGGCAATGAACCTGAAATATCATAACTACTAGACGAGTTGCTCCACTTAGCCCTAACACTGGGTATGTCTAGTACATACGACCATAGGGTGTGGAGAACAGGGCTTCCCGTCCGCTCAGCCGTACTTAAGCCACACGCCGGCAGGTTAGTAGTATGGTGGGTGACCACATGCGAATCCCTGCTGTTGTATGTTTTTGTTTTTTTCTTGATTTTTTTGCGGAATTCATCAGATTTTTGAAGCTGTTAGATTTGGTTGTCCGGTAGAAGCCTGATCGTGTTTGTTATTTTGAACTACTCGAATGAAATCAATTCTCTTGATGTTGGGCCTGTAATTTAAGACTATTCTAACGTGATGACTTTATTAATATTTAGAATTATTATAAACTGCATTACTTTAAATATAAAGCATCCAACATAACTAAACCTTCAGCTTAGAGAGAGCTTATGAAGTTCTTACGACTTTCATTTTCAATGTGACACTACTCTATGGTAAATAGATAATCTAACTTAACTTAAACGAGGCTTTTACTAATTCAGAAAGAAAGAAAAAATGTGTTTTTACTGCCAAAAAATGACCAAAAAAAACTTTTCGACTAGCCTTTTCATTTAATTGGGATTGCTGTCGGTGAAGTGTGACATTCGGCTAAGCGGGCCGAAAGTTGTCCAAAAGGTTAAGTCCGGCGATGCTCGGACAAGAATACCACTGACCAAACGACCGACGTTTGTTTCGGTAGCCGAAATCCCGTAAAATAGGGTTCATAGTACTCATCCCGGAAAAGAAGTTACCTAGATAGTTAACATCGTCGGCAAAGAGTAACGTCAGAGAACATATCGATCGCGAAACAAACCTCAAACTTCATATCCTAGTGGGGGCTTCAGCTCGGCCTTGGCCTCGGGATATGACATAATTGGTGAATGGAGAAGTATAGCTGACAAATTTATCTCTAGAAAACGTGGGGTGTGTGTATACAGCTTGACGGTAAGTCGCGGCGCATAAAAGTTCCTTCCTACACTCCCCGGTGTTGCTCCCTCATACCCTCAGCGCCAGCTCGTTCAAACCTGCGTCGCAACTCTACTCTCTCATCCGCAATCCGCGCCTCTCCCACCATGTCTGATATCACCCTCTACACTTGGGCAACTGCAAATGGTATCAAGGCCTCTATTACGCTGGAGGAGCTTGGGCTCACCTACAAGACTGAGCCAATTGACATTGGAAGCAACATTCAGAAAGAGGAGTACGATTATCCTTGCCTAGCACAGAAGCCTTCTCGCCAACACTATTGAACATAGGTGGTTTTTAAAGATCAACCCAAATGGCCGCATCCCTGCTCTCACTGATGGCTCACAGCGCGTTTTTGAGAGTGGTTCCATTATGCTTTACCTCGTCGATAAATACGACACCGACCGCAAGATCAGCTATGCGCCTGGAACTCCCGAGTATATTGAGCAGGTGTCCTGGCTGATGTTCCAGATAGGCGGAATTGGTCCAATGCAGGGTATGCTGAACAGAGGTGATATATTCCTCGGGCTTTTTCTGATTGTTATTTTTGTAGGCCAAGCAAACCATTTCCGACTTGTCGCCAGCGTTCGCTCTGACTACGGCATCAAGCGGTATATTGACGAGACCAAGCGCCTTTACTCAGTCCTAGAATCCCGCCTGAAGGAAAGCCCCTACCTGGCTGGCTCTAAGTACACAATCGCCGACATTGCCAACTACACGTGGGTCCACCGTGGTCCTGTAATGCTGGATTTCGATATCGATGAGTTCCCGGCTCTCAAGAAGTGGGCCGATAAGATCGGCAAGCGGGCTGCGGTGCAGCAGGGGGCGGATATACCTCACCGTGACCGGACAGATGAGCAAAGGGAAGAGCTCTTTCGAAACGCTCGCGCTAGAATTGATGGAATGACTAACTCCGATAAGTTTTAAGCTTTTTTATGTCCTGGCCTGCCACGAATTTTATGTTTTGACACAAGTGATATTTTGTTCAATTAGACAAATGAAATAAAACCAATACAGTATCGCATTCAATGTTTTGATGAATGCTCTTAGGGAACGAGAGGGTCTTATTGCTAGCGAAGTCAGCATAAGTGAGAAGAACTCTTGTGTGAAGCAGGTGTCTATCGAGGGACGCGGTCTTTCGCCTCACAGGCAACACCCGGCCTCTTCATTGCTTGTTGAACTACGCAGCTTCCTCTTCTGGGCTTTTTCTTTTCTTTTCTTTTTTTTTTCAACTCGAAAGTCGACGAAAAAAAGCACAATCAGGTCGGCAAGACGGCAAACCTTGATCAGATAGACCGGTGATTAGCCTAATTGCTTCGCTCCACATGGAGTGGAAGTATGAATCTCGGCACGGTAACCAGTTTCCTAATTGAGGGTGGTCTTCGCCATTTTCTGAGCCACTCATAATGGTTCGAAATGACATAAATAGTACTATTATTTGTATTTTTTGGGATTGGAAGGCCTCGCATGCTCACAATCTTGCCCGCTAGCAGACTTCTGGTCTTTGAACCTAATTGAAGTCGTAGTATACACATAAAATGCTGTGCAGTGTCGCTGTTCATTCTTGATCCTAGTATCCTGGGAATGAGACCCGGCAATTCGTCAGAGCACGTTACCCCGTAAAGAACATAACTAGTCATATTCATAGGGTCAACTTAAATGCCTAGTCGCAATACGGATGCCGACTCGCATTAGGTTCACATGGTAACATAGGATCTGTGATCAGTGCAAATCAGCAGCCCATACTAGCTTGCCTTAATTTCCATCGATTTGGTGAAGCCAATCTCAATTATTTACACAAAAAGCAGTTCATATAATATACGCTCCACTGTTTCTGTCTCGTCCCCTCCCCATTGATTGATACTTTTCCCAGAAAACGATGGACATATTTTGAGTGATAACCGTTCCTGGATAATCCATGATGGCGGTGGATCTTTATGGCTAGTCTAGTGATACAAGGCACATTTACGAGTCCGGCAGAATTTCTCGTGTCATTCACACGCAGGATCTGTAATTTGTCGATCCACCTAATTCCGAGGAACCTGACGCTTCTCGATGAAATTCTTCTCACCAAAGGCCTGCTTGACTCCATCGACGGCAATGACGCGTTCGTACCAGGCGACGGTGACCGGGCACTTCGCGCGCATCTCGGCGTCGATGCCCATGGAGAAGCCCCAGGACAGCGCTGAGGCGAGAGTGATATCGGCCATGCTGATCAAGTCCTCACTACACACCCAGGTGCGCTTCTTCAAGTGGGAATCGAGGAAGGCTAGAGAGCGCTCCAGGCGCTCCAGGGCGTTGTTTTCAGTAGCTTCGTCGTAGGGTTTGGCCCCACGACGCCACAATGCCAGCTGCACCACGTTCTCCATAACCTCGCCCTGGGAAAAGCAGATCCACTGCCGGATCGTGGCCCGCTCGACAAGCGTGCCTCCCATCAGCTGCCTTGCGGCCGGTCCACTCAGAGCAACATACTCGGCAATGGCATCAGTCTCGAACAAGTTGGTGCCATCGGCGCCTTCAAAAGTGGGCACCTTACCAAACGGGAACTTGGACAGGAATTCGGTGCTGCGGTTGGTCTCGCGCATGACGAAGTCCGGGATGGTCAGTTCCAAACCATTGAGATTTGCTGCCGCCTGGATCTGTTGGGGGTGCGAAATTAGCAGCCATTGGAAACCAGCGAGTATTCAGGACGCACTCTCATAACCCGAGGGCTAGGACTGTAGGACCAGATTTTGCCGAATGGTGCCATTGTGTCTGGGGGATATCGAGAGAGTGTGGCTCGTGGGGAAGTGATAATACGATAAACACTTGTATATTTATGTTTTCTCTCTTTCGTTTTCTTTCACTTTTTATTTGTAATCTGTTCTCTGGAGTGGTGCAAGTGGATGGCATGTCAATTTGTAATTACCATGAAACCAAGGAATCAACCAGCACTGTAGTTTTTGGCAATGGAAGGTGGCCGGCTAACCCCGCGATCTACAAGCATATCCCGCAGCTATCCCATGCCGCAATTTTCAAAGCCGAATCAACCGAGTGGCGCCGTCGCCAAAGTCAAAATACGTCCGAGCGCGAATCATCATTCTGGCGGCAAGGCGACTCACGGAGACAGGAGTAGTGAAACCAGTAACCGAGACTAAAATCATTCCTGTGGAGCCTTCTGCCGGCGTAGGTACCAAAAAGCAACCGACTTCTACACCTTGAATTCCTGGCCTTCTCTCGGGCCCCTGAGTTTCTAGAACCATTAACCCTGGGATCAGTCATGACCGAGTCCAAGATCCGGTATTCCGTAACGTCGACCTAATACAGCACAGCATATCAGTTTTCGAAGAAATACCTTGACAATGGCAGGTTCTAGAAACCCAAAACCCAGTTGATTCGATTCGTAAATCAAAACGCTCCATTTTGAGGTTATATTTGACATCATTTTAGCAGCAGTTGCAAACAGCGAAAATATGCACTCTTCTATGTATAAGAAAGAGACCATCTCATCTAATCTTTCTCTATTACTTAAACTACCGACTATCAATATACCCTAGTTATAGGAATATAGAACAGCTACTCAAGACAGCAAAAAAGAAATACCAATTTTTCTTAACAATAAACTACAAACCAAGATTCAGATATTCTTTTTGTTCGGAACGTCAAACAGTATACAAAAAATACCAAAAAATAGTATATACAGTAAAGGCAACCTTTTAAATAATGGCATTGTCAATACAACGAAAGGCTTCGTATATTTACAGGATCACACTTCTTCATATTTTCTTCCGAGTATAGCTATATACCACCGAATCAATCACCAACGAAGTCACATATAACCTTAAAAGTTGTCAGAAGGTCTAGCAGCTATCATTCCATTAAATCAAATACGCATAACTCAAGCCAGCTTCTTTCGCAAACGCAGACTGGGGCCCTGCACAAATTCGAGTCCATCATCAAGGTTCCCCTTCGTCGCGAAGTGAATATCTTTACCATAGTGATCACGCGGCAGCCACGGAGCCCGGTCTGCCGCGCGAGGGAAAACACGGGGACCGTCTAGAATGTATGTCGATTTGAGTTGTACCATCGGGCACTCCTGGAGGAGTGGCGCATCCTGGTCCTTCACGTGCGGGACGGCAGCGACGAGCTTGCGCGATTCGAGCGTCTTAATAATGCGGGTAATGCATCTCGCGGTAGCTTCAGCACCCAGCGTCCACGATGCGTTGGTGTATCCGATCACGAAGGCTGCGTTGGGAAGATCCTGCAGCATGACTCCGTTCCACATGTACTTGGAGCTGATGTCGAACTTCTCTCCGTCTACGGTAAGCGCAATGCCACCGGCGATCTGTAGCTTGAGCCCTGTCGCTGTAATGATAATGTCTGCGTCGAGTATCTCCCCCGCGTTTGTGGTAATACCTTTTGTAGTAACAGTTTTTATGGTGTTGGTGCAAACGCTGGCCTTACCACTGCGTAGGCTAGCAAAGAAGTCGCCATCCGGGCAGACACATAATCGCTGGTCCCAGGGGTTATAGTTAGGCTTAAAGTGCGGATTGTATGCGACGTGGCTAGGGAGGTGCCATTTTACGCCTAGCATTAGGTACCAGGCTGCAATAGAGGGAAAGAACTGGCAGAAGAGGAAGAAGATACGCTGTCTTTGGATCCAGATAGTGCGTTGTAGTCTGTGGTAGAGGCTTGTTGGTAGTAGGTAGGATAGGCGGCTCTTAGTTCGGTTAGGAATCGATTGAATGTAGGTCGGGCTACGCTGCAACATTGTCACACTCGCTGCTTTATCAGCTAGATTGGGCAGGAGCGTGATTGCAGTAGCACCACTACCGATGATTACGACTTTCTTGTTCTCATAGTCGAGACTCTCGGGCCAAAATTGCGGGTGGATGATTTGTCCCTGGAAATTGTCCAGGCCAGGGATCTTGGCCTGTAAGGCCTCCTTGTAGTCATAGTAACCGGTTCCGAAAATCATAAAGCGTGCAGTCAGGGTCTTATGCGCACTGCCCGCATCAACATCAACAGAAAGTGACCAGGTATTATCAGCCTTGGACCAGTTGGCAGACGATACATGGTGGCGGAACAGGATATGCTTGTCGATACTATATTTCTGGGCAGTTTCCCATATGTATTGCTTAATTGCGGGGCCATCTGCGATAGGATTGCTGTGGTTCCAGGGATTAAAGGCGAATCCAAACGTAAACAGGTCCGAGTCTGAACGAATGCCGGGGTAGCGGAACAAGTCCCAAGTACCTCCCAGGTCCTCGCGAGCTTCTAGGATCGCATAACTGAGGCCAGGCAGCTGGTCTTGGATGTAATATGCGGAGTTAATACCGGAGATGCCTGCACCCACGATAATAACGTCGAAAAGCAACTCTGACTGCGCGGATGCGTGGTCGTTCATGGTGATATGTGATGGAGAGGAGTGTAGATAAACAAAAAGAGGCGGGCCGCAACGTGATTTAAAAGGAACTCATACGCCTCGGTTTTAACGCGACGAGTGGTAAGGATCGACTCGCGATGCATAGTGTATAGTGTCATGTCCGTGAGTCCTCCATCACGTGGGGAGAGGGGGAAGATAGATTCGTGCTCAGGTGTATGCCTTCCTCCATGGTCTTGAATCGCCAAATGCAGACGAGTCTCCACATTCCCAAACCAGCTCGGCGCCAACCAAGAAAGTAAAGAACCAATAACCTGCACTCCAATCGATATCAATAGAATAAGTCGCACTGCGAACCAGGGTCTTGCGGGCCGGTCGGGGTCGGTACTGTTCGGCTGTCGTCGGCTGTTATTCCTAACTCTCACTCCGGATGTCATCAGTTCTCATTCCCGTCTCTACTCAATTGGCTTCTCCACTTTTAATCTTCCTTTTTTTTTTTTTCTTTTTTTTTTTTTTTTTGAAGCGAGGGTAGGACTGCATCGGCAATCATTCAACTAGCCTGGTAGACTTTTCAGACCCGCGATGCTTCAAACTGCTGCTGGCGCACTTAGGATTTCATGTTCCAGGGAGGGGGGGCATAAATGAAGCGTGTGCGAGTTTGCAGTGTCATCCGAAGAATGCCGTAAACGATGAGGAAAGTTTCATGATAATAATTGGGAAAAGCCTGGTGAAATTGAGAATGAACGAGTCATTGAATCATAAGACTTTGTCAGGAATCTAAGTTGGGATCTGAAAACTCGGAGTTTAGACCAAACATTGGGCAATGTTTACTTTTCCCGCTGGTATCTGTATTCACCCTTGATAATGATCAGAAAGCTCGCAATCTGTCTCTTCTTCATGCGTGAAATAGCAAATTAAATTTGGGGCACTATTCAAATTTTTTCTTATATCATCTGTGGTTCACCTTCATACGCTAGTTACATCAATTGTATGAAGCAGTAGTAGTACTACACATTAGTAGTATACACATCACTAGTAGTCTACTATTGGATAACTAGTTGGTCTTACTATGCATTCGGTTACCGTCTGTCGCTAATCTGGGAACATAAGCCTGTATACACTACTTTGAAGTATAAAAGCCAAGCATAATAATATTTCAATTTAACGAGAGAAAATCGTACTAAGATATAGTAAGATATGAAACGAGGTGACCATCGGCACATTCTTTCCATTTACCAAAAAAGCAAATCAATAGACAATCTTTGGTGAGGGAGTGACAGAGAGTAGATAGTGGTAATTGATTTAGTGTCCCTTCTCTAGTATCTCTTTGTCCAATGCTTCCCGTCTTCCAGTGCTCTTTGGGTCATAATACGGCACT
This sequence comes from Penicillium sumatraense, assembly GCA_020086695.1. NCBI lineage: Eukaryota > Fungi > Ascomycota > Eurotiomycetes > Eurotiales > Aspergillaceae > Penicillium > Penicillium sumatraense. The sequence continues at coordinate 412,802 of JAGIKU010000623.1, read as the reverse complement.
TCTCCAAGACCGACAGCACGATGACCAGCCCGTGGGCCAATATCTTCGTAGTCCCAGGTCGCAGCATGATATGCCGACCGATTATCCCAGATCGCTATTGAAGGATTAGATAAAAGCCGTTTGCAGAGGAATTTTCTAGACGACATACCAAGGTCATTCGGGTTTTGCCAACGGAAGCGCACTTGTAGATCATGATTTTCCATAATTAAGTTTACAAACCAATCAGTGAGATGTTTGCTTTCTTCATCGCTTAGTCCGTTGATTTTCTCCACATGAGTGCCAATGGCGAAAACACTCTTCCATCCTGTAACGGGGTTAGTGCGGATTACTGGATGCGTAGCACACAGTTCTTCCCCAACATTCTCAGGGGCACCACGAGGGCCCTTGAAAACCTCGAAGCCGCTATCTTTTGCAAATTGGGTGAATTGTGGCTGTGAAAATGTTGCATCCAACCCTTCCAGGAATTTCTGGTATGGTGCCGAGAGACGGTCATATAACTCATAACCCGAGGCCCATAGAGTATCTAGACTTATATATAAGCTCTGGAATATTATAAAATAAAATAGAGAAGATAGATGCTTACCTCCGCCTGTCCTTGGGAGGACGGTCAAGCGTAAGATTGTATAGTCGCTCGGGATAGGTTCGAAAGTAATATCGCTGTGCCACTCCTTTCTAGCGGTCTGGTGGCGAATTACACGGGATTTGTATAGTTTTTTCCCTTCCTGTGAATTTATCACGCTAATTTCGTCGTCCTTAACACCTAGCTCTCGGCGCGAGTTTGCGACTGGGTGAATATGCAACCCGGAAGTCTTCGGCTTTCCCGAGAGCTCTCCAAGGCGCTGAGCCAGTTCTTTTTGCAAGTTGTCGGTCAGTCCATCCTGCTTCCGGAAAAAGACTACTCCTCGCTGGGAAACTGGAATAGATGTATCAGCCTGGAATTATCATGAGAGATGAGGTCTGACTGACTGGTAATGGCAAGGTCTCGAAGTAATTCATCAGAGTTCGGAGCACACAGGAAGTCCTTCAGACTTGCGTTGGGAAACTCGCGTCCAATGACTGGTGTGACATCAAATGACTCAAAAGCATCCAGTGCACCACTTAGTTTCAAAGGTGCTCGCCCGGGGCCTGGAGCAGCAGGGACTGCGCTTTCGGTGGTGAAAGAGGGAGCCATAATGGGAGAGAGAAATGTATTCTTATCCAGAGAATTTAGAATGTTGAAACTCAGTGGTGGTCATCGAAATGGAGGCGAAAGATGTCTGTTTTATACCTGAATTTTCATCGCATTTAGCGGCATTTTTATTCTGATATCTGACATTGGCTACAGTGTCCTGGATACGGTTGATCGCAACCCCGCTCTGGCTGATACTCATATGTCGCACATTCTCTTCTCCACCCCCCAAAAGTAATCTTGGTAATCAGGTAAATGAAAATAATTGTGAAACCGAGTGCCACCGGAGACCGGATACCTCGTCGATAGAGTGGAGCATCTTCTACAGCGGGTTAGAAATGCGGGGGAAGTCTAACGGAAGAAGCGCCTGCCATGAGTTTAGCAAAGGACATGTGTTGTGATAGGCCGTCGAATTTGACATCGACTCCAGAAATAGAACACCAGTCATTCACACCCCAGTTATGATGGCCTTGGGTAGTTATGCAATACATTCGGCAGGCTACAGCCCCACTGTATCCCCGCGATTAAATTTTTTAATGATGTTACAGCACGCCTTTGGGTGTTGCTGGCGACTTGGGAACCAGAGGGTCGGCACCACATTATCAGACGCCAAGGCACTCGGTACATGGCCAAAGCTAATTACATCTGAATATATTAGCCTTTCCATATTCCGATAACCGACGATTACCGCGCGAGATTTTATAGTGAAAGATCCAGAGTGATTCGCCGTTATGTCAGCACTCTATCTCCATCATCTACCGACAGCCGATGCTCGCCGACATGGCAGTCCCGAATGTCTCAGCGCCGAAAAAAAAAGTAACGGACAACTTTCTGCCGATCAGTCTCTTCTGCGTATCAAAAGAGTCAGGCAATTGTTGAACTATTGATCAAGGGGATTTGGTATTATGTTGAAGGCACATGAAAATAGCTGGAAGGCATCGTAAACAACATGTACGAAATCGTATAGAGAACTAGGCTGCGTAGTCATTTGACGACTTGATCATTTAATCACCCTCGGAAGTCACTTAACTCTGATATGAACACCACAAACGCTTTAAAGTTCAGCATTTGGAGGCACTTTTGTCCGATGTCAGAGTTTATTCCGAAACAACACGATAGATGACAAATTCGAAAATGAAATACCTAGGTATAAAAGCCAGCATATCAGACTCTACCTTTCATCATCAACAACTGAGAACTGAAAAAAATGTCCAAGGGACTAATCTTCATAACTGGGGCCTCTGGCTTTATTGGCAGTGCCACTGCCGTGGAAGCTCTAAAGGCCGGATTTCAACTACGAGTTTGTCTTCGCCAGCCCTCGGACCAGCTGCGGACTTTGTTGTCACAGTATAGTGAGCAGATAGAATATGTCATCATTCCAGATCTCACCGATGAAATGGCATTTAGTGGCAAGCTGGACGGTGTGGAGTTTGTGCTCCACCTTGCCTCACCTCTTCCTCATGGTACCGACAAGGAAACATACTTCACTCCAGCGGTGAAAGGGACTACTGCCTTGCTGAAAGCGACAGCCAAGGTACCAAGCATCAAGAAGGTCGTGGTTACCTCATCCATGGCTTCTTTGGTTCCTTTGGCTGGTCGTCCAGATGGTGGAGTCATCAAAGGTAAAGCCATATTCTTCCTTTGATTCCGCATCGGTATTTTATTAACGGCTTTTTCAGAGGACAATAATTGGGACCTTTCAGTCAATGAAAATGGAATATTCGAGGACCCCTCGAACCCAGCTGCAACACCCATGATACTGTATATGGCTTCTAAGCTTCTTGCAAACAATGCAACCTGGGAATTCTCGAAAATAGCCAAACCACACTACGCCTTAGTCTCGATGCACCCGGGATTTGTATATGGTCCCAATCTTATGCAGAAAAACGCCGCAGGAATCATGGGAGGCTCCAACTCAGCCCTCTGGGGATTCATCATGGCAGGCACCCCGACCGGGTTTTTGACGGCAGTGCATGTTCAAGATGTGGCCGAAGCGCATATCAGAGCGCTGGATCAGAGAATATTGGATGGCTCCAAGTATCTGCTGGTTGGAAAAAGTACCTCAGTGCCAGAGATTGCACGCTTTGTTAAAAGAAATTACCCAGACGCTGGAGCAGTCATCACCGAGGATGCCCAAGGTGTGTTGGACCCAGTGAATACGTCCAAGGCAGAGACAGAGCTTGGAATAAAATGGCGCTCATTTGAGGCCATGGTGCAGGGGGTGATGGATCAGCAGCTTGGCTTTATGAAGGATTTATCGGGTTAGATTCTCATGATAGCACCCAACAGATGAAGAGCAATTCAAGGATTCAATTAAACTTATATCAATGTCAAACATAGAACGGTTGTCTACGTAAAGATATTGTGATACGAGTTTCACTTGATTGACAGTAAAGATGTGAAGTCAGAACAAATTCCGCAATCATATATGCATGAAGAAAGTTGATGGTAAATCAAGTTCAACGTATGTATGTATATAGTCCCCTGTGTCAATCTGTTGATGGCAAATAGCCTCACAATTTCCCCCCTGAATATATCAAGACATGGTAATGGCTGTCAGCATTTAAAACGTAGCTACGCGCCGGACGCGCAGACCGATTCTTGGCCAGGGCAAAAATACGACGATGACTTAGGCTCCTGGCTAAATTGACGGTAAATCCTGACCCTGCCTTATAGTATAGATTCCTGACTGATTAATTATAATCGGTGGAAATTGCTGCTCCCGCAGGAGGGTGGGAGGGGGGTTGGGGGTTGCTCTCTCTAGATGGTCGGAGTCAGACAGCTTACAGCTACTGTAGGAAGGAATAACATTCTGAAGCCTTCAAACCGCCCCAGCATAAACTACTGGCTTAAGCTCTTGGTATTTCCTGGTAATATTTGCACGTCCATTTTCAACTTGAATATTTTCGGGGCTTACCGTGTGCGGCAGCGCTCGTTGCCAGTATTGCTCCTAGTCGAGCAATTCCATTGGTTCGGCACATGCCCAAAAGAATACCAGATAGGTTTTCGGCGGCTAAGTGTACCGGTTTTCGACATTTACCGTACTCAGCGTTCTCATTACTGAAGATACATAGGGTTGATTTTCTTTGTCATAGATTCCTTTTCGGCCGATATTGTAGAATGGCCCACGACTTAAATGGCCATAGGGTTGGATTTCGTTCTGCTCGGGCTTCATCCCTGTTACCTTCCACTTTATCTTTTATCTTCATCGCTTCCCACCATTGATTGATGTCTCAAACTCAATATGTCCCATCCTCCTAGATGCCACCAGGTCAACTCTATGGTCCAAGAGGCCCCAAATGTTGCCGAAAAGAAAGAGATGCCAACAGCAGAAATCCCAGAAACTGTCGAGAGGTCGAAAAATGATGTCGGTTGGCGAAATATTGTCCGAAACTTTACCCCAGCGTGAGTCCAAGTGTCTAATTCCTTAAAATCACATACTAAATGCATCACCAGCTGGTTCTCTGTGAATATGGGAACAGGAATCGTGTCCATTCTCCTCAACACCCTCCCTTACAACGGTAAATGGCTTTACTACCTCTCCGTCATCATTTTCATCTTGAATGTGGTGCTTTTCTCAATAATTCTGGCCGTTACCCTCCTGCGCTACATCTTGTATCCGGAAATATTTAGGGTTATGGTCACTCATCCAGTTCAATCACTATTCCTGGGCACATTCCCAATGGGGCTTGCTACAATAATCAATATGTTTTGCTTTGTCTGTGTATTGCCTTGGGGGGTTGGTGCAGCCTATTTCATTTGGGGAGTGTGGATTTTCGATGCGGTTATATCACTTCTGGTTGCTATTGGAATACCATTCTTGCTGTATGTGGTCTCTCCAATTTGGGGTTTACTTCTTCGTTAATAATCATTTACAGATCATCGAGAAAAAATGGGCTCGAACTTTCCTCTGTGACTGCTGCTTGGCTTCTCCCAATTGTCTCTTGTGTTGTCGCGGCGGCGTCGGGAGCCATTGTCGCAGATATTCTACCGAACGCACAACTTGCCCTTGCTACTATCCTAGCAAGCTATATTCTCTGGGGAATAGGTGTGCCTCTCGCGATGATGGTCATCTGTATATATCTGCAACGCCTGATGTTCTACAACCTTCCACCAAAAGTAGTCCTTGTGAGCGTGTTTCTCCCTCTGGGCCCACTTGGACAGGGTGGCTTTGGGTAATTACAGTTCAAGTATAAACTCTATCTGGCTCATCGTCTGACAGTTCATAGCATCCAAAAACTCGGACAAAGTGCCCGGACGATTTTTCCTATGACTAACACTTTGGGTGATTCAACCGGTGAAATTTTTTACAGTGTCGGGTTTTTGATCGGAATTTTCTTATGGGCCTTTGGGATCATTTGGCTCTCCTTCGCAGTTGCGACGGTGATAAAGTCGAGAAAATTCCCTTTCAACTTGGGATGGTGGGCTTTGACCTTCCCATTAGGAGTTTTTACCACTTGCACTTGCACCATGGGCCAGGAGCTGCCTTCACGCTTTTTTTCAGTGCTTGGGACAGTATGAAGTTTCTCTTCAAGATAGTAATGATTAACACTAACAATATACAGATATTATCAGTCACGGTTGTTCTTCTTTGGCTGTTGGTTAGCTACCACACTTTCCGGGGCATCATCCGAGGAGATTTATTTATCGCGCCTTGTCTTAAGGATCTTGAAAGGCGTAAGGGCCGACTTTGCGGCAACGCATGAGAGAGGAGAGATTCCCAGGCAATTTTAGTCCAAATAAAACAGAATTCATACATTTCTGATACCCAGGGTTCATGTGTGTTGTCAGGCATATTTGTCAAACCCTTTGAAAGCAAGCTTCTTGGTTTCCTTTTGGCTTCTATTACGGCTTACAGCAGCAAAGACTAGGGTGGGCTTAACCAGACCTACAATTTGTGGTGATACTAATTTACTCTTGGAGACTAGGAGAAACCAGGGCTCTGTCCGTCACGTGGAGGTCTCTGCAACTCCCGAAGACACAGAACTAGAGCTTCGTTGAATGAGCCGAGAATCCACGATTTCCGTCAATAGCCGTAACACGTATTTCTTTTCATGTCCTGTTTCAGGACCCTGGTAGCTAGCTTATTGGTTTCGAAGAAACTACAACAAGCAAATTCTCTTACTGTCAGGCACTAGAAGGCCCAGTTAAGGGAAGAATGAGATCATAGATTGAGAAACTTAATATTAAATAAAGATGCCAATTCAACGATATTATTGAGTGTGAATAATTAGAATATTGAGTCTAGAGAGGAGAAAAGAGAGAATGCAGATGTAAAGAGAGGTAATCGGCATATTGTAAAACTTCGGTACAGCTCGGCGCCATAGCTGAGCTGGAGAAAGGATATGAGGGCATGGCTCAGGGACCCAATTACGCCGAATAAGGCCACCAATGTATCCTTAGTGGGGAGGGCACGGTGCAACCCGTGAATTCGGCTCAAAAATAGAATCTAATTCCGAACCATAATCCTTCTTGGCTTGATTTCAAAGCACCCGCCGTTCCTTTGCCCGGAATTACTCTGTCGCTGACTTTCTACCACGCCTAGATTTGCTCAGTTAACAAGTCCGACAACCCTAATTTCCCCCTAGTGGTAATGAACGCCCTCCGGTCCAGTTTCGGCATGGCTGCCCGCCAACTGGATTCGATTCCCGGCTGCCCTTATATACTACTATTCTATTCACTTCGCATTTTTTTTCATTTTACTATTTTTCTCCCTCTTTCACCGCTCAGAGAACCATCTGCTTATTTTCACTCTCCCGTGTTGCTGCCTTATCACGTTGGACAGGAGCTTCCTCAGTGACCCGCACCCAGGTCTGCATCATGGTGTCCGATATCAAGATCAAGGTCAAGAACCCGGTGGTAGAACTGGACGGTGATGAGATGACCCGAATTATCTGGCAGGAAATCCGGGAAAAATTGATTCTTCCGTACCTGGATATTGATCTTAAGTACTACGACCTGGGGTTGGAGTACCGCGATCAGACTGATGACAAGGTCACGATCGAGGCCGCCGAGGCCATCAAAAAGTACGGCGTTGGTGTTAAATGCGCTACCATCACGCCTGATGAGGCCCGCATGGAGGAGTTCAAGTTGAAGCAGATGTGGCTCTCGCCTAACGGCACCATCCGTAACATCCTCGGCGGTACCGTCTTCCGAGAGCCCATCATCATCCCTCGTGTCCCTCGTCTGATCCCTGGGTGGACTAAGCCCATCATTATTGGTCGTCATGCCTTTGGTGACCAGTATAGGGCACAGGACAGGGTGATTCCTGGTCCAGGTAAGCTCGAGCTAGTCTACACGCCGGTCGGCGGCCAGCCAGAGAACATCCAGGTGTACGATTTCCAGGGAGGTGGTATTACTCAATGTCAGTACAACACCGACGACTCTATCTCAGAATTCGCCCATGCTAGCTTTCAGATGGCCCTAATAAAGGGTCTGCCTCTCTATATGAGTACTAAAAATACAATCTTAAAGAAGTATGATGGTCGCTTCAAGGAAATATTCCAGACGATCTATAAAGACTACCAGAAAGACTTTGAGGCTAAGAAAATCTGGTACGAGCACCGTCTGATCGACGACATGGTAGCCCAGATGATCAAGAGTGAAGGTGGCTTTGTCATGGCCCTAAAAAACTACGATGGTGATGTCCAGTCCGATATAGTCGCCCAGGGCTTTGGATCTCTCGGCTTGATGACTTCGACCCTATCTACGAGCGAAGCGTTCGAGTCTGAGGCCGCACATGGAACTGTGACCCGCCACTACCGCGAGCACCAGGCTGGCCGCGAGACCTCGACGAACCCTATTGCCTCTATTTTCGCCTGGACCCGAGGCCTGGTACAGCGCGGCAAACTCGACAAGACCCCCGACGTAGTTACCTTCGCTGAGGAGCTCGAGCGAGCCTGCGTTGACGTCGTCAACCATGAGGGAATCATGACCAAGGATTTGGCTCTGGCTTGCGGTCGCAAGGAACGTGAGGCCTGGGTTACCACCAAGCAGTACATGGCCGCTGTCCAGCAGCGGCTGAAGGAAAACCTCCAGGCCCGCCCATAAACCAGTTAAAATCTTGTTTTTGTTTCGCGTAAATATGAAATCTCTCTAGGTCTCCAAAGACCGGGGTGGCCTCAATTCTATCATGATACTTTGTGTTGTTTCGCGCCTTGTTCCCAGATACTATCTATATAAACGGCGAGCTTGTGAATTGATATTTTTGACTGCGAAAGACTATAGTTCGGATAGGTAGTTCAGAAGATAACTACAGAGATAGGTATGTTGAAGTGTGAGAAAGTGATTGCGGTTCGAGTAAATTTTTATCGCCTGATGCAGATATTCTGTCTCGCCGAAATGATTGGAGATGACAAACTCACGGGCCTCGCCTTCAATTGCACCTAGATTCCAAGCTTTCACCCAATGACGAGGATGTCGTTCCCATGCCGAACAGAGCCGAAAATGCCGATAAGAGGGTTTGAACCCGGAAACATAACACATCATGGATTCATTTACTTCAGCATCACACAATATTGAATAGGATTTTGACTAGCCGCCACCGTGGGTAGATCGAATGCCATACCTCCTGCATCGTTCTGGAATCCCATATGATTTTCTTCTACGAACACGATGATGACGAAATATCATCTACTGCCGTTTGCTCTCCTTCCAAAGGATGGCCCTTTGGAAGGGCAAATCGCCGCTGATTATCAGGTTACAATCAGCAGTGCTTTGCCCTGCTGTAGTTACGATTCAGCTCGTGACTCTGGAAGATGTAATCATATTGATTTTCGTCCCGACAGCCTGATCCGCCATAGCGCCGATCCCTTTTTCTCTAGTTGACGTCTGATCACCCCAGATGAGTGAGTACACCAAGCCTATTTGCCATTTAACTCTGAACGGTTCTGTTCGATATTTATGTGACAGAACTACACCTACACCAACCTTTACAACTACTAGACACCCGTCTCCTATCACTACTATAGTCTATACTCCATGCCCCTCGGGTCCCCATCACCAGTCTCCTAGTCAAAGTGTTTCAATCTGCCTCATTCTACAACAGAATATCATCCACGATGGGCACAATAATCGCTGGTCAGCTCGCCCAATATTCCATCCGGCATTTCTCGGCCCATCGGCGGCGCCCGGATAGTCGTACAGCTCGCGTGGTCGCCATGTCCTACCTCATTTCCGGCGTTGTACTCCCTTTCATCCCACCAGCAATCGAAAGCTCGCGACAAAAGAACTCGGACTTCCCAGACAGCAAAAAGTGTGTACACTTGTAGAATTCCAAATGCATACCATGCCGGGATCCACGACGCTAACGCGATATAGGCTCCACCCCCCTCTTTGCTTCCACGCACGCTAGGACAGAACTCACTGCATCTGTGACGTGTATATAATGTTACACGTGCCAATGCCATTTTGCCTTTCTTGTGCTGCGCTGTGAATGGGTTCTGATTCTCGGTACTGGTGCCGGTAGCATCCATTTGAACAAGGGTGTTTGACTAGACGTCTCGCCGTCGCACGCGACCCAATAGATGACCCCTGGATTCCGCGAATGTATTCATCATAACAACCAGAAAACCACATCAACGTACATTGAATACACATATATCAAGATCAACCGCACAAATGTAACTAGGTTCTCTTCATTCCCAAATAAGAATATCCCGTGCACCGCACCTGGTGTTGCAGACCAGTGCTGCCCTCAGCCCATCAAATTCCAAATTCTATATTTTAGTTTCTACTTACAACTGTACATCTCGACATGTTCTATTGGGCAACAGAATCGCCCATTTTAGTCCGCCAATTGAACATGTTCCACGTGTGTGGTGCTTCGTCTGCTGCTGCAGCGGACTAGTGCTAGCTACTAGTAAAATTGACTAGGTATATATGTTTCTGAAAATTAGGGGTAAATTCTGCTAATTGATCCATTTCATATGCAGGGGACGGTGACCTTCAAAGGTGTCGGCATCAACTGCTCATACGCGACACAGCTGATTATCGGCAGGGTAAAATTCGCGTGGCAAATCAATATGACAAGGAGTCGGACTCGGCGACCAGGAAACAAGAATGACGCATCTCCGGGATGGAATTAATGACAGAAGAAACAGCCTGAATAATGCACAACAGAAACAAAAGAAACGGTCCCGGATCGACTAATTTCAATTTAGTCAACTCAGCGAAATAGACTAATTCGGATTCCCTGGCCCATGATTCGACTCCTCGACCGCGAAAGAGACACCAGCGGGAAATTCAGTAGGCAAGGCAGTCGGCAAAAACTTTCGAATTTGGATAGAGTATAATCACGAATGTTGCCACTAGAGTAGAACTTTTCGTATATACCAACAAGGAGAGACCAGTCGGTCATCCCGGTTCATTCCATAAAGTCACCGCGCAGTATCTTCTCCTGGAAGAAATCCGGCCTATTCTGCTTAGACTGCTTGGGCATTTCTTCAACGGGCTGCCCCTTAATGGCGACGGAAGCCGTCCGCTGATGCTGGCCTGGCTGATTGATCGTCGGCTGCGGGCCATGCGAGGAGATGGGGCCACCGATGGACGAGTTGCGCCCGGCAAGCGAACGGAGTGCCTCAATCCAGTTGACGGCTTCACCCGTGGGCGGTTGTGATGCGGTAGATCTCTTATCCCGGGACGACAATGTGTTTGGATTTGCAGCAGTAGCAGCAGCGCCCAAGGCCCCTCGCAGCTGGTGTAATTGGGAATTTGGGACGGAGATGCGAGAGGTTGAGCGATCGTCGGACATGGTGGTAAACCGGTGTAATTAAACTCAGCTGATAGTAACAGGTGCGTTGGGGAGTCAGTCGGGCAGAGGAGGCAGAGCTCAGACGGACTCGCCGCCCTTCGTATAGAGCTGAAACGTATGGAGAGAAAGGTCGTATGTTCTGGCCAAAGGCCAAAGGCAGCATATTGAAGCCGCAATTGTCGCCTGTCGTATGTGGATGGTCCTATGTGGAGACGTCAAGAGCCGCTCGGATGTGGATAGTCCAATTGGTGGAGATCTGGGAAAGAAGAGGAGATAAAGTGAGGTGAGATGGAATCTAGAAGGGAACGGTGAGTTAAGAAGGTGGGTAGGCCGAAGTACGACGCTACTCCATAAGACCGAATCGATGTTCACCAGTTCGGTAGGTACATTAGTGAATGGGAAAGTTTAAAACATTAATTTAAGGAACTAGTTATTTTTCTATTTCCTGGGACGACGATTTCCTAATCCCTCCCTTTTTGTGGGGTTTCGGCTACCAAGACACGCCTCGGGACGTATGGAGGAACAAGTTGTTCTCTGTACTTCACCGGAAGGTGAAGTGGTCCTGCTGTTATTATACGACAAAATGCCTATATACAGATGCACTAGATTGTATTAGACTTGAGCTCAACAATCTCTCCCCCAGTGTCGATCTTTCTTACCGAGTCGACGGGTCGATATAAGCTGCCCTGTATATCGTAACGTATAACCTGTGATAGACAGTTAGAAATAGGATCAATGGGTTCTTCCTCTGAACGACAACAACCATACACAACTTGAGGAATTGAATCAAACTTTCCTGAGTTGTAAGATATGACCTCTAAGTTCTTCACCATGTACTAGTTAGCTACTCCAAGTAGTTAGCGTTTGTTGGTGATCCGGCAGACAAAAGGCCCATGAACTCGGCCCTTTCGGCAATGGTATTGAAACATTAGGTTTCGGGAGTCGACGCTTTTCTAATCCCCACCATATCAGTACTTTACGATCGGCCACCGAAGGAACAGAAATTCCGGGAACTGCAGAAGCTCGTGCGAGAGACGTCGGATACCGCTCCCATGAGGAATAACCGAGGCCACACCCTCTCAGTGAATAGCACTCTTCCTCTGTGCTGACTTTTTCTTCCTCATTTAAACTGATCGTGATTAGTGATTTCCACGAGCAAAGACAGTTAATGCACACATTTAGCGATGGCAATGAATCCTGTGCCCCGAAAGTTATGGCAGCATCAAGACCCAGTGTCAACGTCAATGAGTCGATTTCAGCGGACATTAGAGCGAGAGACGGGATGCAAGTTTGATGTGAGCACATCCTCTAATTTTCCTTGTTTGACTGACCCGTAACGAGAGGAAACCCTGCGCATATATACAATAGACATTCTATGATCTATACAGCTATTCCGTGAACAACCGATCTGTCTTTTGGGATTGCTGCTGGCGATACTCGGAGATCATCCATGAAGGCTTCTACGAAAAGGTAATAGATGAGCATGCACGGATGGACAGTGTGCCGGAGTGGTTCGGTGGCGTGAAGCTCAATTTCGCGGAGAATATGCTGTTCTCGCGCTTCGTAGGAGACAAAACAGGCAAGGAAGACTCCAAAATTGCCGTGACTGAGGTCCGTGAGGGAGCAGCGGATCGGCCAATCCACCTTTCGTGGGGAGAATTGAGACGAAGGGTCGGTGTGATGATACAGGCCATGCGAGCTAATAGGGTCCGCCGCGGTGATCGTGTCGCGGTGTGCGCGGCTAACAGCATCGATACGCTACTCATATTCCTTGCGTCGACCGCACTCGGAGCCATCTTCACATCTATGTCAAGTGATTTGGGCTTGAAGGGAATCTTGGACCGGATTATTCAGACCAAGCCTCGCTGGCTCTTTATGGAGGACTCGGCAGTTTATAATGGCAAGAAAATCGACTTACGCGCCAAAATGACTGGGGTGGCCCAGGGCATGCAGTCAATCGCCGAATTTGAGGGTGTTGTATCGCTCCCGCAGTATTCCTCACAGCCAGTAGATATAAGTAAGGTCCCGAACACTTGTCTACTATCTAGCTACATCGCAAAAGCAATTCCGAGCAACAACGCCCTCGAATTCGAAAGGGTTAATTTTCGAGATCCTTGTGTCATAGTATATTCGTCTGGTACGACAGGTCCGCCAAAATGCATCGTCCATTCTGTTGGCGGGGTGCTCTTGAATGGGCACAAAGAAGGCGAATTACATACCGAATTAGGAACAGAGAGTGTTACGCTGCAGTACACAACCACAGCCTGGATAATGTATCTACTTACAGTACAGATGCTACGCTTTGGATCGCGAGTGATTCTGTATGATGGTAGCCCGTTCTGGCCGGATGTGACAGCTTTAGTTAGGCTGGCAGCGCAGGAAAGGTTAGCTTCCCTCTACAGGTCAATACTACATAAGAGCTTTCTGACTACTAGACCAGGGTCACCCACCTCGGAATATCGCCACGGTGGCTTCATGAGCTCCAGCAAAGAAATATCAAGCCACGGGATCTTGTAGACATAAGCTCCCTACAGGTGGTATCGAGCACTGGCTCAGTCTTGCGGGACGAACTATTTGAGTGGTTCTATGATGTCGCATTCCCACCACAGACTCGTCTCAACAACATTTCGGGTGGCACCGATATCGCGGGTTGCTTTGGGATCAGCAATCCTCTGGCTCCAGTGTATGTTGGCGGATGCTCTGGATATAGTCTTGGCATCCCCGTGGATGTTTATGACTCCGCCGTCGAAGGATCTCAGAGCTTTGGCTTCCAGGGTGTCCCAGTGGAAGATGGGGCTCCAGGAGAATTGGTGGCCACTGCAGCTTTTCCAAACATGCCCACGCATTTTTGGGGGGATTGTCACGGGAAGAAATACCACGACGCATATTTTGCGAGATTCAATAGTATGAAATCTAGCTCCCTGTTTCTCTGGTCTTTTCTATAGCACAGTATTAAACGCGTGAACGCTGACTTTTGCAGACGTTTGGAACCATGGAGACTTCGTGTCAATCTGCCCCGTCACTAAACAACTTCTTTTCCATGGCCGCGCTGACGGCGTTCTGAATCCCTCGGGTGTACGCTTCGGGTCCTCTGAGATCTACCGGATAATAGAAGCCGAGTTCACCAGCGAGATTGCCGATTCGCTTTGTGTCGGTCAGCAAAGACCAACCGATACCGATGAGCGAGTTATGTTGTTTTTGCTCATGAAGCCGGGCTCGGCTTTGACTCCGGGACTGATTTCCCGCGTGAAGAGCACTATTCGAGAACTATTAAGCCCTCGCCATGTTCCTATGTTCATTTTCGAGACGCCTGAGATCCCGGTATGCAACACCGATCCCTTCCTGCTGCACGGATGAACTAATTTTATGTTATCACCACAAGACCACAGTCAACTTAAAGAAGGTTGAGCTGCCTGTGAAGCACATCGTTTCCGGTAAACGCATTCAGCCATCGGGCACCCTCGCAAATCCATGGAGCTTAGACTTTTACTATAGATTTGTGGAGATCGAAAATCTTGCCCGCGATACTAAGCTCTAGGTACAAAATTTGCAAATTTGTGTTCTTTCTTGGCCTGTTATTACATTCGTGAGTAGAGATAAAGGATTAACAAGTCCTGCCTGACTGATAGACCCCTTTGACAGTGTAGCGCCGTAGATAAAATTTCATCCCGGGGCAACTTATGTTATACAACTATACAAAACATAATAAAATATAAGACAACATAGCTATTAGTATGCTATTTCTATTTACCAAAATAGCTGATGAAAGGAAAATTTTAACACGTCCAGGTCCACAGTACGGTGACCAACCCGTGGACCAATCTCTTCGTGGTCCTAAGCAACAATCAGATGTAAAAATTGATTATCCTGGATCCTGATCAAACGTTTTGACTGCAAATATTTTGTAGATATAGAAAATTAGCCGATATTCCGAAACTATTGAGCTTTTGCCAATAGAAGCTTTCTTGCCGACCTTAATTTATCTATGATCAAGTTTACGAATTAGTCAGTGAGATATTTGTTCTCTCCGTGGCTTAGGCTGTTGGTTCTCTCTACATAAGTGCTGCTTAGAAAAGAAGGAAAATGTTAGAAAACAACCACTTTTGACAGATCTAGCAGAGAAAGTTTTCAGCATACTGTGTTTGGGCACGTCCTGTCGATTACACGAACCGGGATGTATTTTGATGGGCGGGCAAACTCGACATTGACTCTGGAAATCGAATATCTGACATAAAAATACCAATGGCTGACCAGAATGATACAAAAATATCTTCAAAATATGCTCAGATACTAAAAGGGCCAATTGAATGACACACGGAAATATGTGCCTGACCATATCCCGACTACCGAAATCTACCGAAAAAATTCAGGTAGTAAAAGATCGAGTGATTGGCCATTGAAACAGCACTCTCCGGACGGCATGCAAAGCCGAATTCCGCCGAGGCCACAGTTCAGCATTTCCCAGGGGCAAATGAAAATGAGTCGGGAATTACCTGGCTACCTGTCTCTCTGTAGATCGAAAACTGCAGCTAGATTATGAACTAACTCGCGAAGAAAATCTCTGATTATATTCGAGTTGCACGAGCATTGATATAAGGCACTTAAACCAACATGTACGAAGGGCAAGTAGAATTACCTGGGACAGAGAGGTTGGTTGGTTGTTTAGTTATTGGGTGTTGATAATTCGCCAAGTACAAATTGCTTCTCGGCAGTCGGCAAGGTTACAGAAAGCTTGAGCCGCTAGAGAACCCTTTACTCCACTTTTTAGTACAGGCGTAGTCTTAGACCATTCCATCGACCGCGAAATCATCCTACCCCAGAAATAAATCCCTTAGCTTTCTATATTCGCGGGGAAAATGTGGGCCTTCTCTGTTTGTGCCAGACTCGCGGTTACCCCGCAAAAAGCTTTTATGAACCGGGGCAGGAGGAAAGATAAGATTCTTCAACTGATCGCGAGCTTCAGACTACATCCAAAATTTTTCAGTTACCATGAAGGAAGCACATAATGAGGATTACGTCCAAGACATCGGAGGCACTGAAAAGTGTGCAGTTCATCGTGAAGAAATCATAAACTCTTTCAGTCCGGATGAGCAGAAGAAAATTATCCGACGAGTTGATCTTCGCTTGGTTGTTACCGTGGGATGTCTATTCATTGTCAGCCTGTTGGATCGAACGAATCTCGGAGCTGCTTCTGTTGCAGGGTGAGTGCAATAGATTGCAATTGACTATCCAGCAGGCCCATACATATATACCGACCTGTTAGGATGTACCTACGTATCCAGCTAAATGAGCCCAGAATGCAGAAAGAACTAGATATGAATGCATCCAACAATGCCTACAGTATTACTTCGCTAGTATTCTTCATCACATACACAATCTTCCAGATCCCTGCCACAGTCATGATTCGCAAACTTGGGCCCCGGCTCTTCCTCGCGGGCATTGTGAGTCTCTGGGGAGTCGTCCTGATTGTAAGTTCTACGACAAGCAAACAACCGAAACTAACCTACTTCGCTAATAATTCATATCCCAGTGTTTCGGCTTTGTCCCAAACTGGGAATCCATGGCTGGCTTACGTGCAATCCTCGGTGCATTAGAAGCTGGACTATTTCCCGGTAGCGTATATCTCCTCAGTACTTGGTACCCCCGCTACGAACTACAGAAGCGCAATGCTGTGTTCTTCCTGATAGGAAGCGTGGCGTCCGGTTTTGGCGGCATCTTGGCGTACGGATTATCCCATATGGATGGGCTAGGCGGGAAATCCGGTTGGCGGTGGATTTTCATCGTAAGAACCTAAGCGCTCTCTCTTATTATTGTGGGCAGATGTCATGCTGATATATGGAACGCAGATGGAAGGCGTTCTTACGTGCATCCTAGGCCTTGGCTCCTATATTTTCCTGGTGGATTTCCCGGAAAAATCACCCAAGTCCTGGAAATTTCTCAACCAAACCGAAGCGTCTTTTGTCGTCACGACAATCGAACGTGACAGAGCGGATTCTACAGTGGAGCCTTTCTCTATTCAGAAATATCTAGCAAACGGCAAAGACGGCAAGGTCTGGGCATACGCACTCTTATATATGTTGGCTACCATGCCTAGCTACGCGATTGCATACTTCTTGCCGATCATTCTCCAGGAGAGTCTGCACTTTTCCATAGTGAAGTCGCAATGCCTTGTTGCGCCGCCGTATGCTTTTGCCGGCTTGGTGATGTACATCCAGGCAGTTTATTCCGATAAATGGCGTCTGCGAGGACCCATCGTTATTGGAAACGCACTTATGGCGCTTCTTGGACTGGCACTGCTTGGCTTTCTTGAAGAACCGGCTCCCCGATATTTTGCAGTCTTCTTAGCTACGGCTGCTGGTAAGTAAACTGCTCTAGACTCGCGGCTGTAACTATACTAACGTTTATAGCAAATGCAAATTGCCCTGCGTTGGTGTCTTGGCAAAGGTAATAATTTTGCTTCTCGATTGGTAGTTGTATCTTACGTTCTGACACAACTTGAATCTAGCAACAACATTCGTGGCCAATGGAAACGAGCCTTCACATCTGCGACATCTATCGGCGGGGGAAGTATTGGAGGCATAATTGCAACAACAGTATTTCGCGGCCAAGATGCTCCTGATTATATACCAGGTCTAATCGCTGCTATGCTGGCCAATGCCCTAATAGTCATGATCGCGGGCCTACTGATACTCAAGTTCAATCGAGCAAACAAGCGAGTCGATATTGGAGGAAAGCCAATTGAGGGGCAGATTGGGTTCAAGTATACATATTGATATGTGGTCCAGTGCTATAGTAGTGTGCCCAGTTTGATGTACATTCACCTTGAAAATAGGTACCTAAGGCTAGAGAATATTTATGAAAGGCGAAAACGAGTACTGCTTAACCACAAAATAGCAAATAAACTGGCGAAGCAGGCTGCGAAGATAAGATCGAAAAAACCTAGTCCAATGGCCAGAGGCCTCTTTAAGACTCGAACTCATTAAGGCTCAGCTACGGGCAATTTTTATTGTCCGCTGGGTGGACGCTGTTAAGGCTTTGTTAAGGGTAACCCATCGGCCCTGTTGAGGCACTGGAAACCAACCTTGGTCAGTTGAAATCGGCCGCCATACACTGCTGTATGAAGCGCATATGAGGCTGTCTGCAAGAAACGCTCGACCTGGTGAAGGGGAAAGACCTAGGCACCGACGATCTAGGGAACACGAAATAGGTGCAAGCTCCTGGGGCGTGGTGCGTAATGGTAGTAACTAATAGGATGGAGGTGAGGTGTAATGTGTGTAGATGGTTGTATTGTTGTAAGTGAGAGATGGAGGAGGTGAGGACTAAGTAGTAGGCTAGGCTGACTAATTGCTAGTAGTAACCCAAATAGGGTCCGGCCTGTGAAGAGAATATATGTACAGCCCGAGAGGACGAGTGTGCGTGTTGCCGTACAAAGAGCCAATATTCAACCACCTCGCTCGCAATGATGCCATGAGAGCTGGCTCCAGCTAGTCCAAGCGGTGTCGTCTTAGTTGACTGGTCCCTGATCTATTGCTTTGGAGCAAACTGAGAGACACCGAGGTTGAAAGGCCTCGGATGCCTCAATATTCCCTGGTCGTGGTAAACTGGACTAGTGATATAATCAAGGAGGCCTGTGAAAGGTACTTCGTCTCTCTTGGCCCAGCTTCGCAGTCGGACCGGAGAGGCGGCCGATGACAGCCGAATAGAGCCGAGACAGCCGGAAATAGAGTTGAGAGGACGGGCCAATGGCTCAGCCAGGCCTATCTATCAGGACCTCACTAACGTCCAATATTGTCTAGAGTACCTGTATTTTACAGCCGAGTCCTTTGGTCAAGGCTCAGACAGATTTTACAACATGTAATACAATGTGTTACTTTACTAGTTCGCAAATGCCGCTAATTTGATGCTCCATACTGATACACTAGGACCGATTAGGGACGTCCCTGGCAACCTCGGGTATGAGATGCGTGGCAGCAATATTTCATCTGAAATAGGGGGGTAATCCTAACCCCTTGCACTTTGACGTATTCCTTTCTGAAAATCTTAGCTATGTAAGTATGCTAAAACACTGTTTCATCACCAATGGCCATATATTCGACAAATATCCCTATACACAGTGCAATAGAGAAACCAAGGTTTAGGTCGGAAACCCGTCAATAAGGGAAAATATGCGATCACAATTCAGTAGCAACGGAGGAGGAGGACAGGGTAATCGATTCATGTTGTCTCCCAGCACAGTAAATAAATCCAAAGCAATCTAGGTCTTATCCCTCTACAAAAAACCGACAATATCTTGTCGACTACTCATCTGTCTTATCGTCATCATAGGGAATACGAGTGGGGCATCTGAATGCGGGATGAAAAAATAGCCATTTCGGTCATCATTCCAGACCTCCATGCCTACCTTGGGCATTCTAGGTATTCTTCGATTACACAAGGCCCTTCAAAACATTTCATATTGGATCAAAAGAGTAACTAGAATATCTAAGTCCTTTCTCAACTAAAGATGGAAGTCTGCCATGTTTTATGCATTGCATATCGATAAATATCGGTACGGCACTTGAGTTTCCGATAGGATATGCGATATTTGCTGATTCTTGCGAATATCGTATCTTTATTAGCTCTAACATACACTAGTGTGGCGCAGGGGCTTAAGAGGTACTGAAACCTTTGCTATGTCACCCAAACTTTCGTCTACGAGCGGGGATTATGTGGACGCTAAACCTAAGTAATCACCCCCGCAGTTTGGCAAGGAATATTGGTAATACACTCTTCGTTCATATTTAGCCATAGAGAATCCCAAGTGGCCTTTCCTATCTTGCATGAAATCATAACTCTGATCGCAATGGCAAGTTCCGGCCAATCTCTTCAATCTGTTCGTGATCGAGCAAGGATTGTATGTTGTCAGTGTCATGCACGAAAAGTCAAATGTGACCTACAAACCCAATCAGAAGGCACTTGTTCGAACTGTTACAAACATGGATTGGCCTGCCAGTAAGAATCATGAGGTGTTCACAGGACTACGGGATTGCTGATAATTTTTTGTAAGACATCGTCCCAACCGAAGAATGACTGTTAAAGAGAGGTACACAAAGCGAGCAGCGAAATCTCCGAGGCTTAACGGAGCAGATTTTCAAGAGAGACCAATGCCAATGACTCCAAAAACATCAACCATTCCCGACCATCAAGACCAAGGGCCTAGCGCTCCAGCACCTGAAGCATTATACAGACAGTACCTTGGCGGAATGACCTACATGTTGCATAATGCTCCGAGTATTCCCCCAAACTATCTCCAGATCACAGCCACTTCAAAGAGTAGGAACCAAGAGATCTTGACGATAATAGCTCCCACATCACCGCCACCAGCAATTTTATTAAATGCATATGTCGACACTTACTTCAAACATGTTTTCCAGCGGTTGCCTGTTGTTGATCGGGCCGATTTATCTTCCAGCAGGCCTTCGGTAGCTCTCCAACAAGCAATTTGCATGGTGGGAACTATTCTGCGGCATCCTAAAGGACCGGATATTCTGGCTGAGAATGAAAAGTATTATTACAATGCTAAGACGCTTATCCACACCAGTCACGAGCAGGACCCTATTACAGTTCTGAAGGTTATGTGTCTTTTTTCAACGCGCAATATCGCCGGCCCTTTGTTATTGACTATCGATTCCCCGTGGCAGTGGTTGGTCATAGCCATAAGACTATTACAACAAATGGGTCTGCACCGCGAAGAAGTATGTGCTGCTTTTGTTAATCCAGGAATTGCACGTAGGATTGCATGGTCCCTCTTCGTATGTATCTCTTATCTAAAACATAGCTTTACTATCATTAATAATATCAAGGTTCAAGATATATTTGTGTCAGCTGCATTTGGATGGCCTACATCTATCAAAGAGAATGAGTTTGACGTTCGACCCCTGATAGAAGAAGATTTTGGATCTTCTGATATCCAATCCTTGCTTTTCATCGAGCTAGCCAAGATAGTTCGCATTCTGGGTAGTATATTAGACCTCCGGTGGCGGTATGCTAAAGACGTGCAAACACAGGTATGTGCGCCGTAAACCATTTAGTATCAGGTTATTGCTTGAAAAAATCTTAATACTTACTCACTTTTGTGGCCATATTAGCATATAGATATTCTCCGTTCTTTAAAAGATTGGATTCGGAATCTTCCAATGACTGTCCGCATTTTTGACGCGAATGGCCTTAGAACATACCAACAGGGTGTTTTTGAACTACACCTTGTCTATTTTGCAACTATTATATCATATTTTCATCTATTTAACGACCACGACATAGCATCCGCCCCAAACATTATATCTTTGGTCGCCTCTTCATGCATGGCCCGTCTATACAATGAGATTGATTGCAGGGACGACCTTAGTTATCTTCTTGGCACACACAATTGGCTTTTAATGGTGGCCGCGATACCGCAGCTTCTATACAATGCCGCTGAGTCGTCATTAGAATCAGATGGCTACTGCCCAGAAGAGCTTGATATTATTGTATCCTCCTTGGAGCAGCTTCAAGCAAGACTTCCCGGGGCAACAGTGGTATTGAACGCAGTTAACAGACTTCGAACCTCAAGGAATAGCGGCCAAGTCCGAAATACGACAACAACTTTTGAACCGCGGGAGAAAGTCCTTTTTAGCGAAGGGTACGACATTTTGAGCTTCCGTGATTTGTTTCCATTTCCAAATTCACTATCACCAAGGCTTTCTCTGTGGGAACTTCATGCTGGGCACATATTCCAAGAGGGTCAACCTCCCATGGCCGCGCCCGACGACCTTAGCCGGATCTTTGAAGAGTTCTCGGATCTTTCTCGATTTACGTTTCCCGGCGTACCAAATGCTTTTTCGTAATATTAGCCATTTATGGGAACCTTGAGATACCACAGGGAAGTGGACCTTGGTAGCTTACGTGAAACACAGTAAGACCTCAATTTGAGATCAAAATAGTAGTTTTTTTGATTACCTATCGTTTCTCTTGTATCTACTTTATCAGATAAAGGTCATCTATGTCCCATTCAGTCTCCTACTTTCGAGCTCGTCTACCTTCCAAGGCCATTATTAGTTTAGCAATTGCCATGCAGCTGAAACTACATGGCATAAGAAGCCTGGTTGACCAAGAAGGGCGATCAAATCTATTGTATCCCCACATAAAACCAGCTAAAGTAGCTTGGAACGCCGTATTCATCGCCTTGCACCAGATCACAAAGACAAGTTTCCACAACTCCGTTGATAAAAGCGTGGTCCCCTCAGCTGCCAGTTTAAATGAATTTTCTGGGAGTGACTCTCGAACTTGGCTATCTTCCGGACTTCCATTTATAATTTCAATTTCTTCCGAGCTGAAATTCACATTAGGTTTCCCATCCCACTGAAACCAGTCATTGTTGTATACCGCAAGCATATATAATATGCCTTTATTTTGAGTCAGACTATACCTCAACAACAAGTACAGATCACGGTATCGCGTTGGCGCAAACCCAAATGCAGGGACGCATAGTAGTGCCACAAGAATTTGACTATCTATCTCAATCCATTTAAGGCGAGAAGAATTTGGATCATCACAGGTCGGGTGGCACATTGCTGGTGCTGCATTGCATACTAGGAGGAAATCCATTGCTCCCCACGCGATCACGTTGAGGCAGTATACGGTGGTAAGGCAGCGGAATGGGGTCGAAAAAAGGCACTCCACCACCACTCTAAGCAGATCAAAAAGCCTGAGCAGCCTGTTCCGTTCTCGCCCCAAGCCCAGGTAGCCTCTTGAAGCCAGTATAGCCATCCCACGATATCTGACTGTTGGAGGCGAAGCTTCCTCGTGCCCTAGCGAGATGAATTGTGCGGATATCTGCGAGCGTTGCCGGTCAGCCTTTGAACCATTCATAATATTTTTGAAAAAGAGCTAACGCGTGAGAGAATCTCGCACTTAGACAAAAGTTACTTCAAAGTCTTCGCAGAATGTGTATATTAACGTTTTGTGCCCCGGAAGGAAGCCACGAAAAACGCAATTTGAATCGGATGTGGACGAAACTGTTACCGAAGGCTCGGTCTGACAGGCGTGTATACAGTTGTGGCTCTCACGTTCTCACTTTCGCAAATTCGAGGTTGCTCGAGCCTGGAAACACCAGTGAGTGATGGATTGGATAGAAATTTGGACCCGCCTGAAAATATAGGTCTATGATTTCGTAGGCAAAATGGTCTCCATGCACTGACCTTTTCAAAGTACAGCAATTTTAGGTCAAATTTTCAGGCTGCTGTTTCGAATAGTCGCGAGAGGAATCGGTCTAGACTTAATCTTCTGCCAGATTTACCATATAATTGAGCGTACGTAAGGGTCTCTTTTAAGAATAAGAGCCATTTTTAATAAGCTAATACAACGTAGTGAGTACTGGCGCCTAAAAAGATTCTACACTGCGCCACCCCCCAATTGATCTTGACCCAGACGGAGTGCACAATCCTGGACGGCAAACCGCGGCTCACGCATTAAAATTTATGCCAAAGATTTGAACCGAACCTATAAGATTAAATTGTTCCCCCTTCTATCTTTGATACATATCTCCTCGACTGCAGGAAGTTTTGCGTTGGCTCCTTCATTCATTATAATACTTTTGGGTCATGTTTGTCTCGGAGTCCCCACCACCTTACGGGATAGACCAGGAGAAATGCTATCGCAAAGTGCCAATGAGAGTTCTCGTGCTGGGCTTAAGTCGAACTGGAACGGAATGTGAGTTCATCATTGCTAACGCAATCTCGTTTCTTTCCATATGTTTCTCACTCTAGTCACTACTTGAAATCGCATGACTGAACACATATGCATAGCACTTCGAAAAGCATTAGTCCAATTGGGATATGATGACACGTACCACGGTTATGCAGCGGCTGTAGAGTACCCTCGTGACTGCAAGATGTGGCTCCAGGCTATGCGGGCAAAATATGATGGCGTAGGAGTGCCGTTTGTCCGTGAAGACTGGGATCTATTACTCGGAGACTACCAGGTGAGCGTTTTACCACCTGCTAGGTACGACTTAATAACTGATACATCTGGATATAAAGGCTGTGTGTGATGTCCCTGCTGCATGTTTTGCGGAAGAATTGATGACGGCGTACCCAAACGCAAGGGTTATTTTAACAAACCGTGACACTGACGCATGGTTTGAGTAAGTGCCCAGCAGTGACAAATTTTGTGGCAGGAATCTAAGATATATTCAGGTCCATCCAGAAAACACTCATGGCTAATGCCTTTACCCGACGAGCTTCTTTCATCTCCTTTCTCGCTACGATAACGCGCAGCCCAAATCGATGGACGCGACCAGTCATGATGTACGCCTTGTCCGATTTCTTCGGTGGAAATTTCGAGAAAAACGGAAAAAAGGTTTACCAAGCACACTACGATCGTGTCCGACAAATGGCCGCCGAGAGAAACATGGAATTGCTTGAATATGATGTTGCGGACGGATGGGGTCCACTTTGCAAGTTTCTGGGACACGAAATGCCGGCGAATCCGTTTCCTAACGGCAATGATAAGCAGGAGGTAAATGCACGTATCAAAGCAATCATTAATCTCGAAGTCAGGCGGCTGCTTCTGGTTTTTGCGGTCTTTCTCTCTTGCTTGGTGATAATGATATTTATTATTCTCCTGCTAGTTCAACTATAGAGCAGCCGGTATGGTGTTCGATTTCTGGTGTGTGGTGCTTGGAAGGACTGATCATTGTTATAATAACGGATTCTAACCTGAGTATGGGTAATGTAAATTAAATTCAAATATAAATAGACAAAAGAATTAATCCATAGAGTGCGCATCGGGGTTTAATCTCAGTTCCAATTTCGTTTCTCTCCCCTACTCTTCATTCTCACTCCTAATAAAAGAAATACAAGCGTTTTGACGGCACACTCTATATAGCAGACATTCTGCTAGGACTTAAGAAGGTCTCCTCATGCTATAACATTCGAGACGAGCTATATTCCGTCTGATATGTAAAAGAAATTGCTGTGCTTACCCAAATTTCAAGTTAAAGTCTTTTCGACCGTAGCAACCATGTCTATTTCCTACGCTGCTAACTTCTGTCTTCCCTCGGAACTTTGAATGTTTTGCGAGCCTGCAAGTATTTAGTGGAGTGGTCGCTCTCTTTCTGAACGACTAAGCGTTATGTTTTCAGAGATATACTATATCAATGTGGCCAGAGTAGAACGCCTTTGGGTCATGTAGCGTATTAAGTCTCAAAAGAAAGCTGCATAAATAAAAAATTTTAAATTAGAATTTAAATCGCATATGTATATGTAAGTTATTCACATCTGGAACTTTTTTTACCGGGGTATGTAGCTGTAAATTTATCGGGATACATTAGCTCCGTTGCTGCGCCTCGATGCACTAGTGGAACCCGAAAATGACGAATCGCTTTCCCAACTTGGGAAAGAGATTCGTGAACATTACCTTAGATCATTCGACTGACATGTCATTGATCCCCATACATGAGCTGAACTTGAACTTGCATCCGTAATAGTATTTAATGTAAATACTATTCACGATAACTCGGATGACGCCAGCACTGCCACACTCGGCTGCATAAAAAATTGGATACAATAAATTGCTACTATCTACGTAGACTGCGGCACCAACCGCAAAAACCCCAGTTAAACGAAAACCTAACCAAAATCAGGGCGGTGTTCCAACACCGCCAACAAAGTTGTTTTGTATTTGAAGCCCTCATAATTTTCCGGCTAGTTTTTGGTTAATGCTTGAAGATCTCACGATTTTGCGGTTATGTTCTGGTTAGCAGTTCAAGACTACGACTGTAATGGGTCAGAACCCGGATAGGGTCTGGTAGTAAGCGTGACCTTGCCGTTAAGCTTACTTTAACAACCACCGACGCGGTCGTAGCGGAACAACGTGGCGCCGAAACCACACTGCATCTAGATTTACCGCACCTGCACCTACTTTCTTCTTTAGCAATAACAGTTTGCAGGCAACTTAGGCCTAGCCCAGCGGGTTGCCAGTACATAGGCAGCATCCACACTCAATTACTAGGCTAGCTGTTCGACTTAGTCCTAGCTCCCGTTCTTGCTGGTACATACGACCATAGGGTGTGGAGAACAGGGCTTCCCGTCCGCTCAGCCGTACTTAAGCCACACGCCGGCAGGTTAGTAGTATGGTGGGTGACCACATGCGAATCCCTGCTGTTGTATGTTTTGTTTTTGTTTTTTTGCTTTTGAGATTCTTTTTATTGAAACAACGGCATCAACTATTACCAAGGACTAATAGGAGACCCCTCAATACCAAGTTGGTAGCAGTAAGAGTTTGTTTATATTTTTACTTAACATACCTATGGATAGAACTGATTTTCTAAGATGTATTTCAAGTCATTATCATCTAAATACTGTCTAAGCATTTTCAAGTTCGTTTATACCCCATTTCACAGAAACTCTAAATGGGCGTTTAACGACTTTAACAAATCTTCCGCCCCAGAAGAAATTGGGAGGCTAGTCAAAATATGCTGATCTGGACGAACCAAAACCACTTGGCTATCCAACCCCATTAGATCGATCCAACGTGCATTGGCATCACCAGGTTGGAGGGAAAAGTCAACGCCGTAGACAACAAGTCGCATCGAGAGAGCGCCAGAAACGGATGCCGGTAGCATTTTCAAAAGTTGCTCAACAGCAGACCGAAAGTGAGCAGCATATTTCTCATCCACCAAAAGAGTAAACGAATCAAGTCGACAAAGGTCCAGCGAAGAAAATTGCTTCTGGGAAACTTGCTCCACAGAAGATTCCTTCACATAGGACGAATCAATGGGAGGCAGATCGTATCCTTCACCAAGAATATTAATCCAAGCATGTGGAATCCTCGCTCCAGGTACACAAACCGACTCAAAAAGCGAAACATTTTCCGGAATTCGCATATCACCATAAACATACCCAATATGAAGACCAAGATTATCAAAATGTTGACGTTGACCTTCAATACCTCTATTAATTTCGACCATAGCTTCCGAGTTCTGGATATTCCTGTACAGATTCCTTCTAGCAATTTCCAAATCTGGATCAGTTGTTCCAAGAGCCTTCAGTAGGCCAAATATCTGCTTGCCGTTTTTAACGCTTTGTTCCGAATTGACGAGGGCAACCTGGCGACGCTCGGATTGGTAAGTATCGAGTAATTTGTCTCCGCCCCATCCGTGATGAACTGCTGCGAGCTTATATGCGAGATTGTGGACGTCTCCGAGGCCTGAGTTTAGGCCTAGACCGCCGGTTGGTGGGAATGAATGGGCGGCATCGCCAGCACTTATGGAGGACATTAGTGAAGTGATTCTTCGGGATTTCAGTTCAAAAAAAGAAACTCACAGGAAGACTTGTCCATCTCGATATGAATGTGCAACTTGCCGACTGAGAAGCCATGGCCGAAAACTAAGTACGTCGTATGGTATTTTGATTCCAATTGCTGCATCTACAACTTTGCGGCAATGCTCTTCATCCCATGACTCAACGGGATTTTTCTCAGGCTGGTATTCAAACAATTAGCATTGAGTAGTATAATCATATTTCTGAATATACTTACGTCGAAATTGCAAATCAACACCTGGTTCCCGGACAAGTCATAACCAATAATGAATCCAGCTACTTGTGGATCCATAATCCAATGAAGCATACCCACTTGCTCCTTTATGACAGGCCTGAGATCAGCATTGATATGAATAGTCATCATGGTATCCGCTATATAGATTGGTTAGATGGGCCATATTCCCAAAATATAGAGAGTGATATTGACTGACTGGTTTCTTCGCCTTCACTCGTGATGCCTAGATACTTTCTCACGGCACTTTTGGCTCCATCGCATGCGACAACGTGTCGAGATTTGATTTTGTACTCTTTTCCTGCAGCACGGTCTTCGATTGTTGTTATCACAGAATTATCAATCTAGCAAAAAGTTAGTATGTACATCTCACACCGACATTAGAACTCCCGGGAACTTTCCTGCTCCAAGCTCACAAACGAGTGATTTTTCCGAACCTCAACAAACCCAGTCTTTGATAATTTCTTCGAGATAAGATCCTCAAAAGCAGGTTGTGGGATATTATGAATCATCTTCAATACATAATCAGTATTTACCTCACCGCATGTTGAGGGACTGAGACTCACTGTCGGAGTATCATCAAGAACATCGTGATCCATTCTCTCGTAAGGTAACCGACCAACCTGTTTACCAGTCAGGCTGGTCACGAAATTCACCCAGTAAGCATCTGAGCGCGGACTTCCAATACTTCGGATCTCATTCACGTCGAGTCCAGCCTGGCGACAGAATTCCAGAGATCGCGGGGAAAGGGCGTGTGCTTTGGGGGCCGCTAATCTTGTCGGGTATCGCTCGATGATCAGAGATCGGACTGTTTAATTTAGATACTCATATGTCTATGTTTCCATTGGTTTCAGGACATAGTTACCTACCATTCAGTTTCTCGAGAATAAAAGAGAGTAATAGACCTGATGGTCCACCTCCAATAATGAGGACTGGTATCTCTTCGGATGCGGAATTGTATATGATCGGAGACATGGTGAGAGCGATTTTCTCAAAAGACTGGGAATAATTAGAAAGGGATAGAAGGTAAAAAGACTCAAGATGGGAGATTAATTCTAGATTTTGGTATATGTATGTACTATTCCAAATCATCGCAGTGGACGATCTTTTAATGCTAGCAAAGTGGGGAGGAGTGGGGGTGGGGAAGTGGGAAACCTGATGCATCGACTAGCAGCTCATTCTCCCTGTTTCTAAAGAGAAGTTGACATCAGCCGGGAAATATTCCACCCGAATGCAAGATAAATGAGAAATGGTCTTCTTGAAACGTGAACCAGCGTGATTTGGAGTGGAGTCACCCCCAAATTATCCGAGGATGCTTTGATATCCCCAATATCCAGATCGCATGTTATCTTAGATGGTTGATAGCATCAAGACTTTCCGAATGGAAGGAGATATAGACAGGAATTGAGTAAACCGCGTTTGCTCCATGATGCTTGAAGCGTAGTTTAGTAAACCGAAAGACACCATGGGATCATGATTCGAACCACAGTATCTAGTAACTACTAGCCAGTACTAGAAAAGGTTATAATCGCAACGAGGAGGTATTTTTCATGAGAGCCTGATGAGATCACTGGTGGTTTAAACAGTGATGCATAGTCAGTCTGGGAACGCTATCTCTTTGAGTGGATGCAACCTTTACCTAGTCCCATCTCTCCCATTGTACGAAATATCGATGCTTTCACAAATTCATCAATTTTTTTCTGGGGACTGGATCGACAACAACAATATCAACAACAATAACACTATATCTCATCGCGCAAAATAACTTCTTTGGAATAAATTCTTTCAAACAAATTTTTAGCAGGCCAGTCGAGCAAGATGGGTTCCTGCCAGAGGAGTCAGCCATGAGTGAGTGACCTGGCAGATCGAAGCATGCCAGCTGAGCAAGCATAGGAGAGGTCAGTCATGAGTGCATGTCTACCTGGAACACTCTGATCTGCCAGCTCACTCATGACTGATTCCCCTGGAAGAATCCTATCTTGCTCAATATGTTTCAAGTCCGCTGTAATTGACTGGCCTGTTAAAAATCTGTTTGAAAGGGCCCGGTACGGTCCGGCTACTGGTAGCCATCCTGATGGGCGTTGAAGAAATAGATTTTGGCGTGGGAATCTGGCTCCTTTTATAACTTCCCCAAAGGATGTGGTCCAGCTTTGGGTCGATGAGGGACACTTTCAGTACCAGTCATAACCGCAATACCAAAAGCTTGACAAACCGACATACAGCCCATGCAGCTGTTACAACCCAATCTTTCTCAACAATCAAACAGCAGAGCCATGCCGCAGTCCCACGTTATGCCGGTGGCCGGGTGGTCTAATGGTAGCCATCCTGGTCGGTGTCAAAAACACGGATTTTGGCATGGGGACCATAGTTGTGTTTATACCAAGACACCGCTAGTCTGAACCCAGAAGCCATAAAAATACCTGTATCCACTAGTCGTTTGCGGGCATAAACACGATGCAGGAGAAGTTTCACTATTTACACGCCTAATATCAGGAGAAGAGATTGTGGTTCTTGGAGCAATGCTTTCATTCTTGGTCTTCTCTTTGGCTGGCTCTATGTTGAGTATGTGTAGTTATTTGCCCGGGTTTTGGCAGATTTTTCTGAGGAAGATCGTCCACCAATGCCCAGATACGGTGCGTTTTGGAGAATTACAAACACTACGGTCCCCTTATGCAAGGTCGTACCGCTTTCTTTGAGTGTGCATAGTGCCTAACAACGGAAAAGCGGCAGCTGGCATCTCACTATGACAGAGAAATCCGTCCATGCATCCATGCATCAATCCACGTTATGCGGGGCCGGGTGTGACAGAGACCCATTCGCGGCTCTCAATCACGAAGATTAATTGGACTGACAATCGGGAATCCAGATTCATGCGTCATGAAAGTCATTACCTCATTAATGTCTATCATTGCATCCAGCGGTAGTCATTCATCCACTGTTGTCTCGGAGCTTCGCCAAGGCAGCCGTTATCCCTTCGCTCATCTCCTCAGCTGGTTGAGTCTCCTTCGAAGAATCCTGAGCAGGTGCCGAAGCCAATGCTTCCAACTCAGCTGTCCTGCGACTTTCTTCCATCACAGCTCGCAGAATCTCTTCATCCTCATCCATTTCTTCTCGACGAACACGGGTACTCGGTTGCACTGGAGGCTTTGGCCGGTTTGGAACCTGACTCTTAGGTACAGTAGATTTCTTCGTACTTCCAACCCGGAAGTCCTCTCGTACCGCACTGCACCATTGTTGAACTTTTTTCTCACCCCAGCCAGGCACTGCGCTAATCTGCTCCGGCTGCGCATTGACTGCATTTTGAAGGCTGCCAAATGTGGATATCAAGCTAGCCGTGTCCGATTTGTTGATAGCTCGTGGAGTTGTCACGAATTCCTCAATGGATTCTTTATAGGTTTGGGCTTGTTGGGAACGGATAGCCGTGGGTTGGGCGTATTCGGACGACTTGAAGAGCTCGAGGTATTGCGCGGCTTCGGGGGCGGACCAGCAGAGTATCAGAGTAAGATTGTTGATAATGGAAGTTTTTGATAGCTCTTTCAGTGGGTCTTCGTGATTCGGAATGTCTACCATGACCAGCACGATGCGCAGGTTGTATTTGCCGGCTAGAGCTCGCACTCGGGAGTAGATGTATTCAGGATGGAGACGATGGTATTTTAATGAGAGAAATAGAGCACATGTTGTGAGCCCGACCACATAGTCAGCTGGAATATCGGCATATTCCCAGGGCAGCAGTTTTATGTGATTCAAGATCGGATTGCCCTTTTGTCGCGTCGACACGAGAATGGCGGATGGACCAGGGCGGTTTGAGAGGGCTTGTGGTTTCGGCTGTTGAACTTTGGGTTGACCAGTGGATGGGGTACCCGGGGTACTAGGGCCACTGGGCTGTGGCGGCGACCCTGGCTTTGATTGAGGATCCATTGAATATGCCACAAAGATCCAAGATTGTAAGATTGTAGGTTGTAGAATGAAAGTAGATGGCAGCTCCAACGCCTCAAGGTGATCTCCGGGCGGTGACTGCCGGCAGTTGCGATAAGCAATTCTTATCAGCTTTCACCGCCCGCGCAGCCGTCCGTCTTTTTCTGCCGCCAATTTTTGCAGGAAGCGAAAAAGTTCCAGCGTCAACGCTTTGCAACTCACATCACAATGGCTGAGCTGAACAGGAAACGACGCTTCTCAGACGAAGGTGTCGCTCAAGATACCGACGTCAAGATGGAGGAACCTAAAAAGGCCACCACAGAGACCTCAACGGCCGCCAAACCAAATCACACCCTGTTCGTTCGATCGCTTCCAGCCACAGCTACGACAGACAGTCTGGCAGAGTTCTTTTCGCAATCCTACGTTCTGAAGCATACCGTCGCTGTCAACAACCCGGAGACAAAGCAATGCAAGGGTTATGGTTTCGTGACCTTTGCCGACCTCGAAGACGCTCAGAGTGCCCTGGAGGAGCTCAACGGTGCCGACTTTGAGGGAAAGAAGATTCGAGTCGAATATGCCCAACAACGTCACCGTGAGATTGATGAGAAGCTTGGAAAGAGCAAGCCCGCTGCGAAGTCACAACAGGCCAAGCAAGATCGCGAAGACCAAAACGCGGCAAACCAACCCCCCAAACTGATCATTCGCAACTTGCCATGGAGCATCAAGACAACCGATGACCTGGCTGTCCTTTTCCGCAGTTTCGGAAAGGTCAAGTGGGCTGATCTGCCTAAGCAAAACAACAAACTTCGCGGTTTCGGCTTCGTCATTCTGCGCGGCAAGAAGAATGCTGAGAAGGCTCTTCAGGCTGTGAACGGAAAGGAGATCGATGGTCGCACATTGGCTGTTGATTGGGCTGTTGACAGGGAGACATGGGAGAATGTAAAGAAAGACGATGATGAAGAGGGGGAAAAGAAGGAGTCCGAGGACGTGGACATGGAGGACAAGCCTGCGGAGGATGACGACGACGAGACTTCATCTGACGAGGATAGCGACGAGGATGAGGAGGACGATGAAGACGATGAAGACCTCGAGGACCTCGACGAAATGGTCGAGCAGGCCCACAAGGAAGAGGTCGAAGATGACCGCAACGCCTGCACAGTTTTCCTCCGCAACCTGCCATTCACCTGTACCGACGACACACTCTACGAGCACTTCACTCAATTCGGCCCGCTTCGATATGCCCGAATTGTGGTGGATCGCGAGACTGAACGCCCCCGTGGAACTGGATTCGTTTGCTTCTGGAAGGTCGAAGACTGCATGGCCTGCGTCCGTGAAGCCCCCAAGGAGGATAGATTCGCCGCCGACAAGGAGCGCTCCAAACCCGCCATGAAGCACTCCGTTCTTCAACACGAGAACTCCGACCCTACTGGTCGCTACACTCTGGATGGCCGAGTTCTGCAAGTCGCCCGCGCCGTCAACAAGCGCGAGGCTACTCGATTGGAGGAAGAGGGCGTCTCAGCTCGTCTGGTTCGCGACAAGGATAAGCGTCGTCTCTACTTGCTGTCTGAGGGTACCATCCCCTCCAACTCCCCTCTCTACAAGAAGCTATCTCCCTCCGAGATCAAAATGCGCGAGGAGAGCTTCAAGCAGAGAGAGGGCTTCATCAAGAAGAACCCCGCCCTCCACCTCAGTCTCACCCGTCTGTCAATCCGTAACCTTCCCCGTCACATCACCTCCAAGGACCTCAAGCAACTCGCCCGTGAGGCCGTTGTCGGCTTCGCCAAGGATGTCAAGGCCGAGAAGCGTCAACCCCTCTCCCGCGAGGAGCAACAACGATCTCGCGATACCATGAAGGAGCTCGAGCACGAGCGCAAAGAGAAGAAGGCCGGTATCGTCCGACAAGCCAAGATTGTCTTCGAGACTCGCGAAGGTACCAAGGTGCCCGAGAAGGCCGGTGGAGGTCGCAGTCGTGGATACGGTTTCATCGAATACTACACTCACCGACACGCCCTGATGGGTCTTCGCTGGCTCAACTGCCACCCAATCGAGATCCCCGCAAACTCAGACTCAGAAGAAAAGGATAAGCGCAAGCGCCTGGTTGTCGAGTTCGCTATTGAGAACGCGCAGGTCGTTAAGCGTCGCGCAGAGCTACAGGAGAAGAAGAAACAACAGGCTAAGGAGAAGGCCGAGAAGGCCGAGAAGGGAGAGGAGGAAGAGGATGATAAAAATCAGAAGGGTGGCAAGGGTCAGAAGCGAAAGCGTTCTGATAAGAGCAAGGATGGAAAGGATGAGGAAGATGGTGAGGAGGACAAGGTCGCTAAGCGCAATCGGATTATTGGCAAGAAGCGTGCGCAGCGTAAAGCTCGTGGCAAGAAGGCCTGAAGTTGAAGCTGAATCCGAAACTGTGAAGGATTATACATATAGAGCTTGTTTTGCTGTATCTAATGCCCGATATACCATTCTAAATCAAAAGCACTGTGATTATCATATCGTGAATGTAATGTAATTGTAGACTGGAGCAATGCTTGCAGAACCATCTGCTGTAGGTCCTGTTCACCTCATAGATCGTAAGGACCGAGCTCTCTCCGGGTATATTTATCTCGTACACTCGATGCAATCTATCTCAATCGGTTTCCAGATCGATCTAGAAATTCGTCGCACCCTCCACCTTCCCAACAATATTATACCGCTTACTAAAGAACTGATACCACTCATCTAGAACAGTCTTCTCCTTCTCCGGAAGGTCATACCACTCCGGCACACAATCCTCAGGCTTCAACGAAGACTTAGCCAGGGCGCGCGAAGCATCTTTACCAGCGAAGACTGTTTAAAGGAAAGGTGAATGTTAGTTAGCCGTTGTCCATACAACCAACCCCGCATCGGTGTGCTCTCGTGTCGCGCATGGCGCATAGCGCATCTATTCCTACTTACCCTTATATGAACCCGAAGCTCCGTACATAGGGTTCCGAGTAACATCGAAAACAATTCCCTTCATAGCGACGAGGGTAGGACGTTCAGGGTCGGAACCTGTGTGGAGAGGAATGGAATTAGCTGGAGGTTGGATAATTTGACCTCGGCACAAACAGACCGTCACATTTAGCCAATTCCTCTGGGGAAATTGGGTCGTCTTTTGGGGGGTCTAATTGGACCGGAGTCTTGGGTGCGAATCGTTCGCCCATTTTGTGTGTAGCAAGTTGAGTTGAGGAGATGAGAGAGCTGTTGTGAAGGGGGAGTTGTGGGGAGGAAGAAGAGGCGGGGTCATCGGGGAGTTTCTCGGAGTTCTTTTCGGCTGCTGACGAACTCCGCGCTTTCGAGTGGATACACTGGAATATACCAGATCTACTATATATCTAGCATATAGATCTTATTTTATATTGTTGAAACTATTTACTCTTTACTATATGATATAATATATAGCTGATAAATTATATGACTTCAAAAGACTAGTAATACTCACTTAGTAAAAGAGTGGCGTAGATCAGATGACATCCAAACTATCAAAACACCAAAAGATCACAAAAACCACTTCACTTCATCTCCACTTCCAATACCCAAACACTCAATATCCAAGTGTTGAAATACTTTCTTAAAATGTCTTCAACCACAAATCCCAAACAAATCCACCCCTCCAAATCAAATACAAAAACTCCCCTCTCCCCTCCAACAGACCGTGGCAATTCCCACCCTAACTATACCGATTCTGACGTCATTCACCATGTCTACTTCGAAGACAACGACAGTTTCTTTCCTCCGAGTTGGCTAGGTCAAACAAATGATCAGTCAAAACGCAAGATGTCAGAGGATAGCGCTGCTAGTGAGGATTTGTCGTATTTTAGGGATGAGAATCGGCCTTATGGGCCGGCGGAGAAGGAACATGTTGATTGAGGTTATTATGGCAAATGATATTGGAGCAGGGTGAAAGTCGTCCATTTTGCATTGGAACGATATACCTAGTGGCAGTAGTCAGGTTATTTTGGCATATATTCAAAACGCATTTCTCAAATTCCTTGTATCATCTAATAGATGAAGCTCGAGCTCGGTAAACAAGAGCACATATAAAATAGACTCCAAAGCCAAAAATCATGAATGACCCGCTCATAAGAGCTGAAATAAAAATATTCTTCAAGGCGTTAGAAGAGGCCCATCTCGTACCATACGAGGCAACCTCGCCAACAAACCCGAACCCAGCTCCGTAAACAGGAACGAGTGAAGCAGAAGTGAAGAACAATATGTTTATCAGTTGTAGAAGTCGTAAGTACCGCAGACGCAATGTAGAAAGATTTATCTCAATCATAAGTGAGAAAAGTATAACCCCAAAAAGTCCAATAGGTGCAAGGACCATAGGCACGAAGAAATTGCTTAAGCCATCCAAAATTGTGCTCGAGGTAGTCACTGCACACGCCATGCAAACCAGTGCCGTGCATATCAAACTGAAGTAGAGTATTGCCACTCCAACGGTCTGCGTGTGGTTGACCCAATCACTGTCAGGGTCTTCAGAACTTATCGGCGTCTCATCAGGGATGGAAGAGACATCAAAATCCGTTGACTGGGACTCAATGCCTAATATTCCAGCAGGATCACTATTGCGATCACAATCGTGCTTCTGATTGAGGCTTGCTTCGGGATCTGCTGAAATTTAATCAGTTTCTTTATCCTTCAGGTGCTCGTGTGGACTAGACTAAATACCAGGTTCTATGTATTCGAATATGCCGACCAGAGGTGCAATCAGTAGAACAACAGCAACAACTTGTCCGAACCCCCAGTCATCATTTGAATCACCCGAAACAACAATCAAATTTCTTTGCATCCCTAGCTGGAAGTTTTGCAAATCCTCTCCGTGTTGAAGTATCTTTCTCAAACGCATGACGCCCCATCCAAACCCCGCGAAAAGCCAGCCCACCTGTTCCCTGTGAGCTATGTATAATCCCGAAGGGTGCAATGAATGTGGGATCTCACCTCCAAAGACGTCGAGGAACAGCTTTCTAAGAACAATCTCCCGATCAGGAATATTGTCAACAGTGGACGGAATAGTAGGGTGCGTCTCAAGCTATGCGACGAGCATTTCGAGCAGAACCGGTCATAAACAACACTCAATAAACCACGAGCTCGAATGCTCAACCAGGATCGAATCCTTCCACAAATGCCAATCGAGATTGATTTGAACATTTTGAGTATACGAGCCACGAACCCAAATATGATCAAGACCATAGATACAATCATTGCGTAGTAACTGTAGGATGATCCACTGTAGGATGATCTTGATTCGGTCCCCAAATGGCACATCGCGGGGTCAATAGTTACCAGTAAAATGGGTGCTTTTTCTATATTCCATACAGCGCTAGTCCATTCATAACTGCCTGTAAGGGATAGTGCTGTTACCAGAAGAATAACGAGAGCAGTCATAGAGAGTAGCCGCCACGCCCGCTCAACCGGATGATTGTATAGGTGATTTCGGAGAAGCGTTAAGCAAACCAGGTGAGTGATATTCGAGAACCAAGCAAGACAGATAATTGTCATCCAGTGGTAGGTCGATAGACCATCAAATAATTGTTTATATCCACTTATGAGTATCGACGATCCTGTTACGATCTGAAGATCACTCATCGCCAAAATGCACTATAACTTTGTCAGCCAAGTATATTTTGTCTTGAGGCCAGCTGATGGGCATCAATCGCCATACCCTAACAAAAGTTCTTTCAATCCGAAGCCTTGAACCAATCTTTTTTGATCCCATAGAACGCCATGGTCTACAGATAGTTCGGACAATAATATCGTCAATTTTGTTTACGCGAAATGACTCAGTGGTAACGTCTTGGTTTGTCTTCCGGAAGGGATCCTTCCTCGGCTCATAAGCTAAAATAAAATAAATCGTTGTAAGAAGCACCGCAATTCCAGCAGTTCCAATATAATTTGCAATAACCTAGACCACTTATCAGCTTCTGTCAAGAGGATTAGTTGACTACTTACCCCACGTCCAGTAATATCAGGGTTTACAGATATGGAAGGCTGTGGTTGGGTACAATTGTAGGAAGGCCGTGAGGGCATTTTGAATATAGACATAAAGAACCTTACCCTCACAAAGCCATAAGAAGCAGAAGAATTTGCTAAGAAGAGATTATCATGGGGAGGAACTTCGCGAGGCTGGGATCAGTGACTAAACAACTTGTTTTGGGATATTATGATGTTGATCGCTTGCGCCCTGCGGCTGAGTTGCAGGAGTGAACATATTTCGAACCAACGAGAGGACAAGAATTATTCTTGAGCCACTCAATGATGAAAGTTTCATCCTATTCCTATGCTTCTTATTACGTCAGTTTTTACACTGATTCTTTACCCCCTAGCGCACGATACTAAAGCAACGAGCATCAATAGCCATGCTATGTAAAGATCTGTACTTTATGGGAATGACTAGGAGAAGTATGTTCAGTCTACGATCAATAAATATTTGAACTGTCAGGTTAAATACGGGAAGCGTCGCTTTAGTGTAACGGTACTGAGATGAGAACGATGAGTCTCCAAGAGTGAGAAGTTGCGAAATGAACTTTTAGCCCGTTGACGGGGAATGTAATAAATCTCTACGAAAACTGAAAATATAATAGAAATTTCATAAGTTTATGCATTCTCTTCAAATATCATAGAATTGAGTCAAATTTCCCAAATTGATTCTCTACCAGAGGTTACTAGGAGCCTCTATTACATTCTGTTCCTGTTCGCCACTTCGAGCCGATAGTAACTAAAGGATTCTCTCCAAGTCGAGACAAACCTTGAATTACACATGCCGAACCTCCCTTGGAAAGCAGTTAGATATAAATCTACATCCCATTTATTGATAGTATCCCAAGATCTGAATGCATGAAATACTTCCACCCCACAGCCCCGCTAAATCCCGCTTCCAGCGAAACCGCCAATCTGATTTGCTCTTCTCTCGGTTCGCTCGGACTACGCCGACGGCCTCGGCCAACGGGCAAACTCGCTGCTACTCCTGGCTAGCTTGCTAGTTATTACTCCATATTATAATGGCTCTCTAAGGCCCGCCAAGCAATTCGAGGGGAATGCGCCAAGATGCAAAATTTTCCTTTATCTCGGCTCTTGTTTCTTACCCTTTTTCCTCTTCTTTTTCTGGTAAAAGTTTCAATCCCATTCTTTTTGTTATCCCTTGCTTAATCTTTCATGTCGCAATAGCACTTGGTATACATATCTTTCCCACGGTGATCTGCAGCACCTGTCAACATGTCCCACCCAGACTCTAAATCAGAGCTGGGTCCTCATTCGCCGATGGTGGCTACGATTCAATCCGCGGAGACTCCCCGCACTCTTTCTGACCCGGAGACTAAAACCACTTCTGTCAAAGTCGTGGGTAAAGGTGTGGAGAAAGATTCTCTCAATAAGCGCGATGACTCCATCGATGGTGGTTCTATGAAACCCACCTACGATCATACTCATCGTAAGTTGAAACCGCGCCATGTTCAACTGATCGGCATCGGTGGTACTATTGGTACTGCACTTTATGTGCAGATTGGATCTGGTCTGCGCACAAGTGGGCCTGGAAGTTTGTTCCTTGGATTTAGTATTTGGTAAGTGAGTCCCGATCCTTTTTTGTTTTTACTATCACCTTCAATCCTGGGTTGTCTCGAAAATATCATTGGGATTGAGTATGCAATCTACTTCATTCATAGCTGGCCACGAGCCAGTGAGTCAAGATGACAAAAACGAATTCAAAAGCGAGAAAAAAGCCTTTCGAAAACAAAATCAATCACAGAAACACAAAAAAACAGAAAGAGTTCAGTCCTTCAACACTTCCAAGGACGTAAGCAGATTTAGGCCAAAGCTTGTTCCAACTCGGTGTATCAACATCAGCCACCCTGCCCAATCAATCCCAAAGCGAATCAACCCGGACAACAAACACCCATATGCCAGCCCATGATAGACAACCAAGCCCATGCATTGTTCATACTCTTATAAAAAGCGGAATCTTATACCTTGACTTCTAGGAGTGCAGTTATTTTGATCATCACCGTTTGTATGAGCCACCTCATCCCAGTCCCTGCCAAGCAACCACAGGAAACCTCTCCAAAAGCGCCATAAAACCCCTCGCGACATTATTGCCTTTCCTCATTGAGATACGGCTATACGTCACCCATCCCTCTGTAGTCAAATACTCACATTTATTTCCAGGCCTCGCAGAGATGGTCACCTACCTACCCATCTCATCCCCATTCATCCGTTTCGCCGGCCGCTACGTCGACGAAGCCCTCGGCGTCGCAGCAGGATACAATTTCTTCATTTTCGAAGCAGCGCTCGTCCCGTTCGAAGTCGTCGCCGTTAGTCTGATCATCAATTATTGGACTAGCGTTATCCCAGTTGCAGCGATGAATGTCATCGTTCTTGTTCTATACGTGTGAGCAGCGATAAATCCCAGCTCCCTCATAACCCCATTAGCATTCAACATTTGAACTAACTGAATACAGAGCTCTAAACGTCTTCGCCGTAAAGTGGTACGGCGAAGCCGAATTCTGGCTCTCACTAGGAAAGGTCCTACTAAGCATCGGACTAATCTTCTACACCGTGATCGTAATGCTCGGCGGAAACCCACTAGGCGATCGATTCGGATTTCGATACTGGAATGAACCAGGGGCATTTAACGAATTCTACAAAACAGGCGACACAGGCCGTTTTCTCGGATTTCTAGCCGCTATCATAACAGCAAGTTTCACCATCGCCGGACCAGATTACGTCTCCATGGCCGCAGGTGAAACAATGAATCCCCGAATCGTTCTCCCCAAGGCATTCAATGGTGTATTTTATCGATTAACGGCATTTTTTGTCCTGGGTGTTCTTTGCGTTGGTATTCTTGTTCCTTATAATGATCAAACTATGGCAGATGCGTTCGATAATGATAAACCTGGAGCTGCGGCTTCGCCTTATGTTATTTCGATGGATCGGTTGGGGATTCCTGTTTTGCCGCATATTGTTAATGCGGTTGTTTTGACGGCTTCGTTTAGTGCGGGGAATAGTTATGTTTATTGTGCTAGTCGAAGTCTTTATGGACTTGCTTTGGAGAAGAAGGCGCCGAGGTTTTTGACTAAGTGTACGAAGAATGGTGTGCCGGTTTATTGTGTGGGTGTTGTGCTTTTGATTGCTCTTTTGAGCTTTTTGCAGGTTTCGAATGGGGCTTCGGTTGTTTTGAATTGGTTTGTCAATTTGGTATGTTCGCTTCTTCGATATCTGGGTGGAACGACCTTTTTCTTCTAACACTGTCTAGGTAACCGCGTCGCAACTGATCAACTTCTCCGTCGTCACTTTCACATACATTCGCTTCAAGAAGGCCTTAGATGCCCAGGGAATTGCTCGTGAGACTCTGCCTTACCGCAGTTGGTTCCAGCCTTATATCGCTTATATTGCATGCACTGCTACAACTATCATGGCATTTGTCGGTGGCTACACGGTTTTCTTGCCGGGTAACTGGTCCATCCCAACCTTCCTCTTTTCATACACCATGATTGGAGTCTTCCCGGTTCTTTACTTTGGATGGAAATTCTTCCACAAGACGAAGTTTCTCAAGCCCGAGGAAGTGGATCTTGTCACTGGTCTGGCTGAGATCGAGGAATATACCCGGGATTTTGTTCCTACACCACCGAAGTAGGTTCTTCATGACTTGTCAATCGCTCGTTTATGATACTGACTCATACCTTCTAGGAGTACTCTTCACAAGTATATAGCCAAGCTTTTCGACTGATACCGATCACACTTAGGTACAGCCAGCCTGAGCTTGGCAACATCCATGTTGTTGAGGATAGATCCTCAATGCCGACACTGGCAATATAACGATGTACACGCATGTTTATAGAACAGTTCTTGTCAATACCCATGTCAGACATAATTTGAAAAGAAATGAAACAAATTTCTCAAACAACACTGTGTACAACAGTAGCGTTGCCATACAATTGATCGGTGACCAGAGATGATAAATCTACTGAATAGTGTGAGAAATTGTTAATTAATTATATTCAAACCAAAAATCCCAAATCTATGCCCATATATTCAATATATTTCACAGAAATGAAGCCTTAAGTTCCCATAGGAACTCCCTACTCCTACTCCACACCCTGAGCCTTCAAAGCCTCCAACCGCTGCTTATTCCTCTTCCCAAGAATGCGCAACGTATTCTTCTTCTCATTCTCCGTCATCTGTTCCCAATTTCCAATTCGCGATAGCGTCCCATCAACATTAACCACCATTGGGCCCAGGTGATCAAGTGAAACACCGCCATCAGCACCAAGGTCTAGACGGAGTTGTTTTGGTTGGTCTTCTGAGGTGGATGCGGTTTCGGGGAGGTAGAGATGTTCTTGTCCTTGCTGGCCCTGCTCCTGCGCTTGCTTGTCGGTATTGGAATTGGAATCGGACTCTGGCTCGGTGCTTTTATGGTTGTTTGTGTCGGGGGTTGAGTTGGACATTGTGTGCGATTGTCTTGAGTCGAGTTTGTTGAGGGGGCACTGAGGGAAGAGGATTGTGTAGAGGCGTGAGGGTTGGTGTTGAGAGAATGAGGTTGTTGTTAGACTCCAGCTGGATTGGATGGAGGCGCGGGTGAGGAGAGGATTCACGCTGAGGTGGAGGAGGGCGGCGCGGTAGGCTGTTTGCGATAGGCGCATGCTGGTGTGGATGAGGTTGAAGATGAAGTTGAAGTTGGAGTTGGTTGGGTTGCGGAGGCGAAAAGAAAGTGGGCGGAGAGCGGGTCTAAACAGAACAGCTTCATAGATTGATGGATTGACAGCTTGAATTGTTATATTGTACACTTTTATTTCTATTTATTATTATTACATCATTTGTCTAATGCTATCGGAACCACCAATTGACCTAAAATAGTAAGTTAGTAGATAGCCAGCAGCTCATACAAATGCTCGTACTCACCGACGCAGTAACACCCTCCCCAACACCTTTAATACTATGCCACCACCCCTTAGGAATAAAAAGTCCATCCCCATCCCCAAGCTCAGCCTCAAAACAATTCCTACCCTCCGAACCAGCAGAGGAAACCGGAACACCCCAAACCATCTCATCCAACAACGCCCGCTCCTCACCCTGCATCATCTCTTCACCCCGAATCGCCGCCGCACCCCGATCACTACTTTTCCCCAATCGCCTCCTAACAGCCGCAAAAACAGCCTGTCCATCCTCCGGCGCAAGAAGTCTCACCATCTTGCGCCCGGCAAGTTGAACAAAAAGGTTCGGGTTCGGATCACGGTGAAGAGGCGTGTATGTCGGCGGATGTCCAATCCAAATATTCGCATCGTATACATCGCCTTTCCCGGCCCTAGCGACAATTTCAGGTGTAGGGACATCTTCGCGGAGGCTTGGGGGTAGATCGAGGAGTTGACATTGAGCTAGGTATAATCTCGTATCTTGAGGTGATGATTCCGCCATGCGCATCCATTCCAGGAAGAGGTTGAGAGGAGCGTGGAATTGGCGAAATTGAACGGATCCGGTGGAGGATGGGTTAGTTGGTTCTGTTAATTCGAGGGGGACGAAGGCATCGGCGGCGTGTTGTTGGAGATATTCGATATTCAGGCTGGTCGCGTGAGTCGAATTATTGCTCGGGTCGTTGACCTTACTTTGAAACCATTTTCTCGCGGCTGGAGTATTGCGGAATTCAGCTCGAGGAAGGATACCTGGTTTCTCGGGGAGAAAACATTGTTGTTGGAAGGTTGAGATGCGCGAGTCGGGGAGGGTTTGGAGGGGATGGTATGATCGGGTTGAGGTGAAGGATGAGAGGAATTGTTTAGGCGGTTTGTATTGAAGGGGTCGGCTTAGAGCTCGAACTGATAGGGACCATTGCGGTAAGGGCATACGGGTCCACCGTGGGGGTTGATGGGTTGATTGAGGTTGGATAGCTGGAGATTTGGAGAAATGAAGATGGAATGGGGAAGAGTGAAGAGTGGAGAGTGAGTAGTTCATGCCTTAGACCTGGGGCATCAACTGCCCAAGTATACTTCATCTCTCACTCTTCTTTCTTTTCTTTCTCTTCTTTCTACACTTCACTCCTCCATCTCACTCTTCAACAACTCACCTCTCACCTCTTCAATACGTCAGTCTCACTACCACGAGGAACCTCCACTCGCTGTCATTGACCATCAACAACATACCACATGGTGGTAGACCAACAATTGCAAACACATTGTCTCGCAAGTTCGGCATGGATCTTCGATCAACCTCTGCTAGAAAACCTTTTCAGTATGTTCTGACCTTTCAAGTCTCTCCCTGGCGGTGTTTTAGATTTACTAAAAAGCTATGAATCATCCACAGATGGCACGAAGCTTGTCGACGATCTAAACATCGATCCGGGTATCGATATGCCAGATAAAGACTTGGAGACTTCCATCTTGCTTCGGCAGCAATCACGACGCTAATGAGGAGGAGGAAATTCCATACAAGGGTGAACACACTGTCACTATTGCCGATTTACAGACACCGCTTAACGAAGACCATATTGTCGGATA
Source organism: Penicillium sumatraense (assembly GCA_020086695.1). NCBI lineage: Eukaryota > Fungi > Ascomycota > Eurotiomycetes > Eurotiales > Aspergillaceae > Penicillium > Penicillium sumatraense. The sequence goes on along the minus strand of JAGIKU010000623.1, from coordinate 368,905 downwards.
GATACTAGAAGACAAAGATGTTATGATTCCATCAGCTCTTGGCATATTAATCAACATTGTGGGAGACTATCCTGGCATTTATTTTGCTTCAATTTTTGTAGAGTCCGTCTCCAGTATCGTATCTCTTTACTTACTCTTAGGTTGTTAGTCTTCCAGATTGTAGTTTCATACTTTCAGTTGATTGCCCAAAATGGCTGCTTAGTCATGACCCCAGACTCCTGTCAGATCTCATAAGTTTGTACCCCCACGAGGAGTGTCACTTTTAGTATTAATCAACACGAGGGTTGTGGCTAGCTGATTATATTCTAATACTACTCTATCAAACATTTCAATCACCCTCATCCAATCGGTTTCAGACTACTCTATATCAGCTTATTAGTACTTTGTACTAAGTACGGTAATCTGCACAATTCATGTTCAGCATAAGCACAGCGAATTACCGAGGTTGCCAAGGCCGAACCCCCTCTTTACTCTTTTGCATTTGGACTCTGCAGCCGAGTCGATCTGCAGACTAAATTGACTAAATCACCCGTGCTAAGACCTCGTAGTTCTTTCTTTCTCCAACGGAGTACAATATATTCTTATTACGGATTACAGTCTGCTCTGCCAGCGCAGTGCAGTGCATATCGGAGCTAACTTGATTACCGCGGTTGGGTGCTGATCATCTTCACATGCTGTGCTACATCTCATTGGATTAGGTACTATTAACCCGGTAACTTCTACTGCTACTCTACTTTGTCAACCTCAGGGGAGATCATCACAGTCCCCGGTCTCTCTAGAAAGACCTGAGCCGAGATCCTGTTCGACTTTCAACAAAGATCGTGGAAAGCCTGTGTTTTTCAAAATGCCATCTGTCGCAAATATCCATAAGCGTCATGCATATGGCAAAGATGCGCATACTTACTATCCCGTCCTGATTGTCGGCGCGGGTGAGTCCGGCGTCGCGATGGGATGTCGTTTGAAGGAAGTTTTGGGAACGGACCAGTTTCGAATTTTCGAGCGCCAGTCGGGAATCGGGGGGACTTGGTGGATTAATCGCTATCCCGGTGCTGCTTGCGACATGTAAGTTATCCACTAGGTTAGTCTGGGCGAGCGAGCGAGCTAGCTACAACCTTTAATTTACGCTCCTTCTGACTTGATTCTCTTTAGTCCCGCATTATTCTACTCCTTTTCATTCGCACCAAAGAAGAACTGGTCAACTCTACACCCCTCCGGCCCCGAAATCGCCCAATATCTCGCCGACGTCTGCGAACAATATCAAATCGTCGACAAAATTCAATTTCACACCGACGTGAAAAATCTACGCTGGATCGAAGAAGATGAAGAATGGGAAGTCACTCTTTCGCATTTAGTTCCCGGAACTGGGGATCTATCGGCCTATGAAAGAGAACAACTTGCGATCGAAGAAGGCTCACACCGGGTTTTTATCAAGGAAGAAATTGTCCGGGCTAAGATCGTTGTCAGCGGTGTAGGTGGTTTAGTCGAACCAAAGACATGGCCGAAGGATATCCCCGGCATCGAGAACTTCGAGGGAGAAATTATGCATACGGCCCGATGGAATGATGAGATCGATTTGGAAAATAAAGATGTGATTGTCCTCGGTTCGGGATGCAGTGCAGCGCAAGTTGTTCCTGAACTGGCAAAACCTGAAGCCAATGTTCGCTCTATCACACAGCTTATGCGAACCCCTCCTTGGGTTCAACCTGATCTACTTCCACCTCGAGCACTGGAGAAATGGGACAGATGGATGCCGAGCATATTGACGCATGTGCCGGGTCTAGCTGGATTCGCACGAAACAGTTTATTCTTCATGCTTGAACACAATTTTTTCTCTATGTTCACTGATACGGCCTATGGTCGGTGGAAGAGACCACAACTTGAACAAGCCTTCCTTGATCATATGCGCAAGATGGCTCCGGAGAAATACCACGAAATGCTTAAGCCGGATTACAGTCTAGGCTGTAAGCGTCGTATTATTGATGGAACTTGGTATCGCAGCTTGAACGCATCAAATGTCGAACTGACGACTCAACCACTTACTCACGTTCACGCAAAGAGTGTGACTATCGGACCGGGCTGTTACTATCCGCCTAACCAGACAAATGACGAGGTTAGAGAATTACCCGCCGACGTGTTGATTCTAGGCAACGGCTTCGAAACAAATAAATGGCTCCACCCACTCAAGATGTCTGGCAAGGGAGGCAAAGATATCCAAGAATTGTGGGATGAGCGTGGAGGTGCTCAGGCTTATCTAGGTATCGCCGTTGACCAATTCCCTAATTTCTTCATGCTTTTTGGGCCGAATACCGCGACTGGACATACTAGTGTCATTTTTGCAACTGAGAATGCGGTTAATTACTCGTTGAGGTTTATCAAGCCAATTCTTGAGGGTAAGGTTAGCTCTTATGAGGTTAAGGAGGAAGCAGAGCGTGCCTGGACAAAACAGGTGCAGGATCAACTTCAGAAGACTGTTTTCCGGAAAGGGTTGTGTGCTAGTTGGTACATTACTGCTGATGGATGGAATTCATCTACATACCCGTGAGTAATACCCTCTCAGCTTTCCTTGTTCAATTGCTAACGTGACTCCCTAGATGGTCTCAAATCCATTATTGGCTGCGGTGCTCATTCCCGGTGTGGAGTGACTGGGTAGCAAAGAGAACCCGCAAGGGTGCCTTCCTGCGACGCCTCCATAAGACGATTCGTATTTCGGTGCTTGTCAGTCTCTTTGCTGGATTTGCATGGCTGCGCAACAACCCCCAACGTCGTATTCAGCTAGTGCAAGCTCTCCAAATGGGCAAGCTGCTCCTCCAAGCCAAAGTTCAATCGCTGGTCTCTGACTAAAGAAGGCCATCCTGTATCTAGTTTTCATAGTATTGTATATCCCCAAAGTAATCGAATAATAGTTCAACAAAGAAAGGTCTTCACTCCATTCCGAGTGTCCAAATTTAGTTCCGAGTATACAATCCAATCCAACCAATCAGGAGCTTCCAAAAGCGATGACTCAGCCGATCTGGGGAAGCGGCCGACCCCGCGAGCGTGGAAGATCTCCGCACTCCCTCACCGTCGATTCTCTCCGGTCTTCACCTTTGGCGTGTCATCTCATCAAGAGAAATGGCTTCCGAATCGCCTCAGATCGAAAGTACTCCTCCACAGACTGGCCCTGGCGATCAGGCCGCTACACCCGCCACCGATTCAGCCAAGAGGAAAGCGGAACAGAGCAACGGAACAAACACGCGCGCAAAGCGGAATCGTTACATCTCTATCGCATGGTATGATTTATGGCCTGACCCCATCTGATATTATTCCGAGAGTCCGCAGTCCGCTTCTCCCCCCTGACTCAGCCCTATATTCGGGTCTGAATCGCGGTAGTCCGTATGGAATATGGCATAGAATCAGGCCACACGGTCTTGCGTGACCTCAATCCTCGGAATATGTGCATGCCGTTCGTTCGGAACTGACATTCGGCTTCTTTGTTTAGTAACGAGTGCAAACGTCGCAAGATCAAATGTAATGGTCAGGTACCTTGTCAAAGGTGTGGACATCTCAACTTGGAATGTATGAACTGCCCATTACCATCTCTACTGCCGCATGAAGTTTACCGACGACCAATTCGGAAGATGGTCGGCTCGGGAAATGCACCTCAATGTCGGAACGGAGAAAGAACTAACCTTTGAAACAGGCCGATATGCGCCAAATTGTTGTAATAATAATTTCAAGGATTCGGAGTAAGTTCCGGAATTACAATCTACAGCAGCATCTTTCGTTTGCTAACATACGAACTTAGCGAATTCCGTTCCATGACTTCTCAGATTACGACTCTCCAAGACCAAGTCAATAATCTATTCACTAATCTCAATGAACTCCGATCCCAACGACCTTCATTCGAGTCTCCACCCTTCGACCATCTCTCACGCGATGGCTCACAACCAGTCTTCACGCCCATGCCGGCGACAATGCCGAAGACTCGTTCCCGTCATCCACGCTTCCACGGCCCCACGAGCTCGGCATTCAATTTCGATGTCGCAAAATCAAGCCTGCAAAGTATGGGCATCACCCAAGGCGAAGACGGTATCCCGGATGACTTGACAACGGCACACGTCACACCCGCAGGTTCACCACCTCACATGGGACCCCTTGTACCTACAATCCATCCCACCAAAGATCCAATCTGGACAATCCGGCGAGAAGAAGCCGTCCGCCTCTGTAAAGTCTACGAAGAAGAGATCGGGATCATGTATCCCGTAGTGGATATTACCACCGTCACTCATCAAGCTAATTTGCTATATACGTTTATGGAAGCTGCTACACGGACTGGATTCGCGCAGAGAGGTCTTCCTGGTGCCGATGGTCTTCATGATGATAGTACGATATTGTTGAAGTTAATCCTTGCTACCACGCTGGTCGTGGAGGCTGGTGGTCAAAGTGAACTTGGTCAGAGACTTTTTTTGAGTATTAAGCCGGTTATTGAGTCGAAGTTGTGGGAGCCGCATGATATTAAAAATATTCAACTTTTTGCGATTGTGGTATGTGATACCTACCTCGGAAGCTTTGAATGTCGGGCTAACCTTGTGGATGCATTAGGCTACTTACCATTTCCATACCGATGATGATGCGATGGCCTATCGAGTTATTGGACTTGCTGCACGCATGTGTCTTGAAATGGGTCTGCATAGAAAGGATGCTTTGATGAAATCATTTCCACTTGAGTCGCAATGGAATGAGATCACGAGAATATTTTGGACAGTGTATAGTCTGGACCGAAGATGGAGTCTAGGTACTGGGTTGCCTTTTGTGATTCAGGATGAAGATATTGACCCTAATCTACCTGAGCCGGTGAGTCTCATATTCCGCGCTGCCGTATGTTGGGCAACTCTCTAATTACCTGCTAGGATTCTTCTCTACTCTATCTCCGTTGCATGATCTCCTACAACCGGATCAGCTCTAAGATTTGGTACTCTGGCTTGGGCTCAGAAGGTACCACTGATATTCGTCGAGACGAAATTGGTTATCTCGACTACCAAGTATTGCAATGGTATAAACAAGTCCCAGATGAACTAAAATTCTATCCCGTGGAATCACCTAAGAATGGCGAGCCTGCGAGTCGGGGAATGAGACGTCTCCGTATCCTGTTATACCTACGCATGAACCAGCTACGGATCCTCATATATCGTCCTGTGCTCCACTCAGCTGCCAGCATTGTCGAAGATCGTGGCCATGCACAAACTGTGGTTGATGTCGCCAAGGATACAGTTCGTGTCCTCACTCGCCTCAACCAAATGTCCGATATATATCGCACACAGCAGATCACATTCAACTACTTCCTAGTAGCTGCATTGGCAGTTCTCTTCTTGGCAGTCTGCCACGCCCCGGCAGATTTTAACAGACAAGTGCGTGATGAATTCTACATGGCGCTGGATTTAATCAACGGCTTCAGCACCAAGTCCTACGTATCCAAGCGATTATGGAAAACAATCAAAGGACTCCGCAAGATGGCCGAAAAACTAGGCGTTCTCGCCCGTCCATTTGGAAACAACTCTAATGATCCACACTCAAGTGCTGCTGTAGCAATGGCAGGTCTGGCCGGACACTCAATTGATGATTTATCTGCATACGGTCCAATGAATGGGGTTAATGAGCTTGGAAACAGTCCCCTAAACGGACTACAGATGAGTCATGAGCTTACGAATTTATTTGAAGCTGTTGGGTCTTTTGGTAATTTTATGCCGACTACTGGTGGCTCGGATGGGATGAATGGATTTGTTGGTGATGATGGTGAGATTCAGAATACTGGGGAGGGACTCTCTGGCATTTTGGGTGGCGAAGAGGAGTTCTCGCGTATAATCCGAGGTCTATTTTAATTAAGAATATTCTATCATCAACCCTACAATATAACAGCCTTAGTTTATATCATTTCTGTCTTTATATCATTCTATCATTGCTGCTTGTCTCATTTCCATTTCCGGCTTCACGTGACTGTACAGCTCTCCTTTTCTGCCCCGCCCAATTCGCATCGAATTTGCTCTTTCGTAAAGAACTCTGCAGCTCTTCAGCCTCGCTGTTGTTTGTTCTCGAAGAGTTCATTCACTTTCTCGCCGTCACCCCCCACCTCCACCCAACCGAGCCGAATCTAGTGGGGACCTCTGAACCTCTTCCGACCGAAGTACTGAGAAACGCCCGTAGAATCTGCGGAAGCTGAGGAACCCGTGAACTTGATAAGCACTTAAGCTCTGTCAAATTTCAACAAACCGGTTTACTGTAAGTCCATTCCTCAGATGATCATCTTCCACCTAGATTGATGGAAGCTGATAAGGCGGTGGTGGGGCGTAGACTAAGATAGGCCGTTCTCAACTTTGATCGCACAACCTCCAATCTCTCCCGCACAGTGCAATGGGCGCTCAGCTTCCCCACTAAACATCAACCTCCTCCACCCTACTCGGATCTTTAGTCTCGACTCCTCACTTCTCGCCAATCCCTCTTCTTGGAGTACCTGAATCTCCCCCTTCCAACTTCATTCCCCCCACCTCCAGTTTTATCCGAAGCGACCGCAGTCAATCCAACGCCCCCAACCCCCGCTGATTTTCGCGTGACGAGGATCGTTTCGTCGTCGCAACCTACCTCTCTTCCTTACGGCTCTTTCCCAAAATCTCGGCAACGTGTCGAGAGAGACAGGTTCGGCGTTGGCCGACGGCCTCGACAGGCTGGATCTGAGTCAACTGTCTGAATCGACCCTTTCCTCATCCGTGTCCGCCTCATTCGATATGTCTTCGTCAGAGGGTGCCCCGGAGTCATGGATCTCCTCATTCTGTTCCCTGATGGGTCACGAATTCTTTGCAGAGGTGTCGGAGGATTTCATCGAGGATGATTTCAATCTAACGGGTCTGCAATCACAAGTCCCCATGTATAAAGAGGCTCTGGAGATGATCCTCGATGTCGAGCCAGAGGAGGACGAAGAAGAAGAGGAAGAGGAGGAAGAGGATGAAGATGAGGACGAGGTCCTCGGTGACGAACGTCCTCTTGGATACCGGAGGGCCGGTGATCGACGACACGCCCGCGTTGCAAGTGACTTGAGTGTCATCGAGAGCTCCGCAGAACTACTTTACGGACTGATTCACCAGCGTTACATCACCTCCCGCCCGGGTATTCAGCAGATGCTCGAGAAATACGAAATGCAACACTTCGGAGTCTGCCCTCGTGTCAATTGCAATGGCTGCAAAGTTCTTCCAGTCGGCCGATCCGATACCCCCGGCCAGGAAACAGTCAAGCTTTTTTGCCCCGGCTGCATGGACATCTACACCCCACCCAACAGCCGCTTCCACTCAGTCGACGGAGCCTTCTTCGGCACAACATTCGGCTGCCTCTTCTTCATGACCTTCCCCGACCTCAGCATTAGACCCCGACTTGACAATTCCTCGCTTTCCTCCCTTTCACGAAGCACATCGCAGCCCACAAGCCGATCACCCGCCGCCCAAGGCCCTCACCGAACCCCGACACCCGAGGACCAACCCCTCGAAATCAACGGCGTGCACATTCTCAACTTCTGCCCCGGCCTCGGGCGCGATAAGATCTATGACCCAAGAATTTATGGATTCAAGGTAGCGGAAGTTTCAAGAGTCGGTCCTCGTATGAAATGGCTTCGATCAAAGCCAACTGATATGTACGAGCTTGACGAAACAACAATTCACGAGAATTCTTTCGATCCAAACAATGTCAAGCCCGAACAAGGTGATCGAGATGGTGATACTGAAATGAAACCTGAACAATCCCAAGAAGTCCTCATCGCAAACCGCAAAAAAGCACCCATGCGTCAACGACGACTAAAACAAAATGATCAACCCGCATCCGATAAGATGAGCATTCAGAGCGCTGAAATTAAATGAGTAGATGGGATGGGAGGAAGGTGACAGAAGAGAAGAGAAGAGAAGAGAGAAGGAAAAGGAAAACGCCATCCAATCTGAATCTGAACCTGAACCCATCTCTATCGATTGAGCGTCCGCATTCATTCTGCAAATGTCTATCCAGCGGGGTGTTTCGAAGCGACGACAGCTTAGCTTCCTTGGTGTGATATTTTCTTCATAAACCGTTTTCATCGCGATGAGGCGAAGAGGCTCTTATCTATTCTATTCTATTTCTATCTCTATTTCTATCTGTTCATTCGCATGTTTCTTAGAAGAAGGATTGATTGGTTGGTTGAATGGTTGGTTGGGTTGAAGTGAAGTGAAGTGAAGGGAAGGAATCGGGAATTGATGACGATGACGACAGTCGATGAAGTTGTTTCTTATCATGAGTTATTTTAACCATTTATTTCTTGCTCACGTCTTTTTTTATCTTTTGAACCTTGATGTTGTGCTGTTTTCCTTTTTGTCTTGTATGCATCTTCTCCTGAGCCTTCTCTATGGTTAATCTTGGTCAATTCATATCATTCAATGACACTTTGAAACATTAATAAGATAAGAAACTACGACGCTATGTTAATTCTGGATTCAAAGAATCTCGTTATAAGGATACTCTAGATCTACCACGTAACACGAATGTACTAGCTCACAAGTCAGCAATGACTACTAGTCATATACCTCCCAAGGACTATCACTCAAAATCAGTAGAATGCGCAATCTCCTTCATCCCCTCCAAATTCTCCACCAAATTCTCCGTCTTCATCTTCATAACCGTATAACAATCCGGTCCCAAAATCAATCTTCTCAAACCTTCTTTACCCTCCCCCATCCCCGTCCCCATAACAACCTCAAAGATTCTCAGTGCTGCCTTTGTCGGATCACCCGTCTGAACACCATTATGTTCTTTAAATGATTGAATAGTTTTATCAACGGGTGTTCCAATATAATCATTCCTAACACCGGCTGCTGGAGTCGTAAATGATGAAAGGAATTTTGTACGGAAGATTCCAGGTTCGACGATTAGGACTCGAATACCGAATGGTTCGAGTTCTCCGGCTAGACTTTCTGACATTCCTAGATGCAGCCAGCAATCAGCAATTAGCAATCAATTCATACCATAAACCATATCCCAAATCCCAAATCCCACTGGGATTTATCATACCCTCCAAAGCAAACTTCGAAGCCGAATACATCGAACAAGCAGGCCACCCAAAAACCCCCGCACTACTCCCAACATTAACAACCGTCCCCGATCTCCTTGCCCTCATAAACGGTAAAACCCCCCTTAAAACCCTCACCGTCCCAAAAAAATTAGTCTCGAATTGCGACTGAATCTCTTGCTCAGTCATATCTTCAATACTACCTAGTAACGAATATCCCGCATTATTAACAACGACGTCGATAACCCCGCCGTTCTCTTTGATATACTCAGCGACTCGAATGCTGGTATCGGGTTTAGACACGTCTAGTTCGAGCCATATTCCGCCTAATTCGGAAATTTGGGGGTTTTCGAGGGCTGCTTGAACTGGGTTCCGGGCTGTTGCTAGGACTTTGTGCCCGGCCTTTAGGGCGGTTTCGGCGAGGGAGAGGCCTAGTCCTGAGGATGTACCGGTTATGAGCCAGGTTTTTTGGGTCATGGTCATGGTCAGTGGTATAGGTGGTTGATATTTGGGATGAAGTAGAAGTGTAAGTGAAAGGTATTTGATATGTTGGATTGGTGGGGTTTAGGTTGATTGCAGTTGATTTTAACTGCTTACGATCACTGTTATAAGATTTGATATCGGTCTTACTTATACTATTATAACAAGCACATAGACTTTGTTCTAGAACATCTATATTAAACCGGGCTGAATCATTTGACATGTTATTAAATCGCTCATGGTTTGTTGTCTTGACAGTTGAGGGTCTTTGGCCCCCAATGCAACTTTTCAACGGACATACCGGTGATTAGTCTTTAAACCCGCCTAATTGGTCGCCTGTTGAGGTTGAGGCTCAAGTTAATCGTACATGAAGAAGTGGGTGTTGATTTTATGCTGCATTTATTTGGAAGCTTGTTTTTGATATCGCAGCTCGGGACATTTTGGATTCCAATCCAATGATAAGTTATCATTCAAACGACTTTATGTTGTGTTGTTTGAAGTACTACTTGGTCTTTTCACTGAAAAGCTGCTGACTGCGAGACGCGCTCATATATAACTAATACAACTTCAAGCTGTACTACGCACGAGTTTCTCTAGGGGAGTTACATTTAGATCGGTAGACTTTCCATTCTGAAGTAATTTCTTAGAGAAGAGGTTGCTTATAAAGACTTTATTCCAAATACAATCTGAAGACATTTCTTTTACTATGATAGGCATCGTCAATGTAACCCTTTCTTTAGAATGAACACATTTATAAAACCCCAAATATTTGCCCGCGGAAAAGCGATATTTTCTACTCTGGTCAAATTAGTTATGGCCGGCCCCCTTCAGGCTCAAATTGGGCACACAATGCCTCCAGGCGAACCTGACTGATCGACAAGGAGCTCTACTCGGTACATACTCATGAAATCCATGAACTTGAAATATTAGAAAGAAGTCATGGAATAAGGAGTACAGATTGAGTGAGAAAGTGATACCAGTTAATCCACTTGGAAATGTCTACCCTTTCACTGGTACGGAGGAAAGGAAACGATCAACGGAAGAGTTATGGGGCACATTCTTACTGCGCCACACCCTGGGGAAGACTTCGGGATGGAAAGTTGAACACGAAAACACGGAGTTGGGAGTCCTCCGTATGTCTCCATTAAAAGCGACCTGTGTGTTAAGCCGAGGCTTGGTACGAGCACTTGTGATCATGGACTGTTTCCGAATTTGAATTGAATTATACGAAGGATCTCAGAAACGAAGCATTAGTATTGTGGTTTATATTCAATGTGCTCACCATAGACAGAGCCTCAAGGAATAAAATTTTGTGTTGCTTTTTGAAAAAAAACAGCCAACACACACATTTCCATTCCTATGTTGGATAGGAGGTCAGTATTTGAAATTTTCTTTGTTGAATCCTTAGGCTTGGCGCCTCATCCCCTTCCGGCTAGTTCCCTCATATCGCCTTAACCTCCTTGAACGCTTTGTCTCAACAACTTCGCCCCTCAATCCTGCGGGCCTTTGTTTTTTTCCAGGCCTTGAAATTTATCCTCTGTATGAGTGAAGTGCAAACTTTTCTTTGTCGTGACAATCAGACCGCATTGTCCATGATTGATGCCACTTATGCACCACCGTTGAAAAAGAGACTGGAGGCTCATCGCCAGAAGCAAATTTCTGCATTTTGGGCGATCTCTAGACCAAATCGGGAAAGTCCACTGTTTCTAATTGAGGCAGAAAAGCAGCTGTCAGGGGGAAATCCCTTAAGCCTAGTGATTAGACTCAAACTTAGTAAAACATCCCGGGCCTATAAGAAACTGCGTAGGAAATGAAATTAAGCGCTAGGTGGAGAAGACTGAGAAGTTCTCCATCCCGAAATCCGCGACAATCAACGTTTTTTTCAATCCGTTCTGTTGGGCCATTAAGCGAGTCTCAGGGGATACGGAGATGGGTAAATCATCCCGATGGTCATATTGGTTGGCCACCTTGACTCCATCCATGGATAGGGGCCGCCACTATCTAGAAGGAGGCTAGAACGGCTCCGCATAGGGCTCCGTTTGTCGGATACCCCAGGGGCCAATCAATGGACCATTGCGAATCATGACCTCCGTACCTAGATAAAAATTTCTTAATAAGGGGCGACTCTTTCAATCTTTTAATTGATTCAATTGCTTCAACTGTTGCTTTCTCGAATCAGTATCAATAGAAGCAGCCATGTTGTCAACAATTCAGACAGTGCAGCAGCCTGTAGTATGCCAATTGAAGGGCGAGGCTGAGGTATTTCACTCACTCAATTCTCACAAACAAACTGTGCCATTGTTACCAAGACTAACTTTCCAAAGCCAAAAGAACTCACTTATGGAGCGATTAGGGAGAAGATCCCAGCTCATTGCTTTGAGCGTTCTGCTCTGAAGTCATTGTCATATCTCTTTCGTGATATCGTTTATGCTTCGGTATTGGTCTGGCTAGCTCTCCAGATTGATTATCTCCCAACGCCACTTCTCCGCGCTGGCGCCTGGATCTTGTATGGCTTTGTTCAAGGCTGTGTTGGAACCGGAATGTGGATCATTGGTCACGAATGTGGTCATGGCTCCTTCTCTGAGTACTCCCGACTGAATGACTTTGTTGGATGGGCAGTCCACTCCCTTCTTATGGTGCCTTTCTATTCCTGGAAGATCACCCACGCCAGACATCACCGTTACCATGGCCACATTGACAAGGATACCGTCTTCGTCCCTCCAACTGAGACTGAGGTCAAGAATCAAAAGCCCACTCTTTTGTCCAAGTTCGTCGAGCTAGTCGAGGAGACTCCTCTGTATCACGCCGTGACCTTGCTGGGACACCAGATCTTCGGATGGCAACTCTATCTGCTGTTCAATGTCAGCGCAGGAAACAAGAGTCTTCCTGCCAAGGGTACTTCTGGTGTTCAGAAGTTCAGAAACAGCCACTTCGATCCTCTCGGCTCTCTGTTCACTAGCCAACAGGCTCACTTGATTGCCATCACCGACCTGGGTCTTCTCATTGTCGGAGGCACTTTGTATTATCTTTCCACCTTCATGGGCGCTTGGAAGATTGCTCTTCTTTATGTCGTTCCTTATTTCTGGGTCCACCACTGGCTGGGTAAGCATTAAGCATTAGCAAAATTATGATCAAGACCTCAATTTCTAACCACCCATATAGTTGCCATCACGTACCTGCACCACACTCACCCTGATGTTCCTCATTATGATGAGAATGCTTGGACCTTCGTCAAGGGTGCCCTGGGCACTGTTGACCGACGATTTGGTTTCATTGGACGCCACTTCTTCCACGAGATTATTGATTACCACGTCATTCACCACTTGTTCCCGAAGATTCCTTTCTACCACGCCGAGGAAGCGACCAACGCCATTGTCCCCTTCCTTGGAGACAGTTATCGCATCGAGGAGGGCTCATTCCTGAAGGACCTTGCCAGCACCTTCACCACCTGCAAGGTTGTCACCGACCCCGATTCCGAAGGTGTCCTGCACTGGAAGCTCCCGGGAGCTACCAGCAAAAAGCAAAACTAGACGAGGCGAATACCCCGCGGTTTTCGTCCCTTTGAAATTTGTTCTCGTTATTATTAGACACGATAGAGTAGACTAGAGTTTATTTCACTTCTAGAGCTTTCAGAACTCACGAATATCTGCGTCACGATAGAATTGTTCATCCTTCCTTCATTGCTCGCTCGGTAGTAAGGGTCGTATTGTTTTAAACAGATCCAATGTTGGAATCTGCCGGGTGGTCGCATACAGGTCTCACGACGAAATCTAATACTGCGATTGATTATCAGTGAATCAGTTGTGCGACATGCAATTCGTTCAATTGAATTACAGTTTAGGTTATTGCACCTGTAGCCAGAACACACTATCGATGCACGCACGCTTTGCCTGATAAAAGCGGTGTCAGTGCACGTCTTGTATGTAGCGTCGAGCAACAATGTTGAGAATACTCGGGCGCAGAACGAAAATTTCACATTTTCAATGCGAGTATGCCCTCCAAAAGTCTCAGTCCTGAGTATAGCTGTCACATCCCCATTTCTTGTTTTCGTTAGTATGACAAACTTTCATGCGAAGAGTCAGTGATGATATCGACTCCACAGCTCGATCGAGACGACAAGTGCGGACCATGTATCACATAAATTCGCGTGATTCCAGATATGCAATCTGTGATGAAAATGAAGCATGTTCCTGCTGCCTAGATATGGAACCATCGAGGTACATCATTGCGAGTAGCTTCAAGATTGCGCGGAAAGGGGGGAACTCATCAAATTGAAGCTCTCAGATGGCAGAGTTAATTTTACTTGTCTCCCATATTAACGAAATTCGGAAATTTCATCACCAAAGCCCTCGTTTCTCCTCCTTCTGTTGATAATTCAAATTTATGATTGGGGAATTGATTACTAGCATGAGCATAGTGTGATCGTAGACCCAGACATGAGCATCATATCCCTTCTTCTGGCGCACGCTCTTTCAAAGAAGCTGATAATTTTTCCGTGCCGCCTTGCTGAACTTAGCTTCAAAAAGTAGCGTGGAGTCTTCAGCTGTTCTTTTCATGCACTGATGTACTCCGTGCTCCGTACAGGCCGTCTGCTTCGGCCTGGTGAGACAAACTTCAGCCATACACAATGAACAAACCTCAGCCAAGCCCAACCGGGCAAAATCCTAATCGACCAATAAACTACATGTTCGACTCAGTTATTCAGGTCTATCACTAAATAGCTTCGAGCTGATAATTAGCGTGAATGAATTTCTGCATGCGATCGGGGCCATCTGTTGTCCCACGTTTCACAATCTCTATGCAAGTTAGTGGGTCCAAGCTGGCATTTTTATGTATGCTCTGCAACTAGGTTGGATTAAATACCTCAATCATAGACCACATTTTCTCCAAAGGTGCGAAGAAGCGACAGGTTACCCCTGGATCCTCGGTATTATGCACATAATTCATGTCATCCCAGAACCTCGAGTTGAGTGTAAAGCCACGCATTCCCTTCATGGCATGCGGTGACTGCTTGCTCGTAAAGAGGAAAGGTGATGAGTTTTGACAACCTTGATAGATACAAGATTCGAGAGAGCTGCTTTTAGAAAGATTTTCAATGCTGCTAGTCTTTTATGGTATATAGTTTTTCATCATACACGTAATATCTTGCATTCTATTCCATAGTAATGGCACCATTCCTGCGAAGGTTACTCTCGTTCAACATGATAGTAGCTGTAGAGAGGGCGATCTTGCCTCCACAGCTCCCAGGGAAAGAAAAGAAACAGGAATAAAAAACAACCATGTATGCACGCGTCCCCACGTCTTTTTGCCATTCGTAACTTGATGTGCACATCCGCGCTCCCCTCGCATGCCACCTGTGGCCGGCTGAACCCTGTGGCCGGCTGAGGTAGACGCCCCCTTGCTAATTTGCTTCTTTTGCCTGCATGAACAGTAGCTCAGAGGTGAAAACAGACAAGAAAAAATATTTGCATCCAGCCATTTTTTTATCTATGATCTCCCTTCAAATTGAGTACAACTGAACTTTTTATTCTCCCATTGAATCCCTCTCCCTCTCAATTATTCAATCCCTTTCGATATTTGGGAGCTTCTAATACATCATGTCTACCAACGGACCTGAGTCTTACGCCGATGGAGGCCTCGCTCCTATACTCAATGAAGCTCGAACCTTCCTATCTCATCTATTTAGTATGAACCCAATGGATCCCGAAGAGCCCATCATGCGTACACTAGATGGTCCAGGGATTGCCGATGTCCAGGAGATGGCTACTCCTCGTCAAGAATCTTGTGAAGTTTCCAAAACTCTCCAGGAAGCCTTCTCAATCTTCGACAACCGCCTTCGTCACGATCACCCTGCTTGCTTCGCCTATATGCCAGCCTATCCATCGCCCCTCTCATGGATTGGAGATCTGCTTACATCCGTTTTTAATGTCAACGCCGCCATGTGGAATAATAGCTCTGGTCCAAGTGTGGTGGAAAATACTCTCTTACGCTGGCTCGCTGATCAAGCTGGTCTACCTCCAACTTCAGGAGGATGCTTCGTGTCTGGTGGCTCCATGGCGAATATGACTGCAGTTGTTATGGCACGAGATAATACCCTCCCTCAAAACCGTCGATCGGACGGAATAGTTTATATCTCCGATCAAACACATATGTCACTTGCCAAGGGCCTGCACATGGCCGGCTTTTGCGATTATCAAATTCGCACCCTCCCGACCGATCAAAACTTCCGTTTCGACCTTGAATCATTAACCCAGGCCATCATTACAGATCAGTCAAATGGTCTTCTCCCTTTTTTGATCGTTGGAAGCTGTGGAACCACAAACACGGGAAGCATTGATCCTCTTCATGGATTGGCAGATCTTGCCGAAAAATATTCAATGTGGCTTCATGTTGATGGCGCCTATGGTGCGTCGATCTCTCTTTCTGAAACCAACCGGCACCTCGCCGATGGACTCGGACGTGCCGACAGTGTATCTTGGGATGCCCATAAATGGTTGTTTCAAACTATCGGATCTGGTATTCTTCTAGCTCGAGATGCAACCAAATTGGAAAGAAGCTTCAGCATGGAAGCAGACTATATTCGCACCACAAGAGCACCCGATGGTTCAACCAGCTTCTATAATGTGAGCCCAGAACTGAGCCGACCGTCTCGGGCCATGTCTCTCTGGTTTACACTAAAAGTGCTCGGACATCAGCGCATTGGGAAAATGATTGACCAAGGTGTAATTCTTGCATCAGCTGCGGAGCAAGAACTTCGTCGACTTGGAGACTGGGAAATTGTTTCACCGGCAACTCTTAGCGTTGTTGTCTTCCGATATAGCCCATTCGGCCTTGTAGTCGACGACAAAGAGCTCGACGCCATGAATATTGCGATCTCCAAGCGCCTTATCGCAGAGAACATCGCTGCCATCTTCACTACCAAACTTCGTGGTCGTACAGTCCTTCGATTGTGCGTGATAAACCCACTAGTCCAGCAGGAAAACGTGGTTCGAATTCTTCGACAAATGAATCAAATTGCTCAGAAGGAATTGGCTTTGAGACCTGGACTCAAGGAACCCCTCCTCGACCCAATTTCCATGCGCCCAGAAAGCCTCACTGCTTCACATATCCAACCTATCGTTCAACAAGAATGAATGCACACGGAGCTAGCTGCTTTGTAACAAAATTACCGAAGTGCTCTGAATTCTGAAAGGTGGAGCAGTACTTTTTGGTCTCTGGTTTTTTGCTTTTTTTTTCCTGGTTTATCACCCTTGTTCAATATCCTGCCCGGGTTTGTCCCCCCTCTCCTCTGCTTTTTTAGCCTCCCGCACTCCATAATCGAAGGTCTGGATCGTAGAGCCCATTTTGGAGTTTTGACAAATAGATACAAGTATATACGCAGTCTGAAAACTTTGAATGATAACAATTTTCCCTCTTCTGACATCTATTGGCCTAGACTATGATTGTACCCCCCACGGAGGACTCGAAAGAGAAACCTCGAAAATGAAAAATAAAAAATAAAGGCAGAGTTACTTAGAATTACAAAGTACGTCTTTCAGCTTGTGCTTGCTGTCTCCAACCAATATTTGCCCGCGGCAAGGATATTCAGCCAGCCATTTCTGTCTGTTCTCTGCAGATGTGCGTACCCAATGCAGCCGCTTGTCGCAATATGTACATACTTGCAGATGTCAAACAGCCCTTCCGTCCAGTCGCTTTGTTTCACTCTCCTTCCCTTGAGTGAAATATGCAAGAACTTTTCAGCTTCATTTTATTCCGTCTCAAAACCGAACCAAGAAAAAAAAAAAAAACCAACCAAAAAAACAAACGAGGGCCTTGCGTGCTATCAGTATGAAAAAAAAATTAATCTGCAGCTTGTGGTGATCGCGTTCGTCCCGCGCCGCACCGCGAATAGTACCGACCCACATAGTATATGTTGTGTTACCTTCAAAATCTGCATCACTAGTTCGCTTTAGTTAAATGATCTGTGTCGCTATAGGCCGAGCTGAGCTCATTTGGGGACGCTCCTTGCTTTTTCCGGGTGGAACTACAGGTGCCGCTAATCAAAATGGATAGTTCATGCACGATCGTGATCTTCAGCGCATCCTACGCGAACTTGAGATGTCACTTTCTATGCACCCTTTGCTTTTTTGTTGATGATTTAGCAGGAACGCCACCTGCGGGGATTATTTTAAGTGGCAAAGTGTCTCGTATTCTAAGTTTCCTCTTAAGAAGTCGGTTTTGTGAAGTTTTTTTTCCTTTTCTCTAGGAAAAAGCCAGCTCCAGCTCACTCTCCGTGGTATAGCATAGCCAACACAGCACATTGGACATGACTACGGTATCAACAAGCCCTCCAAGCTCCCTTTGCAGGGAAAGCTCTCTTTGCAGAGAGCCCACAGAAACATCTGCTTTGTTACATCCTCGAAAACCGCAAGCGCCTGAATCAATAGATGAAGTCAAACCTGCCGAAGGATGGAAAGAAGAGGCAATCATCATAGCCCAAGGCTCTGCGCCTTTAATCTTAGCACTTTCACTTCAATATGCTTTAACCGCTTCAAGTATTCTTGTCGTCGGACACATCGGGAATGCTGAAGTGGGAGCAGTAAGTCTTGCGAATATGACAGCGACAATCACTGGGTACTGCATCTACCAAGGATTTTCCACAGCACTGGACACTCTTTGTCCTCAAGCGTATGGATCTGGGAAGAAAACTCTGGTCGGCCTTCATCTTCAACGAATGTCGATTATCTTACTCCTACTCACGATCCCCATTGGTGTTCTTTGGTTCAACTTCACGTCTATATTCCTGGCGATTCTACCCGAATCTGAAAGAGAGACGGCCGAGCTGGCGGGTTTCTATCTGAAGATCGTTTTTGCGGGCTCGCCTGGCTTTGCTTGCTTTGAAGCAGGTAAACGATTCGTTCAAGCTCAAGGATTGTTCAGTCCGATTCTCTGGGTCCTCGTGATCTGCGCTTCCTTGAATGCTCTCTTGAGCTGGTTATTTGTTTGGGTATGTTTGACCGGTCGCAAAAGATGATTTACAAAGTATCATTCACTGACTTTCGTTCTCGCATAGAAACTCAACTGGGGTTTTGTCGGTGCTCCTATTTCAGTGGCTATTGCCATGGATCTACTTCCTGTTCTCCTCGCTCTCTACGTCTATTTCATCCGAGGCTCGGAATGCTGGCAACCGTTTTCCAAAAAAGTGTGGAGGGATTGGGGCCCAATGCTCCGCCTCGCTATTCCAAGCTGGCTAATGGTCGAAGCGGAGTTTGCTACTTGGGAGATCATGACTCTGTCGGCATCATACCTTGGCACACAAAGTCTAGCGGCTCAGTCGGGCCTGACGACAGTGACATGTTTCGCTTTCTATGTCGGATTCTCGGTCTCTGTCGCTAGCGGCACCCGTGTCGCTACGCTTGTTGGCGCAGAAGCTCTGGACTCTGCACGAAAAGCAACAAAGATAGCATTTGCCGGCGCTGTTTGTGCTGGAATGTTTAACTTTATCATCATCATGTGTCTGAGATGGGTACTGTCCGGTCTATTCACAGCTGACCCCGAGGTCCGCCATCTAATCTTCATCACACTCCCACTCATCGCCACCCTCGCAATCCTCGATCCCATTGTCGCTTGTTTGACTGGTATACTTCGAGCAATTGGACGACCTGCTCTGGGACCACTGGCTCAAATCCCAGTATACTATGCATTCGCGATCCCCATGGCTCTGGTCATGGCATTCCGTCTCCACTGGGGCCTCCTGGGTCAATGGGGTGGGCTGCTGCTTGGACAAGTCGTGCTGGTTGCGACAGAGAGCGGTCTTCTATGGTATATGCTAGACTGGGAGAGGGCAGTAGCAGATGCTTTCAAACGGAACACTTCGGTATAAGCGACGTGAACTCTATACTCAATTTCAAATCTATAGGATTTCACAAGGAAGACTCCATTTATCTTCTACTCAGCACAATACAATGTGTAGTCCACCATTGGACTTCGTGAACAGTTTAATTTAATTTAGAATCATAAAAGAATGAGGATCTTCTAATAATTCAAATATATCAATTTTTGTATCTCTGACTTTGTAACAATCTATAAAGCTCCTTTTGCGTCGCCGCAATATGCCTGCGGAAGAAAAGGTATATCCTAGCCCATACTTAACTCCATATAAAATGATGTATGTACCTTTGGCCATTCCAGCTTCTAAAAAATAGAGCAAAAATGCAGTTATGTCGATTATGTATATCAGGCGATATACGGCTTTGACTGAACGTTGAATATTGTCCATGATGCGAGAATCTACCGAATTCCGGAATGCGTATTATCTTTCGCACACTGTTGACAAGTGCAATTTGGTAAAGAGAAATAAATTCGTCGCCAATACTGAATTTTCATATGAACAATATCCTTCACTCTCCAATCCGCCTCAAGCTGATCTTGTAGAGCCCGCTCCACAGCCTCACAATTTCTAACAGGTCGCCGGATATTATATTCGTCCAAATCGTCGTACCCATACAGAGTCAACCTGCCAATACATCTATAAAGCATATCCATTTTCCACTCGCTTCTATATCTTATTTTTCTGTCCCATCTAACCTCTTCAGCAATTTCAACGAGAGCCTCCCTAATGATATCACATTTCAGACGAAAGCAACGACCAGTATGTTCAGTCACCATCTCTTTGTATCTTTCGAAGTCAGTCGCCATTTGGTGCAGTATCATTACGATGCCATGCCAGTTATATTCAACCTGTTGTAGCCTGCCCCATTTTCTCAGATAAAGGGCACACTGTGCGCGATTGATCTCGAATGTTTGAGACTCCATGGCTATGACGACTTCGATGGGATTTTCATTATTGATGACTTTGGGTCTTCGTTGGACAACTTCTATCGGGGGTCTGCGTGGAACAGCTTCTATCGGGGGTCTGTGTGGAACATCTTCTATCGAGGGCCTCGGGGGATCATATTCGATGGAGTGCAGAATATCATGGAAAAAGCGTGGAGGTCTCATTTCTAGCTAGGAGGTGAAGATTTGGAGATCTTAAATTGAACCAAAAATTCATGAGATTAGAAAACCTGGAGGGTTATAAGTAGTCAGTGTAGAATGAGAAGAAAGGTTCATCCTATTTTCAAGTTCTTTGTATTTGAACAATGAGTTTCATAGACAACGAGGAATAATTTCTTTCAAAGTTGGTTGATGAGGTGTGGTATACTAAATTTATGCCAAAGGAGCGAACGAGTGAATGTGTTAACAAAGGGGAGTAACTGAGAAATCTCGAGGGTCCTCTTCCTGGTAAACTTCCTTTAATAGATCTAAAGAATCCATCATTCAAGAAAGCCTTTCAACTTTCCATTTCTTTGACTCCAAATGTAATTTCTTTCTTGGATGGATGCATTGTTACCTACTACCTTCGTTATTATGGCTTGTGCCAATAGCCATCTATCACTGTCGAGTTGAGAAGCAAGTTAGTCAATAATAGATATGGGAGTAAATAGATTCAAAAAAACGGCTTTTCTTTGAACTCATCGCCACTGTATTTTGTGGTCGCTCTGCGTTTTCTTGGGCCCATCTCTCCTTGTGAAGCGCCCTACCCCTCTCAAACAAAGAAACTCTCTCGACAAAAAGTTCTTGGAATAGTCAAATGTAGAGTGGTAGATAGTGTCGTAGATTTTACCTTCTGTTATCAGTAATCATTAGGAATCTACGAAGTAGAGTCTGGTAGATTCGTCTTCGCCACCTTCTATATACCATTTTCCTATTCGGGACCATGCAACTGCAGGGGGGCAAAAATGTCAGCAATTCCGGCCTTTGCGCCAGAAAGTGAGGGACAGAGACTCGGAAATACAGTTTATATTACTTTCGGAAATTCTTGTCAGGTATCCAGACTTGACTCGATCTAGGCCCACGGGATGTAGAGTTCGACTTTCGGTTATTTCCGTAGGTAGACAAAGGCTAGTAGAATCACATCGACTGACATTTGCAGGATACTTTGGACTTAAAGATCGGGACGTTTCTCAGGGGAGGCTTTTCTTCACCGCAACAAGCATGCATTGCAGCGTCAGCATCCTACTATTTTCGAGGCGTAAGCTACTAGATTCGGCCATTGTACCACCTGAAAAGGAAGTTTCATTGCAGCCGTGGGGCGTAAGGAGACGGTCAGGGTCTGAGGCTCTGAAGGCATTCTCATGGGAAAGAGTTGTCTAGACACCGCTTGACAGATTTGATCTAGTCACTTTACCAGCAACCCGCAAAAAATAGCCAACAGCACTCTATTTGAGTTTTTTTTGTCTTCCAAACCCCACCTAACTGCATTGATCACGGAGGGTCATCTGACTATTTTTAGCTACAAACCACTTCCATCTAATGTAGGTGGTTATGTGGGCGAACATGTTCTGCTATCGATCATGTTCATTTGGTTGTTAAACCCGTTGTAATTATTACCGCGAAAAGAAGAAAACAGAGAAAGAGAAAAAAAGCACATTTTAAGCACCTTTCAGGAAGATGCCTTTAGTCAGATTTCCAGCAGCTTACACAAACACAGTGCTTACAGACATAAGCCACCCACGAATGAACACAGAGTGGACTAGGGAGGCAGTGTTCGTGCGAAACATGATCCAAAGACTTCCTTCCCACCCTTACCATCTACCCTACCTACCAACAATTCAAAACTCTTCCTCAACTACCTGGACCTTTTGCCAATGACAAATATCCAGAGGTCTGTTGCCCAAACCATCCTCTCGAACCAGAACCAGCTATCGGAGCATATAAGATAAGGTAGTACCAGAGACCCTGTTTGGTTTGCGGCTATGTCCGGGACCTGAAAGTAGACAGGATAGGCGAGTTGCAACACGTGTAGGCCACGTGGAGTAAACCAAAAAAGAAAATGCGCAAGATCGGTTTCGATTGTGTGTCTCTTGTTTATTTTTATTTTTATTCCTTTTTTTTACCGTCAGTTCTCAGTTCTCGCAGGATGATTTAGAATAGGAGCGGGGGTACGGCAGATCGACTGCATAAGCGATGGAGCATGATGATTTCATCATCACATCTTTATCTAGTAGTAAGTAGTTAGTACTCCGTAGTATCGGCTCGATGATTTATTGGGTCCGTTGATCAAATTCCAGTAGAATGGCACCATATACTTTTAATAAAAAAAGGGCTGACGCTGAACGAGCACGAGCTTCAGCTAGTAACGCCGGTATGACTAGCGTACTTCAAAAAGTTAATACTGGGGGAGGGGAAGGAGATGGGGATTTGATTTTGGTTTTCGGTGTTATTGTTTCCGGTTGTCAGTTATGGGATTGTGACGCTATGCGGGACATACGCGATATGCAGTAGACATCTGATATTCTGCGTCGTTCTGCGTAGTTTCTGAAGTAGGTATATGCCAAATGATCGCTGAATGATTCGGGCGGCCCTGGTTCTCTGAAGAATGTCGGAAATCACGGTTCGAGTTCAGGCCAGTATTAACAGGAGACCGAAGGTTTTGATCGAGATTGACTCAATTAAACCATGTTCATCTTGCATGAGGCCTTTAACTGGATCAAGTGCACGTCCAAACTCCTTCGAGCGAGTAGTTGTGGTTCGGACAGCGTACCGTGATGCCACCAGCACTGGACGCCTTGTCCAACACCACGGCGATTGGAGCAACAAGTATCTGGCCTTGGGCGTGGCAGACTGTTATGGGTTAGACATATGATAGGAGGGGCTGATTGTCTTCGAATGGGCACCCCGGGAGCTTTTCCCAGATCCGGTTGGCGACCCGGTCCATTTTGCATCCAGTGTAACAAGCTGAAGGAGATGGACAACTTCGGAGTTAGCCGTGCGGAAGCGCAAACTGGGGGTTTGTTTCCTTTGGGACTTTCCTCTCTCTCTCTTCCGTATGTATTGAAAGTCTGAGTGGATAATTGGAGTTTTGATTTGGCTTTTCAGTGACACGGACCAAAATTAGAAAAGCGAGCCAACCACCCAGGAAAGAGGAATGCACTGCTGCGTGTCATCTCCGACAAGATGGTGGTGGGGGGGAACACACATTGGGCCAGGGATGGCTGCAGTGATTGTCCACCGCCAGGAACCTTTTTCTAGGAGGTCGCTAGAAGGCCCACAATGCAATCCCACCCAAGCATCCGGGGTCAGGCAGTGAGAGTGATTGGTGGGAAGGGCTGCAGCAGGGGTCATGGTCCCCAGGATGAGGGTAGAAGGCTTGCAATTCCAGCCGGGGACGTGGGCGTCATGAGCGGTGAAGTCGATATGCACCTACATACACATAGTACTCCATAGTACTCCATAGGAGTAAGTCTAGTGAGCACAGAGGGGTCCCTAAAACGGTATGGAGAGTGGGAGGAGTGGGTTGGCTGATCAATTTTCAGCCCTACCCTGAGGGCCTTTGCCCACTGCAGAAAGTGCACTAACTAGTTTGATAAGATGACAAGGTGTCCTAGCTGGACGAGGCTGTATTTCCTCATCGGTTGAATACACAAATACTTGATAAAGGCGTCACAATGACAGCCCTTTTTTTTGATTAGGTATTATTATTAATTATTATTAATACATATCTTTATTATTGGATTTATTTATTTGTATAAGGCCTAACAGAAAGGCACTGCCCCCAACATTGGCAATGAGACAGTGGATTGGTTGCCTTTCCCCCGGATTCGGATTCGGGTGAAATAGCAAAGTGAAAAGGAGAGAATCAAGGAAAAAAAATAAATGGATAAATAAATCAGATTAAAGATACTGACCTTCCGAAAAGAGTATCGAGCGCGATAGTTTTGAGCTTACCACTAATTACCTTCTCAAACCATAGCAGCTACCCCAAGGCTCTAGGTAATCTGTATGGAGTACTCCGTACAGAGTACAGCGCAACTAGTAACTAAATGGTTATTCTTCACCCTTGTCTAGAGCCTTGAGCCTTGTCCAGGGCAATCAATCATGTTCTAAATCCCTCCCGGGTAAGCACCTTGCGAGTGCGCCGCATACTATCTGCAGATGACGCCAATCACACACAATACAAACAATACTCCACGATCTGCCATGACAGATAGAATAAGAAAAAGTAAAAAAATTATTCAGATTAGCACTATCCGCCTTCTCCCTCCCTCTCTCTCTCTTCTCTTCGCTCAGACATATCCTACCTAGACAGTTACATCCAGGCCATTTCACATACAAACCAATGCACCACGACACTAGGCAAGGCTAATCCAGGCGAGGATTAGGGTTGGTTCCGTGGACGCACTCTCATACGAACGGCCCAATGATGAACCAGTCATAGCGACCTGTCTGGGGGCCAAGAAAATCGGGAATCATTAGGCGATTTGTTGCCCCTCTCTTTTCCTTTTAAGGGAGTTGGTGTTGGGTGGGGGCGATTCTGATTTCTGGCCACTTCTTTTTACAGAGCACTTGAATCATTTCACTCTTATACCCAGATTAATATGTATAGCGTATAGGTTACTACTTATGAAATATCTCTAAATAGCTACTGAGCTACTCTCTACCCCACCAGTCAGACTCCGGGTATGGGGATCACCGCACGGGTCAGATCTTTATCCCTCTAGTCCGTTGCCAAGGGTCAAAACGTGGCAGGAATGTCCCTTCAAACTGCTGTATTTACACGAGGGTGTACTCCGTACGCATCTCCCCGTTTCATGCCCCCCTGGTCCTATCGTGTCTCAGGCCAGTCAGGATGATGCGAACGTTGGTCTCCCCCCGGTCCAGATACGATTCTTGCCGTGTGGCATTTGGCTCTCGTACAACGTCTAGGAATACGAATGGCGTACAACCCAGGTTTTTTCTTAAAAGGAAAAATCCTGCATCTACCCCCTCTTTTATTTTTGAACAATCCTGGTGTCTAAAACCGAGGGGCCGCCGATAAATGAGGTGGGGGTGGGTGGTGGCCAAGATGCATGGACAAGTGCAAATGGCCTCATGTTTTTGGCGATATGCGTGGGCTGGTCATGGTCATGGTCATGGCCAACCTGCGTATTGTAGAGTGACCGGGAGTGGACGTGTAATCAATATTCATTCCGGCCGTATCGAAGTCGCTCCGTGCATCCTGTCTAGGAAAAAACGGGCCCCCAGATTGGGTGGCCCAAGACCCGGTCGAGGCTGAACCGGAATGATCCATGCCCGCGCCGCCCATTCCCATTTTATTTTATCAATTTTATTTTACCATTTTATTTTATTTGTATTTTATGAATTTAATATTTTTTGGGACTCCCCATGGTAATCATCCGTTTTCGGTATTTGAATTTATTTTTCATCTCAATACACATGGCACCGGGCACGGGCCTGGGTTATTTACGGGGGCTTAGCAATCTGCAAGGCCCGAGGAGCTGATCTACCCAGACGGACGGGCTTAAGAGAGCCCCATTCCATCTCCGAGTCCGAGTATATAATCAATCTAACCGCCGCCCCTCCCCTCATTTGTGATTGTCTAGGGTCATTCTTTGATCATCATCTACCGCGTTAGGTAGTCCTTACTTCACACTTCATATATCTAACCATGCATCGCTCTACCTACGACGCCCGTTCGGGCTCTCGTTCTACCAACCACAGTAACAGCAGCGCTTTCAGTCCCAACGCAAACCCTAATGAGGACTGGACAAAGATTTCGGATTTGGCAGAGCGTCGCCGTATCCAAAATCGTATTGCGCAACGTAACTATCGTGAGTTTCTTGATCTAATTTCAAATCGTGACTGTCCGTCTTCTTCCGGTTTCATACTAACCACTTTATACTACTTGTAGGCAAGAAACTAAAGCGCCGCCTGGAGGATCTTGAGAGACGTGCTGCTTCTTCTGCATCTCCAGAACAGTCTCATGCTGAGCCTGTTCTTCCAAAGACCGCCAATAAATCCCGTCCAAAGCAACGCGCAAACAAATCGGCAGAGGTGAAACCGCATCCCTCACGCGCCCCAGTTCCAGAGCGACCAGCTTCCTACGAATACTATAGCACTCCTGATGAGCGAACCATGTTTGCTCAACAATGTACTCGTCAACTCTCTGCTTCTCCACCTCCAGTTTTCTCATATCCCCCGATCCCGACATACGACACTTACCGACAACCTTATTCTCAACTACCCATCTATCACAACGTTCCCACAACCTACAGCGAAATGTCATTCGCAGCAGACTACGGCGAACCAGTAAACTCTGTTGTTCCCATGATTCCCGGGACTGCAATGGGTGTTGCGCGGAAACAGGCCTACGAGGAGGAAATGATTAGTCCATTCAGCATGAGTTATGCTTCGATGGCGGGCATCGATCTCTGCGCACAACCATCGCAGCCAGAACCCGGCCTTCCGGTACATTTTCCTCGCTGAATTCCTTTTTTTTTCATTATCATCGTCACAACAACAGCGAGCTAATCTCTTTTATTTTTGGTTTGCTTGTAGATGCCATCGCTTTCATACACCTACACAGATGACCAGCGCACGGCTTCAACTTCACCAGAGGCCTCTATCTTCACATTTCCTCCAACTCCCGAATCTCCACCATGTTCACCGCGGTCTATGCCAGGTTTGTTTGAATACGATCTACGCCAATAGAACGGAATGGTAAGGCGCTCATCAGCAGTGATGGTCGGGCTTTTGGGGGCCGGACGACGACGCGTCAGTCAACTTCCCGATTCCAACGAATCTCAAATATCAGGACAACAGAATTACCCGCTTTTTCCTATAGGATCTGATGATCCAAAAGGGCTGTGCTGATCTTCAATTTCCTGGAGTGGGACGGGAATTGTCCGCCACGTTTTCTACTGTCTCCATTTTTTTCTTTCCCATTTGACCCCCACTTTTTGAACTACGGGGCTTTTTTTCTTTTCTTTCTTCCTTTTGTATTATGTCGAGCCCTATTTCGGGACATGTGTGACGAGCGAGCATCTTCTTGGCGTTTTTATTTTGCAGTTTACTAGCCATTTTATATTGATGTCCTTATGATCGTGTATTGGTACTAAGCCTGGTGTTGGGCGCGCGGGAAAGGGAAACAATCAGCCGTTCAGGACAAACCGGCATGATTTTTGATTCTGATTTTGGCAACGGGAATTATTGACATTAGGTGAATCTCCTAGAAATGACAATGCAAAACCTCCTCTTTTCTGAACACAAATGACCTTGTCACCGGGCTCTTTCGAGGCATCCAGTCTAATTTTGAACGGCTGGGTCCAGTCAATAACGTTTCGATCTCTAATCACGATTGGCTGTCAAGCTAAGGACTTGAACTCCGCTTGGCCCCCAAATTCAGATCCACTTGATTAACCAAACAAGGTAGAAAGGCGCGGTATTTTCAGGCGTCCCGGCGTCACGCAAAGCCACGGCCCCCAGAGCCCTGGGTGGCACTAGGCGCACCTATGTAATAGTCGATCGACCAAGCAGATAGCACGAAGGGCTTTCCTCATCAAGCTGTCGTAACGGCCATCAAACAACGTCGATCCAGCTCTTTTAAATGCTAAATTCTAAATGCTAAATGCGTACGACAATCATTTACCTGTTACCGCTAGTGCGCTGGGTATTTCTGGATTCAGTATGCTGGATGCTGAACACTGATCGACTTGTAGCCCCAGTTCGAGTCTGCAGTTCTTTCGTACCTTTGGTTCTGGCCCCGCTGTCTAATAGGTGTGGAGTACGCAGCGTATATGCAAAGCACACGCCAAGTACATTCTCCGTCTAGTATACTAGCACTCTACTGGGCACTCCGTGCGGAGCATATGGATTCTTTGTTCCTTAGCCAAGTTATAGTCAGGGTATGTACGAAGTACATAGTATGTACTCCGTACCTACAGTTCAAGAGTGTGACTTGTATGTCGAACAACTCGGAAACCAAGATACGCCTATCTCGTAACGCCCACAGGCAAAAACATCCAAAACAAGGTCAAAAAGCCATGTGGTTAGGAGACTATTCCCAACTCATCAAAATGACCTGCTCGTTGCAGAACCTCCCGAATACTACTGCATCACCCACATTTTAATTTAATTTTTCCTGCACTAAGGGGAATGTTGACGATCTTCAGGTGTGGCCAGGTCTGGGGTGGGCGATATGGGAGGCAATACTCTTATCTCCTTATCCCTTACTCCATACTCCGTACTCCGTCAAAAAAATTTTCGGCCACAAGGAGTCCAAAACCCGAAAAAAAAAAATACTATTATGCCTATGTACGAGCAAATGATGCAATCTCTGCCAGACCCTCCTTGAATATTGGCCACACTGTCGGGTCACAACAGGCATTAGTTTCTGTCCTGCTAACATTTGGCACCTGCCTGAAAGCATCAAATCGTATTTTAACTAGATGTGACAACGTGCTGCGCCCCCTCGGTCTCGATTGGACTAGAGGAGAAACCCCCTCTCTCTCTCTCTCTCTCTCTCTGGCTCTCTCCTGGTGTGATGCTGCCGGGCGCCTGCACCTGCAACTCACCTACATACATACATGCCATGGCATGGCTAACACCTTTTTGTCACCAAGTCGGCAGGAAATGTCGTCGGATTGGCGATGTTCCGGCGGGGCCAAGTCACCCTGGAAAAAGAGCCGCTTGTCTTTGAATCTCGTTCGCTGGTGTCCGCCCGCAGGGCGGCCGCTAGGGAATCGCCGCGTAGACTGGGCAAAGAAAACGAGAGCGAACCCGGGTGGAGTTGGTGGTCGGTGCGTCCATCCAGAGCTCTGAACTGGGACCGGGGATGTTGATGCGAATTCCATTTTGGTGTTGAACTGTGGGAATTTCCCGGGTGCTCAAGGATACTTAGGGATGGGAGGGGACTGAGTGGACTTGAGGGGAGGCCCGCTGTATAGACTCGGTCTAGTTCCGTCCGCTCCGCCGTGGATTCGGCCGTAGTATGTAGATAGTCCACTGGCCTAAGGAGGGTTGGCTTGTCAGGGCTGAAGTGGGAATTTTGACAAATCATAGCTACAGGCTTATAGACTCATACAGACTCATACATACTCATACAGCCTCCTGGAGTTAGTTGGTTGAGTGGTGTCTTAGGGGTTCTAGTCCACTCTGTACCGTGTACTCAGCAGTAGTTCGTGGCTAAAGGGCTAAAAAAGTCGGCCCCCTATTGACTGGATCCTCGCCTGGAACCCGCTTTTGCCATCATGCACGTTTGGGGATACCTCCTTTTTCTAGTTATGGTTAGCGTGCAGGATATTGGCTCTGGTCGTCGACATTTATACTCCAATCGTACTAGGCGCATGCCATTCTCGGCACTCGCTTACTGAGGCTTTCAACAGGGCAGAATGATATTCATTCGTGAGGTGCCAGTCTGTCGGTGCCCATTTCTGCAGGGCGTTGTACAGCCTCTGGTGGAGAGAGACGATTCACCCGCGCTAACCTTATCGCGCGTACCGGCGATGGGCGTTGTGGTCATTCTTGCCGAGACGACTCTACAAAGCAGGGTACTGCATTCTTTGATTCTTTGACTCTAGTCAATATGCTCAAAAAATGGTGGAGTCTCTCCATCACATCTATCCCGACAGTTTGGATCACTTCTCAGTTGGAGTAGACTTGAGATTCGTGATTTGGTTTACAGAGTACGATTTAGCACGGAGTTTAGTACGGAGTACGGAGACTTGCTATTATGACCCAGGTGCAGATCAATCGTACACTACCCTCCCCCGTACCAGGGGATATGAAACTAGTGCAGGGCAGACTGGGGAGAGACCATGTTTAACTCCGTAGTCCGTGGTCTGTAGTCTGTCGTAAAGTTCGAAACAGTGAAGATCGTCGGTGGAGCCATGTCAAACGAAAAGAAATAGATAGATCAGGCCAGATTCAGCTCCAAGTCAGAGCCGTCAAGCTGTTCGTGCAGAGTCTCAGGAGTCACCGAGTCGGTGCTAAGAGGACCCGGAGCTCCGAGTTTTTGACGAATCTAAACAGGCTGTGTTTAGGAGATCCCACTACGATAGGCATAGTCTCGAGTTAAAAAAAGGAAGGCACGTAAAAAAGGGGGTTAGTAGAGCGCGGGGCTATTCTATTTGCTGGGACCAGTTAGAAGCTTTTGCGAGGGTAGCAAACGGCCACGGGGATCGGAAGGAGACCGAAACGTTGGAGAATCCTTCAAATCAGATTAAGCACTTTACAACTGAGTCAAATTAAGTTGCCCCACTAGCCCTAGGGTACTCGATGATGATTCATGATTCATGGGGAGCATTCGGCATGGACCGCTAAGTGTCTGTGTCGATACAGTAGTGCTCGACACTAATTCTGGGGCCAGTTCCAGAATTGCAGAGGAAATAGTCTCCAGGTCCTATAATCAATTTCTCCACTCAAGATGGTCTCTCTCGTGACCACGGAGGTTTTTTTGTTTTTGGTTTTGGCAGTAAGTACTATCATTACCATAGGCGGTTAGTTTCCTTCTCTTCAGCTAAATTGGCCCCAAACTTGTTCCGTCCAGCGGGCATGCCCGACCAAAATCTACTGTGCGGAGTATCTAGGGACTGTTTTGTTTAATTTCACTTTCTTTGTCTTCTTCTTTGCGTGGCGGTATCCCGCCGAGCCCACTTCACCATGAAAATAAAAAGAAATATCAATATTGCAGCGAGTAAATTGTTCGATCGGCGAAAGCTATGCTAAACCGGATCCAATTTTCCCTTTCCAGGAACGGATTTAATTCATTTATACTCCGTACTCCGTACCCCGTAATTACATACTATGTTCTTGATTCCATATCCCTTCAAACACCGAGGAATCTTAACCTCAAATGGACACAGGGTACATACGGAATAAAAATGATTCAACCTTGGTAAATGTAAATGTAAATATAAATGAAAACGAAAACGTAAAGGGAATAGAGAGAAGAAAATAGGCACATAGCCTCAATAATTCAAAAACGTCCATGTGATTTACGCAGGTTACACAGTCTGAGATCCCGATCCCACTGATTTCCAATAGAACCAATCAGGAATGCACCCAAGGGATATCTAATTTGTCCTGCTTTTTTATTAGTGAGTACGCATAGTCTGGTGACTCGCGTACTGCTGCACAAGTCCTTTAACGGAGCAGTGGTATCCTTGTGTGAATAGTGCTGCAGTGGCTTTTTTCGGGGAGCAAAAGGACGAACAAAGACTCATATCGGTGACATGGCAGTCGGTCGGTCGAGAGGAATGAACAAGGGTAGTCCTTCTTACCAAATCATTAAAATTTGTTCGAGACTTCAAAGAACAGGTACAGATATGCACAAGCTGTCGTGGGACATGGAAGTTGGACAGAAGTATAAGGTGCGTCGTCACTATTGTCGGCGTCGCCGAAGTCAGGCGTGGTCATGGTCACAAACC
Organism: Penicillium sumatraense; assembly: GCA_020086695.1. Taxonomy (NCBI): domain Eukaryota; kingdom Fungi; phylum Ascomycota; class Eurotiomycetes; order Eurotiales; family Aspergillaceae; genus Penicillium; species Penicillium sumatraense. The sequence continues at coordinate 337,147 of JAGIKU010000623.1, read as the reverse complement.
CCCTTACTAGGTGGCCTACAGAACTAGAACAGAGAGGTGGCTGGGATACTGGTTGCCTCTTTTCGTTTACAGAATAGCCCGTACTGAATACTCCCTTTGATATTTCAGATTTCCATTTTGTCGTTTGCCTCATGGCATATCCAATCGTTTCTTAAAAGCAGACTACCTTGTCTTGAACGTTAGCATGGTATCTCCACCTACGTCAACAATCAGGCAGTCGTGCCATGTTAAGTAATGATTTGTAATTGCGGCTGCCTTCAGCCAAAAAGACAGGCCGTCTTCGAAGGTTCCCGGAGGCTCGCGGCTTGCTTCAAATTTCCAGGGACCAGGTATCCAAGTTTCTTTGTTCGATTTGATTAGGCTTTTTTTGATTTCAAAGCAAGTCGCTCGCTCACTCAACTATAGCCCGGACCACGAACTATGTACCATGGATGGTTTCATGATGTTGCTGCTAGTAGTACTGGTACTTGGCAATAGGCAAATGCGACCGTAGCTATCTTCATTGAGAGTAGGGCTGAGGTATCAGGCGTCCCATATCATCAATTTTCCGATACCTCAATTGACATGTGTTGCGGCTGTAATTTCTCCGAGAAGATGCATGAATGGCCATCCCGTGGCATACACAGCCCCAAACTCTAAATGACGAATAGAATACCTTGCAGAGAGTTAGAAAGCCATCTTGAAGAAACATTGGTACCTTATCTGCAGATTGAGGCCTAATTATCAATATTTTATCTTAATTGTGTAATTTTGCTTGGTCGCAGGAGACTTTGCATGTGCGTATCAATCTTTATGGGGACTCGAGTTTAACTGGTAGCAAATTCATTACGAAGCTAGATGTTTAAGAATGTGTAACGGCAAAAGTCTGGCTTTAGATATTATTTCAGTGATTGAGTACCTACTCCTTAGTTCAAGTATTATGCCAGTGTAGCGCATTCGTAGAATAATTTGTTCTACAAATGCGTGTTGATTGTTAAGAAAGACAAATATCTAGCGAAAGTAGGTTCTATATGTAAAGAAACATCATCTTCCTTTACTGATGCTGTACGAAAGATGCCGTTGCGCAGAGACCACAAACTAGTAGTTTAGATATAAAATAGAAAAAGATAGATTCGAATTATAATATTAGCTTAATAACTAGAGCTCTTCCAAGAAGGTTGTTTAAGGATTTCTCGATATTAAGAGGACAAATTTGATCTAAATGATGACATAGGAAATTTCATAGACATATCTATTCTGAAAAAGTGAGCAATTTCATCCACTCATTCTAGTAGATAATTTCGGACAGATAAACTGTCACTCAAAGCTTGCTTGATGCGAAAGAAGGAATAGTCTTAGCATCGTAGAGATCCTTGTGAGCGGACTTGATCATATCAGCAGCCTAAGGCATATATTAGCATTCTGCATCGAAATATTCCAGTGTAGTCACAATTCACCTTCTCGCCGATCATGTAGACCGAATTTTGAATTCGGCAATCGGGAATCACAGGAATGACAGATGCATCTGCGATTCGCAAATTCTTGATTCCGTGAACGCGGAGCTTTGAGTCAACAACACCCTGGTGAATGTTCTTAGACAGACGGGCAGTTCCGCAAGGATCTAAATTGTTATTTGTTAGCATATAGGAAAATAAACAGGTTGGTTGTTTCACTTACGGAATCCAGTCTGGCTGCGATCCAGCACGGCTCTCTTCATCTCGTCGTCAGACTGAAGAGGCATTTTCCAAGGATACTCGCCCAGGACAAGATCCTTAAAGCCAGCACCATTGGTGAGCACATCGTAGGTCCAGCGAACTCCCTCACGCATAGCCAAGATATCCAAATCGTTGCCAAAGAAGTTGAGATTAATATTGGGCTGGACTTGAGCCTTGTTGCTGTTTAGAGTAACTTGACCCTCAGAGAGAGGTCGAAGCAGATCCACAATGACAGTCATGTAGTTACCCTTCTCTGGAACAGGATAATGCCACTGGAAGGCCGTGCTGAACATTCCGACGAAATCCAACTCAAAGTGAGGTTGACCTGCTGGGCCGAAGGGATCAAGACCGCCGTTGGCAGCCTTTGCTTCCTTGTAAGCTGGATATTTCTCAAGGCGCTCGTCGATGCGAGGGAATCCGACGAGCTCTAGAAGACCAGAGCTTAGGGGACCTGTCTTGTCGCGGTTGTAATTGGCGATTGTTGCATCGTTGAGAGGACCGGAACGGAGGATGTGATCGTCGAGGCCAAATCCATCCTTGATTTGAAGCACGAATGGGACAATTGGGTGATCCAGCAAGTGCTGGCCGACATGGGGGGATTCCAGGATGGGCTTGATTCCATGCTTGGCTAGTTCTTCAGCGGGACCGACACCGCTCAGCATCAGAAGCTTGGGGGTCTCGAAGACACCCTGAGACAAAATGACCTCCTGGCTGGCATAGACGCTGATCTCAACATCGTAGGCTTGGCTGATGACAGTAACACCAGAGCAAACCCTAGTGACGGGATCGATGATCAACTGCTTTGACTGAACTCCGTAAAGAATAGTCACGTTTGGCTTATTCTTCAGGTACAAGAAGCTACCCTGGCGCTGACCCTGGTAGATTGTATCCACACAGTGCGTAAGGCCCCTCATCTCGCCAGAGTAAATATCCTCAGTGAGAGGGTGTCCCTTTGAAACCCAAGCTTCAGTCAATGCATCACGGAAAGGCTTCATCTCAGGAACCAACTCGGCATGAGAGATCTGAACAGGACCTCCAGTTCCAATCTTGCTCAACTCAGTCGGATAAAGCTTCTCATCGTCATGATAAGTAGCACACTTGCGCAAGTAATCGACACAGTTGTCCCAAGTCCATTCGGATCCACCAAAGGCTTCCCAATCATCAAAAGTAGGTTTCGATCCGGGGATCCAGGTGAAGTAATTGGCGCAGGAGCTACCACCGAGAGCTTTTCCTCGGGTGTTGGGCTTCTCGATACGCTCGTAATCGTCGCGCTTGATCATGGTGGTCTTGTAGGCCCAGTCATATTTACTTCCGCGCAAGTTGAAGGCCTTGGCGGGAGTGGTGATTTCGTCGATCTGGTCAGGGTTGGGAATACCAGCTTCAACGACCAAGATTCGAACATCAGGGTTCTCAGCGAGGCGACCTGCGACAGCATTGCCAGCCGTACCTCCACCCACGATGATGAAGTCGTACTCGGAGCCGTTGGAAACAGTGGCCATTGTTGATAGTGTTGAGATTGAAGGTTCAGAAGAGGATTCAAAAGAAGAAGAAGCTTGAGTTGCTTTGTTCAATGGCTGTTTTGCTTGAGATGTCGAGGATGAAAAACACGAATTGATGCGATTCTCGGTCTGCTTTATATCAATGCCCAGACTCTGATTCCGAGTCTGAGTCGGACTCTATAACCTCGTCTACATCACAGCGAAGACTTCCCTCATCCGCGAGAACCGATTCTGTGCCGGTATCCGAAGCAACATTATGGCGCCGAGTTAAGACCGTCACGAATATCGATGTCGTCGCACACTGTGTGTTTGTGCCCGGTGAGCGCCCCATTGCAGGAGGCTGCTGATTTTTCCCCCTCGTGAGGGGAAGTGAAGAGACAATTTTCCCCTCACGACTTTCTGATTGGCCAATCAGGATCGCCCTTTGGGCTTGTGACCCTCAAAATGTACTACTCCAAATTAGAATGAACCCTAGAAAGATCTTAGCACTAGTAAGAAGTATAGATGCATGTAGGTAGACGCTTAATTTAGGAGCTGACATCATGAGTATGGCTTCTTTGATAATTTTCAGCCACTTCGCCATTTTTTGCATCCATGAACGGAGTACAAAGAGTGACACCTTTCAATTACTACCTACGCTTCTAATTACTGGATAATAATCCGTCACTGTACTATATCTTTCGGCGTTTGAACTATTTTTAACAGATACGAGTAGGGGTGCCAGCATTTAATTGCATGCATTGTCTTAACGCCTTCGAAAAAGAAATTTCAAGCCCTACGATAAGGAAGTGAGGGATATAGTAAGTCCCAGGGGTTCTTGGTAGTAAGCCGGGTAAATTGGTAGAGGCCTGTGAGCCTACACCGACTTTAATATTTGGTAGCATCCAAGCCAAAAGTTTCATTTGGGAGATTTAAATGTTTCTTTTCGGGGGTTTGAGGAACTTTTGCTATCGATATTGAAATATTGTGGTAGAGCTATGTGGGTAACGACCAAGTCGGAACTCATCGTTGGAGACCAGTATGACAGGCTAAGTGGATTTAGCCAAAGAATTGACTAGGATGCGGTGAGTTAAATTTACACATCTCTCCTCACCCGTCATTTGGCCCAGATGTCTGGTTCTCGGGCCGGTCTCGAGCAAATCTATCATCTATGATCTACGCCCAGTGTGACAACCTATCGGGGAGCTTCGGGTACGATACCGAGCTATGACCGAGATTATACCGAATTTTCTTCCACCTTTTTTACGCTGTACATGTGTATAGTAGTAGTGCCTACAAAAGAACTTCTAGATGGAGGTCTTCTCTCTGTTTTCAGAGAGATTGTCTCTTGACATTTATCGTCAGAAAAGAGGACTGCCATTTCCCCAATTTTGACTAGCGTGGCAGCTTCCATGTAGTAAATCGCTTCACTCTTCCATCTCGTCTTCCTCCTCTCAGACTTAGTATCACTATTTCATTGCACTCATGTCATTTCGCCTGGAATCCATTACGTGATACCGAGTCTCTTTCTTTCTCTTCCTCTCCCTTCTCACTGATACTTTTCACGTGTTTCGGCACGTGCGTCCAACAGCAGACCAACACCATCCAGCTTCGTTCTCAAATTATCTCTTGCTCTTTGACTATCCATCACGACGAAAGATGGAGTCTGTTCGTCATGATGACCGACCTGAAATTGAACTTATTCTCGATGAAACGATGCGATAAGTCAGCTGTTACTGAAAACCTGTTACTACATGCTAGTGCGCTGGAGTGCACCTGCTCCTCAATACCACAGATCAGCCTCCTTCCTTCATGTGGGCAAATTTCAGTCTGCCATCGTGCCAGACTACATTCCCCTTCGAAGCAGCACGAAATGCCCGATTATACGAAAGGATCAACGCCCAGGTTACGTGTATGTCGTATTGATGAGGATCGAATCAGAAATTTCGCCATCAATCATATGTCTAACTCTAAGCCTGCTGAGTAGAGAGGGATTGTCGTTTCAACTCCATTGCCGCACCTCGAGGGTTTCACAATTCCCTCGAAAACTTGTCAGCATGGAAGTTTGTTCTTTATGCGGGCCTGAGTGCCATTTTTTACCGATACTGATAATTTTACCAGGTTTTCTCCGGCCCATCTGGCTTTTTCAAGAAGCATGTGGATGCACCGCGATCCGAAGCCAAATCGGCTCGTTGGTTGTATGCCTGCCATCCTCGTTCAAGGGTGGAAATTTGATCTTTTTCCACGATGGCAATGAGGAATTCATTGATAGCTTGATACTAGATCCTCTAGCAACTACCCTCTCTTCCCAAAAGAGACGATTCTCAACATCAAGCTAGCTCAAAGAAGCTTGCTTCAAAGAAAGTCGTTGCCCTGCATGTTTCGCAAAGAAAGAGTGCGTATATCACGCAATATGGCTGCGTTTTGCAAGTTCTTTGTTGTTCTGTAAACAGAGAAATCATAAACATAAAAAGCCATAGAAGCTCCCAGTAGGATAAAATATTTCAGACAGCATTCGTCCTTCTGTTGCTGTGTATCTCAGATATTCTTTGTGTTCCAATGTTGCTTGAATATCAGCGATATAACTGGTCGCGGGCATGGTGATGGTCGTCGCAGAGGCCGTAGTCAGTCATATCGGAGATAATCAAGCGATATTCATGATGAAGATGATGTAGCACTTAAATGAAAGTTATATTATGAAAGCCACAGTGTTTAATATTTAGAAGGCTGAAAAATAATTATACTGGCGTGTTGAATACAAGGTAGTTACACCCAGGATCGAAATCAGTTTCACCACTTGCACACATAGATTCTTTCTCAAACCCTTTGATGGAACCCGGTAATCTTTATTCGTCTTGCCTTGTTTTCAGATGCTGAATTGTATTGAAAGACTGCAATATGTGAGGCACCTCACTCTATTTATTGCCCTTGGTGGCACGCTCTCCACTTTGCTTCATCCTCGTGCCTCAATAATAGCAACCCTTATTGAGTGATACAGTAAGGCTTATTGTTCAGTATTGTATGAATACCTAGCTAGTCGATATTGGGACTAAAAATCGGTATGAAAGTTGGAATGTAGTAGAGTGTACTAGTGTTAAATATAATTTTACATATAAGTATATATTTCGTTGGCGAATATACACGTGGGCTCTCCTTTATGGTTTCGTATAACAGAAAATTGAACATTTGCGAGCTATATACAGTACCTACTGTAATTGACTATTCTTTCTGCTTGATATTTGCTGATTAACGAAATACGGGAGATTAGAATATATTGCAGTATCACTGAAAAGTGGTCTCACGACTTAACATTAAATTATCTCGATTTTGAATCCTAGTGATACAAGAAAACTCTTGAATCAAAAAACAAGTAGTTAAGCATAATATTTATTGTATAAGTTGTAGATGACTACACCAGGCATCCAGAGTGGAGAGCTGATTGCAAGAAAGACTGTTATCGAAAAAATTTCCTCGCCACTGAATGGTTGCAATATCCCCTTTTGAAAGATCTCTGTTCTCTGCCGATGGAAAATTTCCTGTTCTGTTCTCATCTGCTCCTTCAGGACGTTTATTTGTGCAAGACGAAGCTCCTGAGACCTATTGAATCTCTGCTCCAATTTTTGAAGCTTTTCGGTAAGATGGTTAGACTGTACGGCCATATGTCGCTCTTGCCTTTGCCTTCTTCTGGTGGCGGCAGCTTCATAAACATCTTTCTGCTTTTGACGGCTTTCTTCGGTTGCTATACTCTTTGGATGACGATGAATCAATCTTGACTGGGTGATATCGTGATCTCGAAGAACTCTTTGACGAAGAGATAGCAGAGGTTCTTCATTCAGCGGGACCATCACGATTGAGGGCCCATTTCTTTCTGTATATGATTTGCAGATATGATGGCACGGAGACCAACTGATCTTCCAAGTACAATATTAGTACAAGTTTGGAATCTAGTTTAATAGTAAAGCAAACCTGGCTTATTCCACGCTCCATTGCAGCCAACTTGATAGCATGCTCAAGTAAATCACACAAGCTTCGCTTTGTGCTTTCAAGAACGTTGAGTCTGTCCTCGTTTTGAGTTGCATGGTGCGCCATTCTGTTTCGAATTTTCTTCGCCTTAGTCAGTAACTGACGGAGAGTTTTGAGTTCATCTTCTCTCATAACATTGGCGAGGCTGCCATTAGGCCCCTTCAATTGCAGCTGAAGGATATCAACTATAGCTGGCAGATCAGCTGCCTGATGGCATCGATATCCTCTCGTACTCAACCCATTAGCATCTATAAGCTCGCACAGAATGTACCCCAGAAATTCAAGCTCGTCGGTCCAGGCCGTCAGTCGTGTTTGAGTTTCAAAGTAGGCTTCTGCTTGTACTGACATTTTGTAGCATGAGTTCAATGATTTGGGAAATCAACCGCAAGTTAATGCTCGGGTGCCTAGCTTCTAAATAAGCGAAGTAAATTATGAATTCGTCATGACGTCAATGACTTTGATAAAATAATACTAGGTCCCAGTGGTAGACCGAAATTCGTCGGTAGTGAAGTCGCCCAGGAGGGTAGGACAGAATTGGCCGAAAGTGTATAAATGAAGCACTTTGATCACATCAGGGCAGAAGTAGCCCTGACTTATCGGAAAATCTACTGTAAGACAGTCACCCGTCACCTCAATCCAAGCCGTCAGGCCCCACCGCTATCACTCGTGAGCCTACTAAAGCCATTAAAGTTGAATGCAGCGTCTATTCCCAGGCTGTTTGATACGCTTGTATTGAAATACTGCCAAGACACGGGGTCAGGGGTAGATTAAACAGAATAGGTATGGTGGATTTCGAGGAAGGGTTCGAGATTGAGTCTCTGTGTAAAAGTGGTGAATCTGTTTTCGGTTCAAGGTGTACTATTATTATCGTGTGTAGGGTCCTGTATCCAGCTTACGGAAAATTCCAACGTAAATGGAGCTGTGACGCAGTGGTAGCGTGTGTGATTCCAGTCCACAAAGTCATCCGTTCGAATCGGGTCAGCTTCACTTTTTGTCCCCACCCAAAAATCTCCGCTTAGCTCGGTTCAACTTAGTTAGTTCATTCAATTGGACAGAAATAGTTTTAATTAAAATTTTCTTAGCGGGAAACTACACAATCTCAGATAGCCACTTACGAAAAGTCGCCACATCATAAGGAGCTGTGACGCAGTGGTAGCGTGTGTGATTCCAGTCCACAAAGTCATCCGTTCGAATCGGGTCAGCTTCATTTTTTGTCTCCATAGACCTATTCTTTGATCTGAGGAGCTTTGAATTTTGTCTGTATATTTTTTGAGATCTGATGAAGACGTTTACAAGCAAATATATCTTAAAAATGTCTGTTTCTTGCTGGAATTTTCGAAATAATCCAGGTATAAATTGTTTGTGATCTAGTTACTACCTCCCATGCTACACTCAACCGAGGCGCTTTTTAAGAGAGTTGGCACTCTGTTTTCCTCAATCGACATAATTTCGAGTGGTATTTCAATAAGCGTAATTAATTTATAAGCATGCCTCTCTCATTAGACCTCTATGTACGTAAATAGCTATGCGGTAGGTTGCCGGTGCCATTTTTGGTAGCCGCATTAATAGGGCTACCTCTGAAGTCACCGACGTCAACTTCGATACTGTATTGGATGGGAGAGAATAAAGCAAGAGTGGAGAATTCATTTCCAGCTACAGCTATGTTAAGAATAAGTCACTATCAGTGAAAAAAGCTACTTTGATCTTCCCCCATCTGCACGTCGAATTGGAAACCTCAAGGGAAAGCAATCGGTGCCGTCAAGAAGTTACTTTGGAACAGTTCCCTCCATCTCCAGGATGCGTGCATTTCGCTGGGTCCATGGTGGAATCTCGGCCATCATCGCGGCGACTGAGTAGAGTACACTGTGGCTATACTCGTTGCCGTATGCCATGTAGCCTAGTGCCTCCTTTCGGTGGCTCCGGCGTCCAATCCAGACGATAGGCTTCCCGTACTTCTTCTCCGGTGCCCAAAATTCTTTAATGAGCTGCAATATTCCATATTAGACTTCTGTTTGATATTTTATCGTTCAATGAATTCTTGCTTACATCTTTTTGGAATTCTTCCCCGCCATTCTCGACGTCACTGTAAGGCTTCAATTTCTCACCAACCGCCATGAGATCCTCGTCGCCAGAATCAGAACCAGAATCGTACCAGTCTTTCTCGTATTGAATGACGGGCAGAACCTCGGTTTTGATCCCCAAACTATTCAATGCAGCATACACGGCCGCATCAACGCCTTTCAAGGCCTGGGGAAGAAACTCGTGGGCTTCTTTTGACGCATGTGGATAGGAATGAGAGCAGAAGAATCCGAGGACGCCGCCTGTTTCTTATTAGCAATTTGGCGCCAGGTACTCTCGTTTATACAATCTTTGACTTACCTTCCTGCATGAAGTTGGGGATCTGTAAGATATCCTTCAGGAGACCGTACAAAGGCATAGACTTGGGGTCGAAGTTCACACCGGGCGGGACTGAGGGACTGGCCACCTTGATGAAGAGGTTGTAGGTCAAGGTAATGCGATGACCCTCGGTAATCTTCTTGATTTCATGCTCACAGTCGCTGTAGAATGCGGCCCACTGTATTGCTTGAAGACTGCCATGCTCCCATGCAAAATCAACCTCATTACCATCGTGACGAACGATCAGATTCCCACCCTTGAATGAGGATGGCAGGCAGACGACCAAAGAGCCGATTTGGCTTTCGGAGCGTGGCGTGTCCCCGTGTTTCTTGAACAAGCCAGATGGGCCGGAGTACACCTTCTGAAAGTATCAGTAACAGTGACTTGCATACGGATCATGACATGAATAGACCCAAGTTCAACTTGTACAACTCCGCTTCAACCTCTCGAGGCCAAACAAAGCCATCTCGACCGGCCACATGATCCGGAACAAGTACTTGGGCGATTTGATCCATGATACCGGACTTGATCGGGCAGAAGTTGGTCAGGAACTGCGTCGGTTCGAGTTTGCCGGCCTTTCGATATGCGGGATCCATGACGTTCTCTTGACCTCTGCCGAATGATGCAGGCTCACATCGATCAACAAGCTTCTGGAGTTCCTCTGTGTCTTCAGTGGAGCCTGAAGGAGGCAGATACAGGACCCGGTTGGAAGACTTATCTTTTGGGTTCCATCGACATGTCACTGGCTGAGGATCTTCTTCGGTGATTAGTATCTTTCCTCCACAGACAAAGACAGCGGATGCTCGCTCGCCTGAGATGGCTTCTTCGACTTGGGCACAGGCCTTTTTCATGGCTATTTCCGCCAGGGTTGGAGGAGTGGGAGGCTTCGCCTCTTCCTTTGCCTTTCGCTTGCCCATGATGAAATTCGCTAATATTTGAACGATATTTTGATGAATTCAATCAAAAGGTTGATTTAAAAGAAGAAAATGGTAAGGGGTGAGTTGATGTGGAAGAAGAGAATGAGGGGGGAACGTAAGAGCCCCCTCAAACCAATAGTACTGGCTAGGCAACAAACAGTCTGTTTTAGGAAGGAAGTGTTAATGAATGCTGCTCACCCCGAAGTAATCGAAATATATACTAGCTATATATTCTAGTAGCAGGAGAAAAAAAAAGAAAATCAGGTCAAGTGACTTCAAAATGAGCGTTACATAGTGCGGCTGTCAGAAGTAGAACCGACACTCTATGTATAGACTAGGGAACCTAATGTATGTATATAAGCACCTGACGTTCTTAATGTAAGATCTACTATTATGAATAGATGATTCCTACATAAATGATTGAAATGATCTCAATATGATATTATAATTTCTTAAACCTGACAGAATATCCAACTAGATACCTATGTACTATAAATTAGGTACCTACCTAATTATAATTTATAGTATGAATTAGCGAATTGGGCTTCCTTGAAAATTGGCCAAGATACAATAAAGAGCGGTAATAATGATGAGAGAGATTGATTCAATACTATTGACTCTTCTGAACTACAATCTAGTTAATGGCACTTTAGACTACTCTAGTATCGAGTCTATGTTTTTGCCTATTAACCTTATAGATAAGCTTAGAAGCTCATCTGTATATAGTGTTGATTTTTATGCCTGAGGCAGAAACGAACCCACTTTTTGTATATCAAAGCGAGAGTTAAGGAAGGCACCACACAAAGAAGGAAGGAGCGACCCTGACACTATAACCAAAACAAGAAAAAAAGAAGAAAAGGAAGTGCCAGTGAGGGGATTTGAATCGTCAGCCTCCGAATCACAAAAATATCAAAGAAGCAAAAGGGGGGGTGCCCCATCCCCTAAGGAGCGTCTCCTTGGGGACGGGGCATGCCTCTTGGTTATTGCAATAAGCACCCTTTTGTCCCCCGCGACTGCCTGTAGCGGGCAACAACGGCCAGTTAAGACAGCTGTACACAGTGTGTCAGCTGACTCTGGCGGTCGAGGAAGCACTACCACTACACCATCCGGGGGACCTTAACATACTTCACCCAGATTTGGGTCATAACCTCCACCCCGTCCGCACAATTAGTGTTCCCTTCTGTATTTTTAAGGCTACTACCTGCCAATGGACATGGCGATTCAGAATGGAATAACAAATGCTAAGGTAGTACGGAGTACTCCGTAATCTATCCTTCATTACTTCAAAAGCCCGAGCTGGGAGCCAAGCAAACAGATTATCTTGGCGGGCCATGCCAAGGTCAATGCCCAGCCAAAGATGGTTGGATTCAACTACAAAAGACATGACAAGCGTCCCCAAGGTTCCCAGTAAGTCTGGGCATGCGATATAATCCGAAATATACCACACTTGGTATATGGAAGTTGGTTCAGTGATTTTGGTCTCATTCAAGTCCGTGGAGAGACTTGAAGATAACGGTGTATAGAAATTGCGTCAAGCAAGGACTTCTCTTCAATTGAAACCCATTTCCTCTTTTTCTTCTGGCAAATTTGATGCTCTAATCAATATTTTAGAATGTCTCTCATAGGACATGCCGTATTTGCATCGCCATGCCAAGTAGTCGACCCTGCTTGGCGTATCGGGGTCCATGAAAGCATCCGAAATGAGGTCCTTTGGAAGGCATATAAAACCAGAGAAATCCCCTGCCACAAAAAGCACGAACCCAATTCATTTTGAAAACTCACACAACATTCACCATGAAATTCACTCCCATCCTTGCCATGATGGCCCTGGCTTCAGGTGCCATTGCTCAGACTACCACCACCGAGGACCCCGGCCCTTCCCCTACTGCATCAGTGGGCTGTGAGCCTCACGGTGATCACTGGTAAGAATTGTTTCTCTGTTCTTTTCATGTTGAGCCTTTTCTGATATTCTTCTTACCACCCAATAGGCACTGTGACGGACCTGCATCCACTGCCGCTTCCGCATCCGCATCCGCGTCTGCATCCTCTAGCGAAGAAACTACATCAAGTGTCACCCCAACTTCCCCCAGCCCGACCGAGTCCGTGGGCTGTGAGCCCCATGGTGACCATTGGCACTGTGATGGCCCAGCAGAGACCGGTTCATCTACTGAGTCTGCCTCTGATGCTACTGAAACCGGAGCTGCTGGTATGGTCAGCGCCAACCTGATTCCCGTCTTTGGACTGGCGGCTGGTGTTGCCGCATTCTGTGCTTGATCAAGTCAATTGTACTTATTTCTTGCCAAACTCCTGAGCTTCTTGTTTGTTTTTTTGTTCTTCTAAAATTTTATACTGTTTAAAGGATCGATACAAAGAAGTCATTCCGTCGTATTGTTTGTGACATTGGTCACTAGTTCATCTTAATTCCTATCGAACGGTGCGAATTTCCAAGTTTTTGGTTTTAACCTCCGTAGACAAATTTGCCGAATATTAAATTTTGTTTCTCGAGAATAAATTCTAGTAGAACAATAATCTTGCATTATCGGGAGTTGAGCATAGCCCCATCCCATCGCCCCACGCCTGAAACCCTTGAACTCGACCTAGGTAGAGGAAGGTAGCATCGCCTAGTTATTACAGCCAAACATCTGGCAGCGAATTGTGATAAATTATAATTTACTCTCGCCATAGCCGAGCAGCTACAGAGAAAAGACAGATTCTCCGCTCTTGGCGAGACCCTGGGCCCTCTTGGCGTGAGGACCCCGGGGAAGCCAAGAATCTCTCAGCCAATATAAGCGATGAATTATCTCGGACTTGGGTATTAGGCAAAATAACGATGAGATCTGGGATTTTGATTTTAGTGCTTTCTTGCATTCTGGTCTCAGCCGCACGTGGCGAGCCAGCCGAGCTCAATTCTCAGGTAACCACCTTCGCACATGGTTGTACTGAAGTATACTAAAAACTCCAGGATGCCATACCTAAAATCGTTGAAAATATCACGGCTGAAAACATTCAAAATCTGAGGCATGAGGAAGAATACACACAATTGCAGGCTCGACTCGATGGTGAAAATAAAGTGCTAGATGCGAATCACCCAAGACAACGATTATTAACTGCTCTTTATGGGTTCAGTCGCTACAAAGAGCTACATGTCGCAGAAGTACAACGATGGCGCTCTCTATACAAAAAAGTGTCAAAAAATCAGCGAGGTGTAAGTTCCAAATAGAAAACATGATAACGACACAGATTGCAATACTAACTTAGTATTTGAATGTTTTACGCAGACAATTGAATCAGCGATCAAGTACACCAAGAAACTAAACACGGTGGAGCATCTGATCGATGTCAATGATGATCTTGCAAAAGAAATAGTACAAACAGGAATGAATTTCTATGGAATATCGCAATCTGAACTAGACGCATTCATTGCAGCTCAAGTCCGCGATGGCAAAAACGCTGATCGAACAAGCGTTGCGCAGGCCATGAAACATTTCGTCCGTGACTGGGCGGAAGAAGGCCAAGAAGAACGCGATGAATCATTCACTTGTCTACTTGATCAATTAAGAGACATGAAGAGGGAAAGTAATTCACCGCTCAGAGTCTTAGTTCCAGGCGGTGGTGCCGGGCGATTAGCACATGAGATTGCCAATATAGATGGTGAGTTTGTTCTACGGCCTTGTCTCATACTCATCGATGCCAAGTAGCATAAGATGCTAATAACTCAGGCTTCGAGGTAACAATGAACGAATGGTCCATGTACATGAACCTAGTCTATCGACAACTCACCCGACAACCAAAAATCCCAAATACCCAATCCTATCATCCTTGGGTAGACTGGTGGTCTCATCATGCCACGACATCCGACATGCAGCGCTCTGTCTCATTTCCTGACTCAGATATCAATGAAAAGAACGTTCTATTAGTTGAAGGAGATTTCACAACTGTTTTCAATGGTGAAAGTGGAAGTTATGACGTTATTGTCACTCTTTTCTTCATTGATACTGCGCGAAATCTTTTGAGCTACCTTGAGACTATCTACAGACTACTACGACCTGGTGGGACGTGGTTAAATCTGGGACCGTTACTTTACGGATCTGCTCCGTTTTTGCAGCTATCGCTGGATGAGGTAATATCTCTGGCTGAGGCAGTTGGGTTTGAATTCGAGGATCCGGGGGATATTTGTGGTGATATTTCTCTGGATGGTTTGCCTGTTCGTGGGAAAGAGGTGGTGTATGGGAGGAATGTGCGAGGGCTGAATAGAAACTCCTTTTTGGGGCAAAGTTGGCGAGCTATTAAGAAATAGTCTTTGTTTGAGCGTGGCATAGATTGGGATATTAAAAATATTTCTGAATTCAGTATTCAATATGTTTGTTCTTTCAGTTCTTTGATGTCAGGGTATGATAGCGCTTCTTAGCCAATCGAGACAGTCCTAGGACCGTGGCTAGTATTTTTCCATGGTTGATGCTGAAAGAAGTCGTAATCTTCGATCAAATGATCTTATTGTATCGTTATTATTAGGATCATATCTCTTTCATGATATACTGGGAGTCACTCTGAACTCGCCGTATATGGTAATAGCTCAGAGCAAGTATCTGCAACTTTTTCGCTTCACTAAGGAAGCCGGTATCCAATATCAGCCTTCGACAAAGAAGTCAAAATTACTTATATGTATGTCGATAATATTGAGGCCCTAGTAGAGAGGATCCACAACTATGTCCATCAAAGCCACAAAACGACCGCAAATTTCATGAAGAATTTATTGTGAAGAAACAGATCTAGCCGCACATATCTCCACTCTACCCTTTTCATCAACTGCAAATATTCCAAGCCTTCCGTAATTTTATGACATCATGTAGGACAACCACTCTAAACATGTCTTCCGAAGATGATGATGCTTCAGAATTCACCCAATTTAGAGCAGACATGGTACTTACATTCCACAAGTGGTCTCACCCAATGGTCGAAACAGGAATAACACCTCAAATAATGGCAATTTCTATGCGAGACATGGCCATCGACCTCGAAGCATTCTCAGTACTAGCAGGTAAAGACACTGGCACTTGCTTTGTTGAACGATGTGAGCGGATATCACATTCATTGTTAGTCATTAGCAAAACCGTAGACCTAATCGACAATTTTCCTCTACGAGCCCGAGTATCAGTTTTGAATATGTTCAATGTTCTCGCGGATCAGATCGGAAGGCTTACGCTACATGGCTATACTGATGAAGATGAAAGTGCAGTTATAATGGCTGAAAGAGCTAAATGTGGGACTTTTCGATATCATCATCGATATAACGATCCTGCTTGTGAGGAAGTTCAGAAGACGTTAACTGAATATTGGGGATATCTTCATTTCTTCCTTCCGGGTTGTACGTGTAACAATTGCAAGTGGGAGTTTGAACTCAAGAATGAGTTGAGGAAATGAATTATACTCGAGACGGTTTCTTTGTATTTTTTAGGCTAAACCCTGGGCGTTTTGTTAGCAGTTATTTCCGAATAAATTTTTTCTCTTTTTTTTCTCTCCAAATTTGAGACTGGTCTTGTCTATAAACTGATACAATAGCGCCCATGAACTAATTTCGTTTAGGATTTGATTGATATGACATATGGTCAAGAGAACATAGCTCCTAATTGATGGGGTCTGGCTCCGATTGTTTCCCTCATTTGCATTGATATGCATGTCTTTATGCATCCATGCTACTTCTTGTATTCAACGTGAGTTGGCCCACGAAGCTTGGTGTCGGATTGAGCTGGCTCGATATCACCCAATGCCTCGGCAAGGCCTGCCTTCTTCCTTGCTTTGGCCTCATCGACAGCAATCCTAGCCCTTGGAACGACCTTCCACTGAAGGGCTTTTTGGTAGAATTTTTGTTTGGCTTCAATCTCCAGGTCCTTTTCTTCATCTGGCAAGAACAACAGATCCACCGATTCAAGATTGAGATAAGACGTTTCTGGATAGAAACAATAAACAATGAAAGCTGCAACAATGTTAAAGACAGCGAATATGATATAAGTCTTGTAGCCGATATTTTCAAGAGCAGGTGGCGTAATCTCGACAACCTATAATATGACCATGATGTCAGAATAAAGGCACGGGTGATTATTTCCATCGAAATGTGATATCTTACCAAGAAATTCCCAAGGAAATCGGCCGCCGCAGCTAGCGCCGCGCCCTTGGATCGAATCTTGAGCGGAAGAATCTCGGCAGGATAGACCCAGACCGTGGCCATCCATCCTGCGGAATGTGTCGTTAGCGCGTGTCCACATGCATAACTATCGATTCCACAGATAAGAGAGAATGCAACTTACCCCAAGTGAAACAGGCTTCGAATGCAAAAACAAAGAAAACTGCTGCAATGCCTGAAGGTTTATTGTCGATGGCTACTGTGATGGCTTCGCAGACCAACACAACACACATGCCCATTGCCATAATGATGAATAGACGACGTCGGCCGACCGAGTCAATCATGTACCACTGTAAACTGTCAGTTTGTAATACTTTTCGCTGGTGTCGATAGAGGATTGTTCATACCGTTAGTAAAGAGGCAATAATGTACCACACTTGGAGGAAACATCCCACGAACAAGGCTTGTTCCTGATCCATGCCTAGACTATCTTGGAATAGTGTAGGGGCATAGTAGCTGACAATATTGATACCTGAGATATAATTAATTAGCTGAAGGCGATTACAAGTGACGATTATTTGCGCAGGGTGTTTTACCTGAAGTCTGCTGCATGAATTGAATACCCAGTGCCAGAAAGAACCGCTTATTAGCAGCGCAACCTCCATCCATAAATAACGACTTCCAAGTTCCTTCTTCCTCAGACTCAATATTAATCGCGGATAGAATATCCGACGTCTCTTTCTGCACAACTGGGTCATCCTCAGGCTTATTGCGCAACTTGGCCAGCACGGCAGTTCCTCTATCGGACGTAGATTCATGTAACATCAGCCATCGTGGCGTATCGGGTAGAAATGGTGTGAGGAAAAGCACGTAAATTGCGAACACTGCCTGGAAAAGGAGTGGAAATCGCCATTGTACAGCGCCTGGGTGGAAATAAAATGCATAGTTGATCCAGTATGCCAACATGAGACCAAATAGCATCATCGTCAACTGACAGCATAGATGCCAGCCTCGCTGACTAGGGAGACAGATTTCACTCTGGTAAACTGGCGCAACGGAGGTCAAAAACCCGATACCTAGTCATCATGCGTTTCATATTAGTATGGTGATGTCCATATTTGAACTCATCAGTGTCTCAACTAACCAAGTCCGGTTATGATTCGGCCAACCATCATCAGAATTCTCTCAACTGATGCACCCATTAAGACAGAGCCAACAACTATCAAAGCAGCTCCCACCATTAATCCACGCTTGCGCCCAAGACGTTCAACCGTGAAGGCGGCAATAATAGCACCAAATACACCACCGACATCGTAAAGGGCAGTTATTGTGCCAGTCATTACGGTGCTTGGGTTTCCCATCTCATCAAGCCAATACTCCGAAATGACTACTCCGGACATGACTCCCTGGTCATAGCCAAATAGACTAGAATATCACCACTCACATTACCACAATCAACCCTCGCAGCACACTGCAAGGTCTGATTGAGGCATAGTGAGTGGTAATCTATCAGCACATGACGAGTTCAAAGAGTAAATAGAAAGACTCACAGAAATGAAGCAGAGCATACTGTCGTAATAGCCACCACAAGCGGCGCCCCCTTGAGACCCGTAATACCAGTCTTATCAACCATACCGACAGCCCAGAAGTAAGTCAACGTACAGAAATAAACCAGCACTTCAATCCCGCAGACTCGGTCAGACCCCTATATAAGAGCAATTCAATCATTCCACCCCTCGCACTCGGCCCGATTATGAGGCATTTTGCCCTCGAGGCCGAAATGCGTGGGGGTTAATCTGGGGAATGTGGGGGGTAACGAGGAGAGAGAGAGCAGCCAATCCATACTGAAACAAGCACTCCGAGTGGCACAAGTGGTTCCATATTATTCGCAACATTGGATATTATTCGAGCCAAGAATAGCCAAGCATCATCAAGCATTGAACGTGTGGAGTGGGGCCCGAAGTGATCGTATTGATTATTGCCTGTTCTAGGGTAAACCCCGCGTGTCGATCGAAGCTTCGCTACGGAGTATAGCCAGGTAACCTTGTCCGAGGTTTGCTCTGACCTCATGAGACTCCACTATCGGACTTGAGCCGGGGAAGTGGCTAAAAGTTTGTTAGATTAGTTGCAGGGCCAGGCTTTGGTTGTGGGTGATGGGACTCGGACTGAGCCCTCAAGGTGACATAGAAACCCATTCATACGAAGAGAAAAGATCAAGAGAAGACACATATTCAACATGCTTGGACAAATCTAATGCTTTCTTGGAAAAGAGCCCGAAATTTAAAACAGGAAAATAGAAGCTTCACACTCGAAATGTAAGAAAAGAAAATGTCAACAGCTTTTGAAGGGCCGATGCAAAAAGGCAAATGCCAAAAGTGTACGGATGAAATATCAAAATTCCTAAACCAGAATCACACGTATGTGATCAGAAACGAGAAAATGTCCTTGTCATACATAAATCAATCAAAATTAAACGACAACACTACAAAAAAAAGCAAAGTTAGCATTCGGCTTCTGTATCTCGGTAGTTGACGGATAAGGATAAAACATACCTCCAAGGGTGATCCTCATCACCATATTGGATACCCTCAATCCAGTTCTTCATCTGGAGAGCAATCTCACCAGCCTCCTCATTCTCCTTCAGGCCGCAATCCACCATCTTGCCACGGTAGCTGATATTCCGGACAGGGCTGACAATAGCAGCGGTACCAGCACCGAAAACTTCAATCATGCGACCCTCCTCAGCAGCCTGAGCAACATCGGCCATGCGAATCTTGCGCTCAGAGATTTCCCAGCCCTGAGGGATAAGACGCTCGCGAGCCAAGGAGAGAACAGAGTCTCTTGTAACACCCTCCAGAATGGTACCATCAAGAGGAGCAGTGATGAGCTCCTTCTTGCCGGTCTCCTTGTTCTTCAGAGCAATGAAAAGGTTCATGGTACCGACCTCAGTGACGTACTCCTCCTCGCCGAAGAGCCACAGGTTCTGCTGGAAGCCACGGGAAGCGGCCTCGAGTTGGGGCAGGATGCAGGGAGCATAGTTAGCACCGAGCTTCTTGTCACCGACACCACCGGGCCAGGCACGGACAGCGTAGTCAGTGGCTTCCAATGAGATAGCCTTGAAGCCGGTGGGGTAGTAAGGACCGACAGGGCTGGCGATGACGAAGAGCAGAGCAGAGCCAGGTGGGCCAACTCCGAGAGTCTTTTGGGTACCAATCATTGTGGGGCGCAGGTAAAGAGAGTAGCCGCGGGCACTGTGACGATTAGTTGTGTGTTCAGCTGGTGAGTAGCTTCAATCCGGGGAGCTCTCACTTGGGGATGAAACGGTCGTCCAGCTTGACAAACTCTCCAATGAGCTTGGTCAGAGCCTCGCCGTCAAATGTGGGCAGAGCAATTCGTGCAGAAGACTTGTTCAGGCGCTCCATGTTCTTGTTGGGACGGAAGAGACGAGTTCCTCCATTGTGATCCTTGTATGCCTTCATTCCCTCGAAACACTCAAAAGCGTAGTGGAAAACACAGGTGGAGGGGTCCAGGCTGAGATTCTGGTAAGGGACGATTTGGGGAGTTTGCCATCCATCAGTAGCAGTCCACTCGATCGAGAGCATGTGGTCTAAAAGAAAAAAAAAAGATAATTAGAAACTGCCCTATCGCATTGCTGTGTCCTGGATACGGGGGGTTTAATTACCAGTGAATTCCCGGCCAAAGACGAGTTCACTGTTAGGAGTAAGCTCCTTAGGTGTACTCGTCTTGGTGACAGTAAGCTTAGAAGCATCCAAAGCAGCAGGCTTCGAGGCCAGAGTAGCCGTCGCACCAAAGTTGCGCTGCCATAACCGAGTGGATGGGATCTGCGAGGAGAGACGAGAGCTCGTGAGCCCGGTCAATGCCGTACGGCGGGTCAATTGCTGAAATAATCTCATGACTGTGATCGTTTAATATCAAATTAACTGACTGACTGAGGAAGGGGAGGGGAAGGGGAGACCGACTGGATTTAAACGATGACTCTCCGCACGTCTTCGGAGTTGGACATTGCACTCCGAACTTCCCAAATGGGGAAATTCAATCAGTACTTCACCGCCTACGGCTAGCCCCGGGATGACATTTGACCAATCATATTGCTTGGATTGTGCCCAGACCCGCCGAAATCGGATCTCGACGCGCGGGGAGTGAAGATCACATGACCGGATGCGCGATACACCAGGAATTATCCAATCAAATTGCAGGATTATACAATGGAGTACACAGATATATAGTTGACTCACCGGTTATTTGCTGGAGATGAAAACTGAGATTAATTGAGATCTTAGGAATAAGAAGTGACTCACTTTGGAAGAGTTGTTTAGATCCGTGTCTAACCATGTCGCCCAGCGCTCTAAGTACCAACAACATATCCACATACTATGTGGATATTTCACACTGCCCTCCAAGGGCAGTGTGAAATGCAGAGTCTGCATTTAGAAAACATTTTCATAAATTTAGCTTCTAATTAACAAGCAAACATTGGTGCTTAAGCTCCCTGGTATGTGAATTGCAATAATAGTATGTATAGGCACAAATCAAAGGAAGATTCAGCAACATCTATTGTATAGATGTATGTACAATATCAAAAATAGAACATCACATACTAGGAAGCTTAATCTCCTACTAATTCAGTAGCACAACAGGAAAGGACAGCCATCAATCCTATTCTTATAAAATCTGAACAGCCAAATGTTATAGTTCGGCCTGGTTATACCCCTCCTTCGTATGGGTGCTATTATGCTGACAGAACACAGAGATGGTAAGAAAAGAAAAAGGACTATAGGCTACTACATTAATATCCAGCATCTCTTGAATCTATTCATGAGTGACCTTTGCTTAAATACTGACTATACACTAAGTATGCTGATGCACAGTCCAAGTATACAGAAGTACCCACAGTAGTGCCGAGGGCGGAGAGGTACGTGATTGGTACAAAAGGCTCTCGATATGTCATAGCTACACTCCTTCCTGTAGTATTTGCAATGCAATTGATGCGTGGCATTGCGCCGCGTTTGTCGCTTACCCGGAGCTCCGTTCGACCTCCGCTACCCCTCCATCTTCGTTTCCCTTCTCTACCTGCCCTCTCCCATTCTTATTCCCACTCAAAACCCTTCTCCCTCTCCCATTCCTACCGCGTGCCCAACATGGATGAAAGCGTTAAGCAACACTATCTGGCCGACTCGCCTCCATCGGTGGTCAAGTTGGAAATCAAGTCGCACTGGGATACCCTGAAAGATGAGAGCTTGAGGCGATATGCCCACTATATGAGCAGGTATGCCATACTCCCCTCCTGATCTCCAGCGCAAAATGCCAATCGAGTTCGGCCTCGGCCGCAATCATGCCATCGACGACACCAGACTGACCGCTGCGGGGAAATTTGTATAGAGCTGCTTTTGAGGGAACTCGTGTTACCTTACGTCAAGTATCGCCTGAGTCCGAACCCATTTACGATCTCATCCTTGCTCTTCACCGTGCTGCCAATGGAGATTGGGCCAGCCTGGCCAAGAAGACCTCTGTCTCCGACGAACACCTCCGTTTCTTCCTCGAATATTCCGCCCAGTTCTTAGGTAACTGTGGTAACTACAAAGGTTTCGGTGACTCCAAGTTCATTCCCCGTCTGCCAGCTTCGGCTTTGGAGGCATTGTCCTCTGCCACGCCGGAGACCAAGGCTGCTTTCCAAAAGGCGAGCACCACTGGTGGTGGCATCTACGAGACCGTGGAACAATCATTGATGCACTTGGGATACCCCGCTAGTGGACACATGACCACCTACTACCCCGACTCACCTTCAATCACCAAGGATGAAATCACTGCTGTTGGAGACCTGATGGAGAAGAAGGGATTGGCATTGGAAAACACAAGACTACGCAAAACTCCCGAGGGCAACTTTGAGCTTTTGATTGCCTCTGGTGTATCGAACCCCCCGGCACGCGATCGTGATTTGGGTGAGACCGATACCTTTGATTTGGAAGGCTCTCTGAAGGGCAAGATCCTTCGTCTTGTCTTTGGTGACTACCAGGAGGAAATGGCCAAGGTTGCCCACAGCATCAAGCAGGCTGAGAAGAACGCTGCAAATGATAACCAGAAGCGCATGCTGGAGGCTTATGCTCGCTCTTTCGGTGCTGGTTCCATCGAATCCTTCAAGGAGAGCCAACGTGTCTGGGTCAAGGACCAGAAGCCTGCTTTGGAGACAAACCTGGGCTTTGTCGAGACCTACAGAGACCCTCATGGTGTGCGTGGAGAGTGGGAAGGCTTTGTTGCACTGGTAAGAAATTTGCTCCATTTCCCAAACAAATAGATCGACCGATCGCAGTGCTAATGATTTGCAGGTCAACCTCGAGCGCACACGGGCATTTGGCACTCTGGTTGATAGTGCTGAGAGCATGATCCCCAAGCTCCCCTGGGGCACAGACTTTGAGAAGGACAAGTTCCTTAGCCCCGATTTCACCTCTCTGGAGGTTCTCAGCTTCGCTTGCTCTGGTCTTCCCGCCGGTATTAACCTGCCCAACTATGATGACATTCGTCAAAACCTGGGCTTTAAGAACGTTTCTCTAGGAAATGTTCTCAGCGCAAAGGCTCCTAACGAGCCTATTCCCTTCATCTCTGAACAGGACCATGATGTGTACCGCCGCTGCCGTGACCCAGCATTCGAGGTCCAGGTCGGCATCCACGAGCTGCTCGGCCACGGAACTGGCAAGCTGTTGCAAGAGACTGCTCCTGGCGAGTACAACTTTGACATCTCCAACCCTCCCATCAGCCCTGTTGACAACAAGCCTGTCAAGACCTGGTACAAGCCCGGTCAGACATGGAGCTCTGTTTTCGGTGCTATTGCTTCATCTTACGAAGAATGCCGTGCCGAGTGCGTTGCGATGGCTCTGGGCTGTGACTTTGAAATTCTCAAGATTTTCGGTTTCGGCGACGGTACTGTCGACATGAACGGCGAGGCTGGCGATGTTCTCTTCGCGGCTTATCTCCAAATGGCTCGTGCGGGTCTGGTTGCCGTCGAGTTCTGGGACCCCAAGACTCAGAAATGGGGCCAGGCTCACATGCAAGCTCGTTACAGTATTCTGCGAACTTTCCTGGATGCTGGTGATGACTTTGTTAAGCTGCATTACACCAAGGATGACCTTTCGGACCTTGAGATCCGCCTGGACCGATCCAAGATCCTTTCTCACGGTCGTCCGGCTGTTGAGAAGTACTTGCAGAAGCTGCATGTTTACAAGAGCACTGCAGATGTCGAGGCTGGCAAGGGCATGTATGATGAGATCACCTCTGTCGATAGCTGGTGGGCTTCTCAGGTTCGTGAGGTTGTTCTGAAGAACAAGGTCCCTCGCAAGGTCTTTGTGCAGGCCAACACTATCCTCGAGGGAGACAAGGTTACCTTGAAGGAGTATGAACCCACTTTGGAGGGAATTATCCAGAGTTTCGCGGAGCGCAATGTGTAAACTCGGCATAACAAGTAGCATATTTATAAGATACCAGAATTGAACAATACATGAATAGTACGGAATATTCTACTCTTAATAATTAATATTACTTATAGCTAGTGCATACCATCGTAGCGTGCAGTAGCGTGGCGGACAGGCTTACCGCCGTCAAGGTGATCAACGACCTCTCGCCTCTAAGCGCTGGCCTTTCTTCCCCCAACCCCTCTTCAACTGCCACGAGGCCAAACTATTTCTCTTTCCCCAGCTTCAAAATAACAAGAGATAACCCCCCATTAGTATCGAGTATATCTCCCTTCGATCTGTCTCCATCCGAATTATATACACCCTAAACTTCCGGCCCATCCTCACCCTGGCCGAGTGTTATTGCCCAGACCGTTCGACTCCTGATCGACAACCAGCGGACCCTTTAGGGCGCAAGTTCGGAACCCATCAGATCAACCGCGTCGCAGCGATTGGATCTGATCCCCATAGCACTAGCACCGTGTCGGAAGAAACATCCCCTCGTCCATTAACCACGGCGCGACCGCCATCACCAACGGACTCCCTCGCGGAGGACGACGACATCGATTATTACACTGCACCCCCACCCCATTCACCATCCGAAGCATCTGCCTCCAGCTCCGTCGGCCCGCCACCTTTCTCTTCCCTCTTCTTTGCTTCTTCTCCTACTTCTGCTTCTGCTCCTCTTCCTAATTCCTATTCCCATCGCGTCGAAGAACCCGATTTCTCCGGTCCAGCTTCGCCCCCAGCTTTTGCGCCGCCCCCTGTTGACGACGACTCGATAGACCCGGCCCCTTCGTCGTCGGTTGTCGCAGATACAAAGGCCTCTTTCTCAGATCCTAAGGCGGACGCAACTGGCAAGAGTTCGGACGACGGTGAACCTCCGCCTCCATATACAGAAGGATATAGCCCGCTTGAATCATTTACCTACGTGATGGCTGCTGCTGGTGGAGCTTCTAGCATCATTACCCAGGTTCAACAAACCGGGGGACCGCCGATCAACACCCTTGGTGGTATGTTTGACAACCATGAGTGAAGAAGATGAATTTATATTATGAGATGGGGGTTTTGGCTAACTTTAATGGTTTTGTTTTGTTTAGATATTGGCGGGGATGAGCATATCACTCTTGATCTTCGGTATGAGAGTTTCTTAGGCCCTAAATAGCCAATTGACATGATACTAACTTGATATATAGGGGTACCCAGTTTACACTATCTCGAGATGAACTACTGACTCTACCCGAATTCGTTCTTTTGTCTCTGTTCCCGAATGGTCTTCTTCCAGACGGACATATTGGCGGTTTCCATGAAGGAGATATCTACCCAGTTGATGTAAGCCGATAAATTGATTTGATGAACTGCAGCAAGAGTGACTGTACTAATTGATTATTAGTATGACCCTGCTTCTCTTCAGTATATGCTCGACTTCTTCCGCACCGTCGCTCAATCCATTCCATCAACAGCACCTTCCGAGTCTACATCGCCAGAACTAGAAATGTCCGACTCGATGCAGAACTCTGCACACGACATGCTTCACGATCGTGCTGGTATTATTGTTCTCCGTGAGGACTTGGACTTCTATGTTATTCCCCCTCGACCTGAGATCGGACATGAAGAGATGCTTGAGGTTAAGCGGGCTGCTGGTCGAGCACTTTTGAGACAGGATGGGATCTTCTCTGGACTACGCAAGAGTGAAGAGGTCGGATCAACAGAGCAACATTTAATTGAGATGCTGACTGCCGGGTAAGCCAATGCCGTCTATCTATTTCGCATTTCAGCATGCTAATCTTGGACTTAGTGGCTTTGATCGTGAGGATCAATGGGGTCACCGTGCACCAGAACCCAACAAAGCAGTTGTCTGCAGTCTTGCCCTGGCAAAACTTCGCACTGACATTCGAGGAGACCTGGCCAACAACAACACTGTCGGCATGGCCCAGAAACTACTTCTCTTCTGGAGAAAACCTGCTCGTCGGTGCTGGTGGGAAGGTATTGAGCTTGATGATGTAGAAGGGGTAGAGGGCCAAGTTAAGGTCTGGATCCGAAGGGTCTGGACACTGGAAATGGTAAGATCAACTACTGCCCAATTACTTCCTCTGTCTTGAAATTATATGAAAACTAACCTTTTAACAGAGCGTTATCGGTCTCCGTTGATTCAAAATCGTCTTTTCTTTTCTTCTCTTCTCTGCATCTGTACCTATACCCAGATCCACTGGCTATTCGCCATGAAAGTTATCCCTGTCTGACCCTTTTTTTTTCTTATTTCCTTGGCAATGTTGGGGATTAATACAACTATATCTGCCTGTTTCTTTCTTTCTTATTCTTGTTTGTTTCATCCTCTGTATTCCCAGTATTCTTTCCCGACAGCAGGACTGGCGTACTTAGCAATTTGGTGTTCTCTTGCGTTCTCTCTTTTCCCATATTCTCCATCTGTTAGTTGAATGTTCCTGAACACACGCTTTTGGACATATGATATGAGGCAACAAATCAATTTTCGAGCTGCATGCATACAGTTTGATTCAGTATCTTTTATTTCCTAGTTAATTATATTTATTATTACTTCCTCCATCTAAGTATACCATCCAGTAGTATGTATTCACTATTGTAGCTGTGTGCCTGAGGCTTCACTCACGTGACCCCTGGAATGGGCCCGCCTCGATTGGGCAAAACGCGACGGCGCAGATTCCAAGCTTCAGTCAATTAATTCAATACCATCCGCCCGGTCGATTTGGTTGCAGTTTGTGAACTGGTGACCTATCTGGACTGTTTGCTCTTATTCTTTCACTCTATCTTTATCTCCGACCCCCCTGTCTGCTCTCTTCCAGCTGTAACCCTGTCAACGTCGATCAACAGAAGCTTTCGCGATCGCAATCCCCCGCGAAGGGGCATGTATCTGTCGAAATAAATCGCCAACATGTCCCCTCTTCGCGGATACATCACTTCATACCCGCCGCGCGTGCGCCAGTATGGCAATGCATTGCTTACTCCCGTGTACCCGGTGCAGACAGGCCCGACGCCGCGGACCACGAAGCGCGGTACGACCGCGATCAATTACGCTGAAGACGGATACGATGACGAAGATTTTGATGAGAGTGATGGTCTGAGAAGACCTACGGGATTGAGAAGTCTCAGACGTGAGGAATCGTCTGCTGGTGGTGTCCAGCCGGCACCCCAGAAATTGGGCAAAGAAACACATGCGCCAGTAGAGGTGCAAGGCGTTTTTCGCGAATGGATGATCAAACGAATGCTTCGGCCAGCGTATGTACTTCATCTTCAGGGGCTTCCATTGTCTTAGTCTTGTGCTTGACAACGACGACGACATGGAAGACGAGCTCCTTCGGTCAATTCCAAGTGTCTCCTAGCTAACCTCACGCCTTTCCTAGATGCGCGGATCAATTACAAATCCAAGCACAGCTACCTCTCACCCTTGTTCCCATCCGAATCGATGTCGAGGTTCCCGCTCATACACCTCTCGAGCCTTTCCCCGTACCACGCGGACTTGGGGATGGCGCACTCAATCTTCCCGCATACCGTCGTCAAGAGCCATTGCCAGCTTTCCGAATCAAGGATACGTTCCTTTGGAATCTTCATGAAGCTCTTGCGACGCCTGAAGAATTTGCTGTCGGTTTCGTTCGTGATCTCGATCTACCGAACCCGCAAGCGACCACAATGACCATCAGCAACCAGATTCGCCAGCAATTGGAGGAATACGCTGGAGTGGCCCTGCACCCTCTCTTCTCGAGCACCCAGACGACCCATGATCAAAGTGCGCCTCCACAAACAGAGCTCTCTCGGGACGCCTCCATGACTCCTGCTGCTACAAATGCTCCTACACCCGACAGCCGGGCCAACGGAACATCAGTAACAGCGACAAAGGAAGCCCTAGTCAACGACAGCCTACTCAACCCCGATGATGCTTACCGCTGCCTGATAAACCTCAACATTAACTTACAAAATAAGCTCTACACCGACAAGTTTGAATGGTCACTACTGCACCCACCCGGTATGGCCGAGGAATTTGCCCAAATTACCTGCGCAGACTTGCATCTTGGCGGTGAATGGGTCAGCGCTATTTCACACGGTATCTACGAAGCAGTCCTAAGACTTAAGAAGGAGGTCTGCGAAAGTGGCGGTCTTATGAGCGGTATCAATGGCTACGGCAATGAGATCGATAACCAAGCCGCGAATGGCGTCGAAGCCGGTTGGCGATATGATCCCGAGACCCTTGGTGATGAATGGGATCCCAAGGTCGAGACTCTCTCCAAGGATGAGATTGAAAGACGAGAAGGTGATCGTGAACGACAGATCCGACGTCTGCGAAGAGAAACTGCTCGGTTCTCATCGACTACTGGAATTACAACTGGCACGCCGGAAGCATCGCGGCAGAGCAGTGGTGGATTCTTTGATGTTGATAGTGAAACTCCGCTTGGTAGGGGTGAGCGAAATAAGCGCAAGCGTCGATTCCGCAGTCTCAGTCCATTGGGTAGAAGCACTCCTGGTGGCCGGGGTACCCCAGAAACAAGCTCTGGTGCTGGATATGGAGGCGGTGGTGGTACACTTGCTGAGTGGTGAGTTTTCCTGATAGTATCTTTTCTTTTCTCTTGGATATGGCTAATTCTTTTTCAGGGAACGACAAAGCTGGCGTTGCAGTAACTGTATGGTATGGGGCACAGCAGTATGGGCAGTTCGAGACGGTCCTGACGGTCCACGCGTAAGTCATCCATATCCCACTGAGAATGCAATCACAGCATAATTTCAATTCTAACATCTCTTCCAGTCACTTTGCCACAACTGTGGATTCCTCTACGAGCGAGACAAAATTGCACCTGAATGGTCCAAAGACCTACACCGTCACGACATCCCAATTGGACGACTCGCCTCCGCCTAAGTCTAAACTGCAATCAAAGTACCTTACCTTACGTCACTTTATTTCGGAGGTACTTTATTACTTTCATATCACGCAGCCCATCACCTGCTGATTGGTGTCATTATCAGCGTCAATGTTGATATGCATCATCCACTTCATCAGCCATATCTGCCTCAACAACAACATCTCACCAAATCCTCCACCCCAATTCAACCATATAATCCCATCCCATCCCATCCCAATCCCGAACGAAACATTTCGCGAATCCCCTTTAAAATAGTTCCTCATATTCAGTGTGATTGATCATTTGATCACTTACACCAAAATCGAAATCGAAATCGATGTCTTTTCGTGTCGCGTCTGATACCATCTCATTCCATACGACCGTTTCTGGGTGGTATTAAACAAAAATGAACGCAGCCATAACTCACTCACTCACTCTTCCAACCATGAATCAATCGCCAGACCATACCATGCCATACCATACCCAAATTGGTGTACTTTTCTCTTTCCGGGTAGTTCATTCTTATATATCATGTTGTTTTATTTTGTCTTGTCTTGTCTTGTCCAATTGGAATGGAATTGAACTGCAACGGAACTGGAACTGGAACTGGAACTGGAACTGGAACTGGAACTGGAACTGGAACTGGAACTGGAACTGGAACTGGAACTGGAAATGGAAATGGGATGGGGACTTCATGGTTATGTGATGTGATGTGATGTGATATGCTCATCTTTTTACCTCTTCTTCATCATCTTCTCATCGCTTTCTGAACTTCCAAAAGCTATGAATGACCAACCCCTTCTAGGATTTGGGGATTTCAGGAGGAAGAAATCTGGATTCTTACTTACCCTTCCCCTTACCCCCTTTTTTCACCTTTCGCATTTCACATTTCTTTTTTGTTTTATTGCAGGTGCTATTGAGATATTCATGGGTGGGCGTGGCTTCTGTGGATTTCTTTTTTTTCTAGGTTAATGTATGAATATGACCATGGATTGATTTATTCTTCTTGTTCAGTTATAAGTAGTAACGTAGTAAAGTCTTGAAAACTATGCAGTCCCACATATTATCCATCTACAAATCTTACCGAATCTTCGTATCTTACTAGTAAGTAGAGCTTGCCGCGAGAGCACGCATATTTCTTTCATAGATCACAATATTATTAAGTCGACAAGAATCATAAAAAAAAATCAAAAACTACAAACAAAATGACATCCAGCATCCGGCAGACAATAAAAAAGAATCAAAATTATGACAAGTGCACCAACAATAATAACCTGTATCCAATATGCCATCTTGACTAGTAGTCATAAAATCCGACAATTGCGTTTTGGTGGTGGTGGTATAGTCGGGGATTCCTATATTTGAAAAATAAACAGAACGATTGATTAGCTGAGACTCTCATCATCAAGTAATATCAAGGATACCCAATCTCAAGATATTCCAGGAAAGAAACAGCAGGCAATGTTGGAATCTTCACATACCGACGAACCACGCTTCTTCCCCACGGAAGAAACCTTCAACGAACAAGTCGAAATCAATTTATTAACATCCTCATCCGCAACAATCTCATTGTTACACCCTTCAACTCTAATACCGCACTTTAGCAACACGCTAACCGTACGCTTTCGCCCCGTTTCATCTGTCAGACCATCTGCTTGTTGAAGGGCCTTCAGAACGACAGAGGCTAGTTTTGCGGCTCTGACTTCTCGGTCTTTTTTGCGGGATTCACGTGCTAGGGATTCTTCGGATGGTTGAGTTGATGTTGATGTTGACGCTGATTCTGACGCTGACGACGACGACGATGATGCTGATGCTGATCCTGACGCTGATCCTGGAGTTGAACCCGAGGCCGTCGGTTGAGATGTTAGGGCTAGGGAGTTGTTGTTTCCGATTATGTTAATACTTGCGTCGACGGTTATAGTCAGAGGATTTGGTTCATCGGTATAGATGATATCGGACATTAATTCTGCCATTCTTTCTCTTGACAAAGTAGGGCCAGTTTGTGTATATGGGTTGTATACAGTAGAATAACTGTATGGTGGAGGGTCTTGGTCTGGGTTTGTAGAATTCAACAAGTTGTTGGTGTTTGATGGGTCTTCCGTGAGCTTTTGTAGTTGGTGGCGAAGGGAATCTTGCGGGGACATAATGAATCCAAACAAACTCAGGGCTAGTCTTTATGGGAATTGCCGGATATATAGTATATAGTATGTAGGAATGAAGTGGTATTGTATGCAGGTAGACTGGGAAAGTTTCGAAGGGAAACATGCATCCCAGTAGGATATATGTACTTCAGAGTCATGACGCTGGCTATAGAAAAACGTAAAAAGAAAAAAAAAACAAGAAAGCGCCATGATGATTGAACCGTGGGCCCTACCGCCCTATTTTCAGGCCATTGAGGGTCCATTGTATAAGGCTCTTGAATAGAATTGAATGGACTGGATAGGTTGGATCGATTGTTCTTCAGTCCTCAATGGATACACGTGACCATTGTTCATTGTCAGAATAGGAAATTGTTTACCACAAACTGACATCGCCCTCACCACGGAAGCAAAATGTTGGAGCTCCTCGCCGATCAAATGGTGTTTGCCTATGCAGTATTCCCTCGTATAGTTCGTTGCTATCTCCCGGTCCTGTTGGGATGGCCCCTGGTTGGATATGTTCTTTATTCGTCGGGTGAGTAGGTTCTTCCTCAACCGGATGGGGTTTTAGCTTGAGTTGCTTTGGTACTAGATCCCGCCGACGGGAAGGGATGTCTCCTTACTAGTACTGTCGGATGGTGCAGTCTGGTCGGAGGGAATAGGTTGACCAGGGTAATAAGGTCCGCCTGGGTGGAGTGATTGCGCAGTCTATAACCTCTGTTAGTACGAACAATGGCCGGCGAGGATTGACATGATGATACCGGAGTTTCTGCCACGCCTCGCTTGACAGCCAAACCGTTACGGGTTGCTACTGACTTCGCGAAATTCATCCCCTTCCACCTCCACCTCGCGATCTCGAATCCGACGCATCAAAGCAAGGAAATTACTCTGCTGGAACTTTTGATTTTGCTCATGGCGAACGCTGTCAAGGAGTTGGCCTGCCGTCTGAGCAAGAGCATCGGCATCGTGGGCCCGTGTCAGCGGATCTTGCTTGTCGGACTGAGTAATGGTGTCAGACCCAATCCGGATGTCTGATCTAAGATCGTCGATGTTAGGAAGAACGGTTCCTGGGTCGGCTTGGCTTATTTCTTCTAGGGGTAGCTCCTTATCAGCTGTCGTTTCGGGCTGTTGCAGCTCCTCTAGATTGGCCCGGGCCTGGTCGAATGCGGCCTCAAATGCAGACTCGTCAAATTGTTCTGCGGGTGCTTGATGCTGCTGTTGTTGCCCGTGCGGCATTTGTTGCATGTTCATAGACGTATTATACATGGGGTAGTTCGGCGCAAAAGATGATTGGAAGCCAGGGTTTGTCATCGGCTGAGCATGCATGTGATGGGCCGGGGCATGAGCCGCCGCAGCCGGCTGTTGGTGCTGATTCATAAATTCATGTTGCCATCCTCTCTGTGCTTGCGCTACGGGCGGGGTGTGTATTTGGGGTGCTGATGGGCCGGAAATATTGAGGTTTTGAAAATCGGATGCCCAGTTGGCACTTGGGTGCTGCTGCGCATGGTGAAGTTGGGGTGGCGGTCCACCAAATTGTGCGGGATGTTGCAAGTCTTGAATCTGGGGGCCACCTAAGTTGGCTTCGAATGCGGCAAACTCAGGGTCGAGGATTCCATCGCGGGGGCTTTGAGAGCGGAAACCCTGAAGGCCGGATAGTTAGTACATTTGGGTCTAGATATAGAACGGATATCCTGACATACCTGGGCTGAAGGTTGTCTAGAGATTAACCGGTCTTGTTGGAGAGTCCGGTCAACAGAAGTATGCTTCTGGAAGTTCTGCAGCGCATTGGACGGGCCACACAGCGCATCGCCCATAGTGTATGTATGTATGGGTTAGACTGCGAATAGATGTCGGAAAGTAATGCTCGGAACGAAAGAAGGTATAAATTCCGGACAGCTGTAAGATCCACAAGTATGAATCCCGGCAAAGCTGAATCGAACAAGATATCGACGAAGCAAATAGAGCTATGCAGCAAGCAGGAAGTGCAAGAGAAAGGAGAGTCGCCGCACCGCGGAGAACCCCACGATTGCCGAATGGACCGAGGCACGTGCCGTAGATAACGTGACCTGCTTAGTCACATTGATAAGAGATAGCAAGCGGCCAGGTTGTTTGGACGCTCTCGCGCAGCTCCCTCAGCTTTAATTTGCGACTTTCATTACCCCACGCGGTCCTGACAAAATGGTATGCTCCAATTCGATTGCTGATGTTGATTCTTGTGCTAATATGTCCGATGTATAGGCGGCCGCTCAAGTTATTTCCAACTCGGGGCACGAGGACATGATTGTACGTTTGTCGAGCTGCACAGTTGACGGACCCTATACCCAACATCCCCCATGTTCGTCGTCAGTGGTATGCGATTGGACTGACGATTCGATTCGATCTATAGCACGATGCCGGATTAGACTACTATGGCCGCAGGCTAGCCACCTGCTCCTCCGATAAAACAATTAAGATCTTCGAGATTGAGGGGGAATCGCACCGCTTGGTGGAGACCCTGAAGGGGTGAGCATCAACTTCTCGAAGCGCGGGAATTTGCATGGAATCATCATAACTGATCCGGTGCTAATTTCAAACAAAAATAGACACGAAGGTGCTGTTTGGTGTGTCGCATGGGTAAGTGGGATATACAGAACAATAGCTACCTAGACTCGTCGCAAGTGGGCTGACCATGATCCATTTCACATACAGGCGCACCCCAAGTTCGGCACCATCCTGGCATCCTCCTCCTACGATGGCAAGGTTCTGATCTGGCGCGAACAACCCCAGAATGCCACCTCCCCCGTCGGTGGCAGCACATGGACTAAGGTCTTCGACTTCTCCCTCCACACCGCTTCCGTCAACATGGTATCGTGGGCCCCTCATGAGAGCGGTTGTCTCCTTGCCTGTGCCTCGTCCGATGGCCATGTCAGCGTTCTTGAGTTCCGTGACAACAATTGGACTCACCAGACCTTCCATGCCCATGGAATGGGTGTGAACTCGATCAGCTGGGCACCCGCCGCCTATGCGGGTAGCTTAATCAGTTCAAACCCCGGACCGGGTCAACAGAGACGATTCGTGACCGGTGGAAGTGACAACTTGGTCAAGATCTGGGACTACAGGTACGTTTGTCATTATTTGATACAAAAGCATCCCCCGCATTGCCCGTTTCTATTCTAACGTGTCCCCGCAGCTCCGAGTCCAAGACTTACAACCTCACTCAAACCTTGGAAGGTCACTCCGACTGGGTCCGTGACGTCGCCTGGTCTCCTTCTATCCTGTCCAAGTCCTACATCGCCTCGGCTTCGCAAGACAAGACCGTCCGCATCTGGACTTCCGACGCATCCAACCCTGGCCAGTGGACTAGCCAAACACTCGAGTTCGACAGTGTGCTCTGGCGCGTGAGCTGGAGTCTGAGTGGTAACATTCTCGCCGTTAGTGGTGGCGACAACAAGGTCAGCTTGTGGAAGGAGAACCTCAAGGGCCAGTGGGAGAAGGTGAAGGATATTGAGGAGTAAACTGTTTCTTCATTCGTCTTAACTTGCCTATTCCCTTTGTTCACCACATAATCCGTTTTAAGATTCTCCTTTTTTTCATTATTTATCGCTATAAACTTCCACTATCCACCCCAAGACAAAAAACATCCCGAGACTCCTTCCTGATGGAGTCGATGCGGATTCAATTCAATAAAGCCATTTTGAGATTCTCTTCTCCCCAAACCAAGTGGAACTCCGCCATATAAAAAAAAGCAATTTTGACGCCGTGATGACGCTTCACTATGCAATCAAAAAACGCTTAGAATCAAACGTCCCAGAAAATAAACGGTCCTCGACCACTGGTATCTTCCAAATCCATCCAACGACCCAGCATGATTCTTCCCCCAGGCAAAAGAAGTGCCTCGTATCCATGAATCCATTCAGGAACCTGACTTTCCGCTTCACTAGCAATGATGGCAAAACAAACTCGAGTCCAGCCTGGAATACCTCCGTAAGGATATTCAATAGTTTCCGCAAATCCAAGTACCAAATTTTCATTCTCTTCCAGGCCAGGCATACCCTGCCAGCCATCGAAAAATATGCGTTGTGTTGCTGGATTGGGATCCATGGGCATATAATGGTCAAATGACGCGGGCCAGAATGGTTCTCCTTCGGTTCGGACCTGTAAATCCAGATTCTTTTTCTTCGTTAGTACTGAATACTGTAGCTTGCCTCCCCCAATCCCCCCCCAAAATGGCAACGAATGGGTATTTTGGGCTGATTTCTTACCATGTATTCCACCGACAAATGAGATAATCCATCCGCACAAGTTTGTCTTGGATTCCTGTTGACTTTTGTCCGAGTCTCCGGCATTGGATGAAGGCATGCTATTCAAATATAAGTAAGCAAAACGAACCTGATTGATATAATCATCCTTCCTTCCTTTAAAAAGATGGGAAACCCACAGTAATAACCAACCCATTCCCTACTCAGCCCCGACTCAACAGCACCATATTCCTTGCGCATCTTGGGTTTGCGGTCTTCGCCCAGTTCGTTGAAGTTGGAGTAGAAAGTTAATTCGTCAGGCTCGAGGAGGTGTTGCTGCCAGAAACTGCGTATATGTAGTATTTTGCTGAGGTCGAGGTCTGTGTGTGTGATAAATGGTCTCGCGAGGTTTGTTCCGAAGGAATAAACTATTGAAAGTTCATATTCACTTCGACCACATGGTTCGGAGACCTCTCGGTGCAAGGCAAAGGCAGTGAGGCACTAGAAAGGAAAAAAATTAACTTGCTTAGCATCCTGCTTAAAGTATTTGTTTCACTTCACCAACGTCATTTGTTTGTCCAAACTTACCAACTGAATGGCGCATCCAAATTCACATGCCTTCATTTTTTTGGGATGGCTAAGAAATTTTGCTTGCGCCATGACTTCTCGTAATCTGTTGTATGTTTTTGGTCCATTGCTTGTCAGTGGAACGGTCAAGGATTCAACTAGCATTGTATGAACAACACTGAGCCACAAAGCTTCTTTCTCAGTGACCTTTCGACCGCGAAAGGCCATCTTCTGAGAAAGAGCAATTGCTCGAGTCCTATACTGATAGCAGAGTTCCTCAACTGTTGTTGGACCGACTATATCATACCTTGCCTCGAAACGTGATCTCCAAATACTGCTTGCAGGGCCAAGGACCCGTGAGTGCAGCTCTGCACATGAAAGCGCGAAGTTGAGAATGTCTCGGTCAGTTCGTAAATTGGTAGCAATCTGGTGCAGGATCTGTTAAGTTTAAAGTTCAGTGTAAGTTCAAAATATATGCGCAATAAATTTTTTCAAAATAAAAGGGTACCTCGTTAGGGAGATCCAGTATAGACCTGCGGCTCAAAGCCGTTGTCGAAGCCATTGTTTCTGAACCAGTTGTTTCACGTTTTGAAGAGACAGTGAGCTGAAGTTGGGAGTGAAATAAGTTAGTAGTGAAGAAAGGGTAAGGTATAGAAAGCTCAGTTTGAAGAGAAAGAGCTCTCAATTGGAAGGGATAAGTAAATACTTTTTGAAGGTATTTCAAGGATAGGTGATTGATATCAAGATCGCATGTGACGACGAGGTAAGAGGTTGAAGCAAAGATTAGATCCGATAAGTGACCAAGTATCAAATTATGTATGTCGTTAAGTTGCTATGCCATCTATGCAAAATGGAAAACGCTGCGCGTTCTATGTATGCTTCATACTTCGCCTTCTTCGCAAACTCTCCTCGACACCCCAACCATCCGCCAAAAGACCCTTCACGTCTTCAAGACCCATTCCACTCATTTCAGGGTAAATCGCATGAACAGCCATCCAACCTACAGCACAAACGCCAGCGTAGATAACAAATGTCCATGTCGGAGAAATCCATCGCATCATGGGTAAAAACGTAAGACCGACAACAAAGTTCGAGCCCCAGTTCGTCGCCGTGGCTAGAGATGATCCCAGAGATCGAACGTTTAGAGGAAATAGCTCTGCTTGCTGCCATGGGACATTACCCAGTCCAAAGGCATAAGATGCGACAAAGACCGCCAAACATATCAGCACCAGCAAAGGTGAATTTCCATTCGTGTTTGAGTCCGCGTTTTGCGCGCTGTCGGGCTCAAACGAGATATCCATCGAAGAGAATATCGCCGCGCAAGCACCGAGGGCGAGTATCATGACCGGGATCGAATAAAGAAGGATCCGACGTCGTCCAATCTTATCAATCAATCCGAATGCAAAGAGTGTAAAGACAAAGTTAGTTACAGCAACAGTAAGAGACGTGAGCGTCGGCGACGAGAACGAAAGTGCCGTAAATATAATCCCTGAAAAGTACATCAGGCTGTTAAAGCCACATAATTGCTGAAGTCCTTGAAGCATCATTGCGATCGTCAATGCCCTTCGATTACCACCAACGTAGAACAAATCGTGGGCACGCTGAGACGCATCGTGGAACCAATGCATATTTGCCTCTGGAATCTCGTTTTGACCCATCTCCTCGGCTTCTTGTTCGATTTCTCGTCGAATACCACGAAGGACGCGACGAACTCCTTGTTCCCGGTCAGGGCAGCCAAGGTAGATGCGTGTAAGGACTTTGGCTGCCTTTTCATCTGATCCAGCTTGCACAAGCCATCGAGGTGTCTCTGGTAAAAATATAAGAACTGCGAATTGTAAAAATGCAGGCGCTGCTCCCAGACCGACGATCCAGCGCCAGCCTCCGGAAGTTTCGGAAAATAACCATCCAACAATGTAAGCAACCACCTGTCCACCAGTGATGAGTAAAGACAAAACAGTGACAAGTCGCCCTCTTGCGCACGTCGGTGCTACTTCAGATATATACCTGCAAGTGCAAGAAAGTAAACTTTATTAGCCTTTACTATACCTCATCATTCACCCAATATTCTCATGTTGGGTCACCACCACTAGGTGTGGAGGATGAGGTGAGGTCCCAACTTACAAAGGCGTAATAGCACTAGCACTCCCAACCGCCAGCCCAACAATACTTCTACCAAAAATCATACCACCAACCTGACTAGTAAAAGCTTGAGCCAGGGCCCCCAATGCAAAAAGGGCATCCGCAGCAAGAATGACTTTGCGCCGACCATATTTATCCGCAAGAACGCCGGTAAACGGGCTCGCGACCAGCGCAAATAAACTCGTGCAGGAGGTAATTAGACTTTCGTCTAGAGTTGTTAAGGGTCGGTTTGAGAGGTCGGTGCCGATTGTTACTAGTGTTGAGGAAATGACGCCGGTACTGGAGAAGTAGGGTAGGTAGTTTTTAGCATGGACTCTGGCATGTAGTACAATATATAACAAAATTTAGTAAAATGGCAGTGTAAACTTACTCATAACCAAACAGAAGACCACTAAGACCCGCGGAAAAGGTGAGAATCCATATAAACCAACCACCAGCATATTCAAGCTCAGGCGCAAGATCGACGTTATCGGCCGGATCGGGCGAGATGTCTTGATCGGTCGGGGAGAGGAGCGGGGCGTTTGGACCTGTTTGGTCGGGTTCCTCATGGATTACCATGGTGTGTTGGACTGTGACGGTCGGATATTTGGAATATCCAACTTGCCGGGACCTTCATGTGTTGGTGGTACAATCAGGGGGAGAGAAGTGGGAGCTTGGGCAACTTAGGAAGTTGAGGGCGACGTCCCCGGGTTTTGATAAGTCGATAGCCGGACCCACATGACCCGTCGGGAATTGCAGCCACATGGAGATGGACATTAGAGGTACCTACAGTACTAGTATACTTGGAAGGAATGCCAGTTCAAATACTAAATACTTGAAATATTTACGAAGACCAAGCTGAATAAATCAAGCTGATATATGTCACTTTTATTATCTACCCAGCTTAGTGCTTAGTGCTTAGCCACAACACCAGCAGCATCAGCCTGAGCGGTGATCATCTTCTTATAAGCCTTGACATCACCATCAAACTTATGCACAGTACCCTGATCACAAACCCAAAGACTAGTGCAAACATTCTGCAACATAGTCACATCGTGAGAAACCATAACAACACCACCCTCGAATCGTTGCAGTGCCTCGGAAAGCGCATCCATACCCTCAATATCCAAGTGGTTAGAAGGTTCGTCAAGAACCAGGATGTGAGGGTTTGTCAAGGACAAGCAGGCAAATGCGACACGGGACTTTTGACCTCCGGAGAGGAATTCCATCTTTTGAAGACCTGTCATACCGGTGATACCGAAACTAAAATGAGTGGATTATGTTAGCGAGCTGTGAAAGCTGAATGAGAGAATAGAAAGGGCAGGATTTAACTTACGCTCCCAAGTGTCTTCGGTACTCTTCGTCGGATTTTCCGGGATAAGTCTTGGCCATGAAAGTGACAGCACTGGCATTCATATCCAAAGCATCAACGTGATGCTGGGCGAAGAATCCAATGCGCAACCTTGAGTGTGTAGAGATCAAACCCTTTGTAGGTTGTAATTGGTTGGTGAGTAGTTTCAGTACCGTAGTCTTACCCGCACCGTTAGGTCCGACAATACCAATACGCGAATCCAATTGCACATCCAAGTCGACGTCCTTGAGAAGTGGTCTCTCCTTGGTATATCCGAAGCAAACCTCGGTCATTTGAACGATAGGCGGAGAAAGTTTCTCCACCTCTGGGAACTGGAAGTGTACTGTATATTCGCTCTCCGGAGCTTCGAGGACGGGCATACGTTCCAACTTCTTGATACGAGATTGAGCCTCCGAGGATTTAGCAGCGTTGTATCGGAATTTGTCAATGAAGGCTTGCAGATGGGCCCTCTCAGCCATTTGTTTCTCATATTCGCGCTTGGCGATCTTTCTTCGCTCTTCCTTGGTAGCGTAGAAGGACTCGAAGTTAGCACCACGGTAGTAATCCAGTCGCTCGGAGTGCTGGTGGACAATATCGGTGGCAACTTCGTTGAGGAATGCACGATCGTGAGAAACAACCAAGACAGTACTGGGGTAGCCTTGGAGATAATTGGCAAGGAAAGTAATAGAAGGAACGTCCAACATGTTAGAAGGTTCGTCAAGAAGTAGGAGATCAGGTTCGCAGAATAGGGCTCGAGCAAGCGCCAGACGCATTCGCCAACCACCGGAGAAGGTCTTGGTGGCATATTGCTGTCGCTCTGGGGAGAAACCGAGACCAGCCAGGATACTGGCTGCTCGGGATTCAGCCTTGTCGGATTCCATTTCTGATAGCTTGGAATGAATGTCAGACAAAGTGATGTCCAAGCCTTCTCGGTCATTATCGAGTCTGGCAGCATCCTTGGATGTATCTGCGAGCTGGGAGCGTTCTTCTTCGAGAGCACTCAATTGTTTAGAGATCTTGTCCTGCTCTGCGAGAAGATGCTTGCGCCACACATCGGCGTCTAAAACAGCCTGGATGGCTGAAGTATCGTCACCAGTAATCTTATAGAATAGTCAGCAACCAGTCTCTCCTGCGGGAGGGAAATCCATGACATACCTCTTGTTCGACGTGAAGAATAGAAACGTGCGTAGGCACGGCGACTTCTCTGCGACTAAGCGCACGCAACAGCGTACTCTTACCGATACCGTTCTGACCAACAAGACCATAACGACGACCATAAGCAAGAGTAAACGAAGCATCCGTAAGAATACGAAGACCACCAATCGAAATATCGATGTTGTCCAACTTAATATCCTTACTCTTAGCCTGAGAATCAGAGCCCAGTTGCAGAGGGTTAACAGCCATGAAGAACTCCTCATATGTCATAGTCTCATCAGGCTGTTGAAGCAGACGAGAAGACTCATACTCAACATTCTTCATCTGCTTCTTCTCCTGCTTAGCACGAATCTTGCGCTCAGCCTTCTCAAGCTTCTTCTTATCAACCTTGGACTCGACCTTTCGCGCATTGGCAGATTCCAAATCCACATTACCACCCGTCAGACCCAAAGTCGAAGACATGTTTCGCTGGGAACCGACATTGATAGCCTGATCCAACTTCTTCGCCGCAAATGGCATTTGTCTCGTTTCCGCATCAACTCCATTCGAAGAGCTCAATGTCGTAATGAACTTTTCAACCAAGTTGGCAATAGCGTCACGATTCTGATCCGAGAAATCTCCCGATGCAGAGACGAGAAGTTCGGTCACCGACTCGGCGGCCTCGGTCAAGGGAGACGGGGCGTTCGCATCTTCGACGTATTGATTGGAGGCGTGAGTGAGATATCCCTGTCTTGTGTCAGTTTTTTACCGGGGGCTTTCTCATGGTTCTTGGGCATTTTCGAGATAGCACATACCACTGAGTATTCGGAGATCACACGATCCAATCCGGGGATCTGGGCCTGGATTTGGGCCTCCATGTTGTTCGCGTGGGTCAAGCGCAATTCACTGCAGTCAAAGATCCAAGAGCCCAGTTCAGGAATAGCAGAATGTCTACCCTAGGGTGTTCAATGAGGTTCAGGCGCTTTCTGGGGTAACTCGACCGCTGAGGGGCCTCCCAGCGGGCTGTTTTTTGAGGTGCTGTTATCGATAAGGTCATGTGATCTAGCCCTCTTTCCTCATTGGGATTCATACAATATACTCCCTACAGCATACAGAACACTTTTACTCTCTACATCAACATCTCTCAGCTAAGTCATTATTTTACGATCAATCAAAGTAAAGATACTGAGGAAATTTCAATAGCAACACTTATCATGTAGATCACCAGCCTGGGCAGGCTCACCCACTCCCAGCCACATTCCGCCAAGGTGACGGCGATGTGATGGCAGGTGCATTTCGAATCACAATGGCGTTTGCTGTAAACGGACCTGCATGAAACAAGCAATATCATCCAGTCGTCACACAAGCCCCAGCCTACGTCTAACCTCATAGGATTCAGAAAGGGAGAATCTCCGTAGTAAGGTGGCCATAACCACATGGGACTCTCATCGCCTGTCATCACAGAACTCTACTACATACTAGAGTTCTGTTCTACATACATATGCACATCTGTACATCAGCATCAGACGTAGAAACTGATCAACAAATCTCGCCTCGCAATGCAGCGTTTCTCGACCGCCTCTGATCGGCTCGCCCCCGAACTACGCATAAACTTTCGAACTTTTCAGACATTTTAGTCGCAGCTAGAAAATACGAAGTACATCCTCTGTGCCTAAGTCGCTTCCCTTCTGCGGCTCTCCTCTCCACTAGAATTTCAGTTATGCATTGACGATCACACACTGCCAACAAAGCTTTCTTGTGTACGGAGTACGGAGTACGGAATACAAAGTACGAATCACAGATGGCGTCTGGTACATACAGTATTTTGTTTTGGTTTTTCCAATTTG
This sequence comes from Penicillium sumatraense, assembly GCA_020086695.1. Lineage (NCBI taxonomy): Eukaryota > Fungi > Ascomycota > Eurotiomycetes > Eurotiales > Aspergillaceae > Penicillium > Penicillium sumatraense. The sequence goes on along the minus strand of JAGIKU010000623.1, from coordinate 294,814 downwards.
AGTTGTAGTTGCAGCTTGATAGCCTGCCTGCCTGCCTGCCAGCTTGATGTTTCAGTTTTCTAGATAACTACTCGCGAATGACTACGCATCTGCGCATACTCCGTACATACAGATCAAAGTTAGTTCTGTTTGCACGGGTGTACGAAAGTCGCACGGCAGGAATTTGGGCACTGCCATATAGCATCGGTTTCAAGTTTTGCTGCATTAGGTGATAGATATGGATTGGATATCACTGGAAATAGTTGACATTGGCATTAACACCCATGATGACATCGATCCTTCAATTCACCCTAGTATACAGGGCAGGGCAAAGGTACATAATCACAATAGACTCAGACTATAATTGCATAATATCACATTACAAATAAAATAAGATATTATAGTAGTTCGTGAGAGGGCGCTTATCGAAATCGGCGAGTTTGAAAAGTCAGCCGCCGGTACGGAGCAGGGGATATCTCAACTTGGTCTACATCTACATTCTACAAGGTACCTTAGGCTATAGGCTAAGGCCCAGACGAAACCGATAAACCGGATATCGACAGTTTTCGGTGAGACAGACTAGGTATAAGAATAGAAATCGATATTTGTGTTCAACGGAGTCATGAATATTCAATTACCTTACTCCGTACGGAGTACTTTGTGCTCTGCAACAAATATGGAATACGGGGTACCTACAGAAATGGAGGTCGGAGATGGGAGTACAGTACCTACTTAGGGTTAACTAACAGTTGTACTCGCACGCTGTACATCGCTTATGAGATTAGCATCCGCACGAGATACGCGATCAACAGTGGATCAAGCATGCGTCCAGTTTCAAGGATATCCCTGTAAATCATATGTACTCCGTACCGATGGGGTACTGTAAGTAGTAGTGACCTTCCCAAGCGGACGACTGGTCATGTCGATCGCCAGAGGTGACAAGGTTCACACTTTCGGCCTATCCCCGACTGGTGATCGTCAAAGAGAGAAAAGGTAGGGGGCAAATAACACGAGGTGATGATTTTTCATTCTAGAATTTGAACTCTGTACTCCGTACTCCGTAGATTGAATTTACTTTCTTTGTCCACAGTCTTCTTTCAGTTGGTACACTAAACAAGTTGAGCTAGTCATTAATGCTGTAAAAAGGTAAGCAATACCGATTCGGCAGCAAGAACCGATTTAGTACCCACGGGGATTCCCTTTCATTTACAAGAGTGGGGGGTCTATGACGATAGGATCGGTCGCTCTATCGAACCTATACCAGCTTTGTTTTGTGCTCATGTTTTTATTATTTTTTTTACTATTTTTTTTTTCGCTCAAGTGTGGTTCTCGACCAACCCGTTGGAACCGGACCCGCTTAACGGAGATGAGAACAGGATATCGAACACTCTCCGTGTGATCAACATTGGAAACGAACGGTTCGAGTGGATGGGTGGACTTCTCGAAGAATGGAATGCCCATGCAGTAAGTAGTAGGTATGTTCAGTGTCAACGCCACGACTTACTTACTCTGTAAGTACGGAAGAATATCTGCCAGCCACTCCCCACTTCCCCTCAGTACTTAGTAAGTATTTACGGTGTGTTTGGCGTTGGGGTCGACACAGTTAAGATAAGTTGGGGATTGGACGAGTAATGTTTCAGAAGGAAGCATCTTGCAGTAGGACAGAAGCAGGTCAGCGAGAGATGCATAGGTACGGAGTACTGCGATGCACAGGCTGAAAGTAGCAGGCTCTAACCTCGGGAACGGTTTGTTGTCCAGTCGGTGGACACAGATCGGCCGCACTGGGCCCCTGCGATCGCGCGACTAAAGTCCGGACAAGGCTAAAGGGGGCCGAAAGACGCGATCCCAGCCAGCCGAGACGAGATTTGTGGGGAATTACTGGATCTGCTGGCTTGTTTTGCTCCTCTTAGAGCCCTTTGAGAGGAGTGCCTCCACTCAGCCACGTCCTTCTGGGCGGACTTCTCCGTCCAATTGTGATTCCCAGATGAATGCTGGATGATGGAGGTGTACCTACTGTAGGTACATGCCTGGACACGAGCGAATGCAAGTCCAGTACCTAGGTGAGCCGCAAGGGATACAGTGGGCCTGGCAGGAGGATGACTGGATCCCAAATGACTGATGACTTGCAAGATGTCGGGGGTTTTGGCCCACTGCAACGTGTGGCAGGCGCAGTAGGCAAAGTCAAAGTTGGAGATGAGGTGCAGAGATGCAGATATTAGTTAGAGATTCCAGCGGCTGGTGGTGGTAGATATTCCTTCTCTGCACTCCATAGGTACTCTGTATGAAGGGATCAAGTTTCCCAGGGAACGTGAGGATGAGCATGATCATGGCAACATTTAATTAAATTAACTGTACTCATCTGTCACTTTACTCCCTGCAGGTCACGGCCAAAATAGAAATAGTCGCAGAGCTCCTAGCGTGGAAGAGTGCCCAGTTCTTAGTCTGTTAGTAGTTAGTTAGTCCAGCTGAGTTGATCCCCTCTCCTTGTTATTGTTTCCTTCCCTCGTCATCGGCCCTGGCGGGCTTTTCCTTCTATCTTTTCCTTTCCCTTTTTCTCTGGGGTAATCTGGGTAATCTGGGTAATTCATACACTCGTTTACTCGTTTACTTGGGGGGTAGAATAATTCTCCCCAAGTGATCCCCGGGTGCCTACCTTTTAGTCTCTGCAGACTCGATTCGATCTGTTTACCCAGCCCCTCCGCCCAGATTCTCCCGATTGGATTCCCCCGAACTCCTCAAAATACCCCAAATGGGATGTCACTCGCAAAGACTCACCCTGAGGAGCTAAGCTGGAGGGTGCTTGACACTCTACTCAGCGATCTCTGAGGATGGATCACGTCTCAACTGTTAGTCTCTTCTCCAGTGCCTCAGTGCCTCAGTGCCTCAGTGCCTCCCTCTCCCTGCCGCGCGCCATCGGATCATAGCTAACTCTTTACCAGCTGTGTGCATTGAGCACAGTAGGAATCGCACCAACCGGCCTTGCTCTTGGGCGTGTCGAACGATCCAAACCCAAGTTATTTCGTCGGAAAACACTCCCTTATGAACCCCCGGCGCTTCCTACTCCAGAGCCAACTCCGGTCGACCTGCGACCCAAAACATCTCGATCAGCCCGCCCAAGTTTGGCCGCTGTCGACTGGAAGATTAATGAAAAGGAACCAGAACAACCCTCAGTACAGACACAACCACAGCCTCAACCACAACCTGAAGTAGGGATTCAACCGCGTGGCAATCAATTCCAGGAACCAGACCTCCGTCGTGCCTCGTTATCCTTTGGTGCTGCCAGGTACCGCCGTCGCGGCCAAACTTTGACCAACCCGCCCTTGCGAATCCCTGAGAATGGCCCTACAGAACAAAATGACTCGGAATCGCATTCGCGACGACCGTCAACAAGCTGGTTGCGCCGGTTATCCATTGTTTCCTTTCAGTCCGACAGCCCATCAACGAATAGTCCTGTCACTCCCTCCTTCAATGGATCAGCCAGTCCAATTCTTCCTCGCCCAGTGAGCCAACATCGAGCTCCAAACAAGCTCGTCAAACGACCTTCCACAAGACGTTCTAATACTACTACCGCCCCTCTTTACGTCAATACTGCTGTTTCCCCCGGGTCGGCATTGCGTCGACCTGCCACCAGCTACCAACGGTCCGAAGCAATTCGATTACAGACCCCTATTACTCCGGATTTTGAGACTCGCTTCTCAGAACAATTTCCTCGTGCTGATACACCATCAATTGAAGAGTTTGATTTTCAATCGCAGGATGATTGGAAGCCATATTTACTCCCGAAAGCAGAGGGTTTCTCTGAGAAGCTCTCTCGGCGACTTTCCACTGCTGCGGCCCCGATAGCCCAAGGTGTAAGGCGTCTCATATCAGACCAAGATACAACTCCTGCATTGATTTCAGCAACCACTATCATGAACAAGACCAACCCTCCTCGGGATGAACCTGCACCACCGGTCGAGTTTCGGAACCCGTTCCAGGCACCAGTAGCAAATCCCAGTCCACTGCCAGCATCAGAACCCGAGCCAGAGCCAATTTTAGAGTCAGATCCTGCTCCAAGGATATCAACACCACCCCCGCCCCCTCCAGAGAAACCGACCCACAAACATTCTTATTCGTTCAATGATCTCGAACCTAAGAGGGTAGTGGTGAATACGGTGACAGCGACAGGTGCACCGATCATTGGACCTCGTGGCGGGTCCTTGAAACGAGTCAAAGGTCGAACATTTTCTATATCCCGATCGGAGTTGTCTAGATTAGAAAAGGTGAAGCCTCATCTGTCTGCAGCACCTGCGAGGCGTAATATCACCGATCCCGCTGTATTTCGTCGGCCATCGCCTCTTCTAACCTCTCCCGCGTTGTCAGGGTCGAATTTTAGCAAACAATCTGCAGGCTTTCCTAGATCAGTCTCCCACGACTACAACCTTGGTTTGCGGGATAATCGTCCTTTAACCACTGATGCTGTTGCTCTCGCTACTTGGCAGCATAGCAATCGGTTTGATAGCTATGCACCTACTTCTTCCCTTCGACGCCGCCCTAAAAGACACTCCATTGCGGCATCTGATCCTTCTTCGACCGTTATTGGCTCTGATGATACCCGGGTTTTCACCTCAAGTGACGAATACGAAACTGATTTCATGACTGATTATTGGGATTCCATCCGCACGCGTGGAACTGAAGGAAGTAGCGGACTGGGTGGATTGAACGGATTGAATGGACTGCGCATTGAGACGATGTTCGACAAGGCAGGTACGCAGTTGTCAAATGAGGAAGTCTCGACCTTGGAGGACCTCCTTCCGCGAGGATCTTTTGCCTCTCGCGTGGAGAAGGATCCTCCACTCTTCCCCGACTCATCTCTACCTCCCACTGTTGTAACGAGGGTCCGCACAGATGACAATACCCCGTCGTTCTCAGATGAGGAGGACGACTCTCACAGTATGATCGGTGCCTTACCTGGCGAGCAAGATGGTCTCTCACTTAAAATGCCTACGTCTTTCCCACTTTCGATTCCTCTGGACCTGTCTGTCCCCAGTTCGCCCTCCGAGGTGCTTTTTGCGGATTCTCGTTCCGATAAGTTGCAGCCAAGTCAGAAAATGAATATCTTTGACTGGTCAGAACAGACACGGCCGGACAGGGATCAGTCCGACTCCGAAGCCCGGCCAAGTACAGTGCATGGAAAACAAAACGCTATCGATCGGGGCAGTCGTGCAGCTTGCCGAAAGGTACCGTCCAGCATTCACCTTCGCAGCCAAAGTGTACCAGTAGCGAGAGACTTACCCGCAAACGAATCTCGCCAAACTTCCGGGAAATTTGGCACTTGGGGCTTGGGCAGCAAAGGTGTGAGTGAGGACTGGGACAGTGATTTTGACTTTGACGATGGCGAAGAGGAGGAAGACATTCCCAGTCAGAAAACCAAGAGCACCGAGTCCGAAGTTCCGCCGCAAAGCATGACAGTTCCTCAGGCCATTCTTGAACGCCAAGCCAGTCTGCGCGGTCAGTACGGTCAAGTACAAGAACTGACACTGCTGGTGGAGGAGTTGAAACGACTTCGACACCAGGCCAGTGTTCTAGATCTTGTCGGCGGTCCATCGAGCGAGCTCTGGAAAGAAGCCGAGGGCATTGTCAACCTGGCTACCATCGACGACGAAGAAGACCGACGTTCACCTCCAGGATCACCTTCATCGCTCACATTCAGTTTCGACGATTCAGATGACGAAGGATTGACCGTTCCATCCACAAAACGTGATAGCGATGGTTCATGGCGAAGTACAGCAAAGCAAGAAGCTCCATTACCGCTGCGACAACCAAAGCACGAGAGTGATGAAGGCACCTGGCAAGAAGTCTCCACCAAAAGTAGCCAGCCATATAGTCCACCACTTCGCCAATTATCCAAGAACTCACCCAAATCGAAATCCGTCCTCGATATCCTACAACCACCAAGACCTCATCATGACCGATCATCAACGCTACCTGACTTAAGGCCATCTTCTCGAGCTCAAAAACTCCCATTCGACACATCATCACTGCGCAACCTCGTTGTTCGCGCCGGTGTAGTTACTCGAGCTCTGAAGGAAGTCATCCGCAAAGCAGAAGGTGTAGATCCCAACCCACAAGAAATGTTCCCATCTGATCCTCCTTTCCGACGAATTTTTGATCAACCTTCACATGACGACCTTGCAAATTTCGAAGCCGCTTTGGCCGAAATGCATTGAAAAGTTCTGTTTTGTTCCCATGCCACCAACCACTCCTACCTAATTGGCCTAATTCCTCCATTCTCATCCATATTTTACATACATCTTCGATTCCGACTTGTGGGAGATCAATCAATAACCTTCACACACACTCACACCTACACGCATACATGAGAATTTCCTTCCTCTTATTCTCAACTTAAATCAACCCAACTCAACCACGTTTCTCCTTACTCACATCAAACCTCCACCTCTTCGACTTCGACATCGACGTTTTTCCTTTCTCGAACTCTTATAGAGTGATGACCTCTTTTCTTGTCTTTTCTTTTCCTTTTCCTATTTTTTCCTCTGTTCCTTTTCCTTTTTCTTCTAGTCGGCGACACAAAAAGCCCATTGCATTTGTCTGTCTGTACAACTTTTTTCTCTGTACATTGCTCATACCTTTTCTTTTCTTTTCCTCTCTTCTCCTCTTCTCCTTTTTCTCCATTTCTTATTATTATTATTACTCGCGGCGCAAGAGCTGCGCCGTCCGAGTCTGTCTTTCTGTCTGTACGAGACCAGCCGAGCCGAGCAGAGAACTCCTTGGGGGAGCCATGCTATGCTATACTATGCTATGCTTTCTTTCCATTTCAAACTCCAAACTCCGAACTCCGAACTTAAGTTTCAGATTCATTTCCACTCTTCTCTTCTCTTCTCTTCCCTTTTGTCTCTATTCCCATTTGGTTTGGCTCTCCCACTCCCACTTCTTTCCTTGAGTTTATCACTCCCATCCCCTTCCTTCCTTGATTTCCTTCCCTTCATTTTGTTGCATATTTGCGCGGTGAATATCAAATAATTGCGCTGTAATAATTAGGAGTGGAGGTGAGAAACCAGCCGAGCCGCACTGCACTGTACTGCACTCCCGTTGCCTAGCCCTTCTCCCGGGTCTGGGTCTGGGATACCTTATCCCAGGTGTATGTGTATGTGTATGGCTCTGATATGATTTTATTAGCGGACAATGCCTGTACCCTACCCTACCTTATTCCCATAAGGCTGGTCAATGGGATAATGGGATAATGGGATAGTGGGGGGTGTGCAGATGCAGACTTGTCCGCATAAACGATGAGGTTATTCTATGTTATTTTATGCATATTGTTTCTATACAGAGATTTGAGCTTGAACTTGAACTTGAATGAGAGGTTGAATGGCATTTTTGTCTGATTTAGATTTACTAATTTTTACCTAGTAGATAAAGCATAGCATACCTAATGTAGGTATGCTTGAAGTATTTAGTAAATAAATTGGTTAAACTAGGTACTACCTGCTAGGTAGTACCTAAGTATATTTGAAAGTACTACTTTAGAACTGTAGAATTGGGGCTGGTTGTAGTAGTACTACCTGTACCAAAGGACAGTAGTTAGTAACATACACCTAAAATGTATTTAGGTGAAAAATAAACTACAATCTAGTACTACTAGTTACCAAATATCAAGGGAATGATAATTAAATTAATTATTAGCAATTAAATCGATTATACATGCGCGTATTTGTGAGATATGCAAGAAAAATGGATTTAAGTGTAAATATATATCCCGACCGATCGGAAGTCCGCACGATCTATACCTGCAATAAACCCTTCTTCCAGCATCGCCAGTAGCAACGCAACGATTAATTACTGTGCCTTACTGATCAAAAGTCCTTCTATATAATATCTAGTGGACACTGGCAGTCTTTTACTAGACTATTGTAGTACAAGGCTTGAAGTCCGACAGGGTCCAATGTTAGAGATAAAGATTAAACCTGAACCTCAAACTTGGCAGCCGAAAAAGATACCGAAGTGGTAAATATACCGACCCGAATAAAATACCAGAGAAATACCAGCTGTCTTTACCCTGAAGAAGAGAAATTTAAATGTATTTTCAGGTGATGATGTGATGTATCTACCGATAAGCACGAGAGCATTTACTTACTCTCCCTTAATAGCAGAGAGTAGCTTTGATCAGCTGACATTGGCATGTCAGAAAGACTGAAGTGCGACGCTGAACTTTGGTACGGAGTAGGCAGTGGATAGCTCAGATTCTCCTATCAGATTTCTCGCGGGAAAAAGTAACCAGACAATGGCATTGACTGAACTCTACTCTGTACCCTAAGAGTAGTACTCAACCCTACCCTACGGGAACGGAGTATGTACGGAGAAATGTTGTGGGCTCAAGCTACTACCCTGCGAATCCTGCATGAGGTCATCTCAAGGCTGTATCTGTACCTGCATCTGTGCTGCTGCACACTGCATCTCCCGGATTAAGCCAAGCCGGATATTGTGTTGGAATATGATTATACGGTGTATGTGGCACACCGTAAGGTAGTTTCTATTGCTTGGTTCTCGGCCCCGCTAGCAAGATTGAAACGAGCACTCTGGGGAGGGAGTGGAATGTGGCGTTAAATGAGGGAGGCGGCCGGTGTCTCATGTTGAGGGGATTGCTGTCAGACACCGTACTCGTACAGCGGCAGATACGTTGAGGCCAGACCAGTCTAGCCAGTGGATGAAGGAATCTACTTAGGGTATTCTGTACTGCTGTGTATTTACACACAGCCCCATCCTGCCCTTACATTCGAGCAAAAGCTGTTCGCCTCATCTCCGGTTCAGGGGTAGACTGACTCTGATTGGCTGATGAGATTGGCGGGTTCCTGACGCTAAGGCTGGCCCCATCCGCGGTCTCATATCCTTGCGTGTTGGTTTTGGTCTGGGAAATGAGTAAACAGAGCAGAGGGGGATATACTGATGTAGTGGTAGAGTAAGATAGTGACAATAAACAATAACAATAACAACAATACAGTAGTTTTCGAAGATCATGTACTCAAAAAAAGGTGATCAACAGGAGTTCTAAATTAAGTGCAGTTCAGGGGATGCGGAGTTGATAATACACCATACACGCTATACACACTGACCCTAAGTGACCCCCCACTGTAGATAGCGTGCGCAGTATTCCCCTTACCATACACAAAGTACACTGAGGTACACACTAGCGCCCCCTTCTCCTCTTTTCTCTTCCGTCTTCGTCTTCGACTTCATCTTCATCTTCATCACACTTCCACCTCCGACCCTCGTTCACTCTCTTGGCTGCTGGCCGCCGTTCGTTCTTGGACTTTTAGTCCGTTCACTCCTTCAACACACACTCTCTACACTTGCTCTACTCTAGCAACTTCCCGGAATCCTCATTCTTCCTTCCGATTTAAATCCACCGGCCAAGCCCTTCAATGTTTCAATAATCCCTACGATTCGTTTGTCGACTGGTTCGCCTTTATTTGAGTGTCAAAGTCAAGCCTTTTCAATTTGTGTACCCTCGTGGTCACCCCATCACTATGCCTCACGCCCTTCATCACGATATGGCGCTGAGGCACACCCACGCCCGACGAGAGGTCGTCCCGGCCGCCAGACTGCCTCTTCTCGTTCCTTCGGATACCATCAACCCTTCCACAGTCCCGTCATTGGTTGCCCGAGCTCCGGATTCGGAGAGTACCTGCAATGGAGGATCATGTGGTGAAAAGCCCACAAGTAACATGACCACGACGGTTTTGCCTGTCGTACTCGGTGCTGGGTATGTGAACTAGAAAAAGAGACAGCGATTGGAGATCGACTAACCATATTTTGCTATAAAGTGTCCCAATTTTATGTGCTATTATTGTCCTAATTTTTCTGCACCGTCGTCATGTCAAGAAGCTTATGCGGGAAGACGCCAACGACAAGCACAGATCTCTCGATTTTGGTATGGATATGGATCCTGTCGGAGGGAGAAAGAGACCCGGTCCCCCGGGTCCAAATGGCATGCCCCAGATGATGGAGCCAAGCCACACGAAGGGAGGAATGTCGATCGATATGATGCATCCTTATTTGCTACCTCCCGGACTCCACGGTTCTCAAGATTCGTTGCATTCAATGAGTCGATCAATCGACGATGACAAGTATCGCCCATCAGCCGTCGGTGCCTTTGGTGGCCGTGACAACCGTTCGATTCGCTCGCATCCCCGCCCCCCTCGCGACGATTCATCAAGCTTCGCGGGCTCGACTTCTCACTTCGGTGCTTCCGAGGAACCCAAGTCGGGTCTGTTGCAGAATGCCCAGCGGATGTCCCGTTCATCGCCTCCTCCTTTATACAAGAGCCCCTCGGGCGATTCACTCGCAAATGCTCAAGCTCAGTCTCCTCAAGATCGCCTAGGACCACTGCCCGGTCTGGTTCCAGCTCCATCAGAGCATGAAGAGCATGGTTTGGCCATTGGCACTGCAACTGTCAACGGTCATGCTCAGGCCCCTCCATACCCCGAATCAAACACTGCGAGCCTGAACTTTGATACCAATCCCCATGCCTATGACTCGGATCATCAAGACCGTGCCAACTTCCCTCTCCCCGATCCTACTTCCCAAAGGGACTCGGAACATGCTCAGACCTCGACGATGCAACTTCCCCGAATTTCTATTCCGGCCAGTGACGCGACGAGCGATTATGGCGATGACCGACATGAGCGTCGATCATCATTGATGATCCCTGCCGTGAATGTCATTGCTGAGACGCATGAAGAGACACCAGGCAAAGACAACGCGCCACCGCCAATTCCAGAAGACAATACCCAAAACTTGGATGCCGCCTATGACAGCCGCCGTGATACTCGTAGGCTTACCCTCGGTGTGCGCCCTCTGCCCCCAGAGGACCCAGCCGACAACCCCGAGCAGCGTGCCAACCGGATCCGATCATTCTATAAGGAATACTTTGACGACAGCAAGCGGGAGACCACCTACTATGAAGACTATGGCCCTGAGTTCTACGACGACGGCGGTTACGTATATGATCCAACAACTGGAGATTATTACGACACCAACGCACCTCCACCAATGCCATTCGCAGAACCAATGGGTCGTCGTGCCATGACCCCTCCCCCCCGAGCACCTCCTCGCTTCCAAGGAGCCGCTCGCCATATGGCCACCAACTCAGCCGGCTACAACAGCTACGGCAACGGCTTCGCACCACCACCCCGAGCCTTCTCCTCCGCCTCCGGCGCATTCGGCGGCGGACCACGAGCCTTCTCATCAGCCTCCGGCGGCCGTGGACCCCGTCGTCCAATGCCACCACCAGCCCCTCTCCAAGTCCTCCCAACACCCCACATGCTAAAGGACGACTCAATCATGCTAGCCAACGAATTTGCGCCCGGCAAGAACTTCAGAGATCAAGCGTCCGGCCGGCCCGAGACTCCTACTGGTGGTATGCGACCATTCAGTCCCGGTATGCGAGCACATACACCGCTAGCTTCTGCCTTTGATGAATTAGCCGCGATCCCAAGTCCACATATGCTTCGTAAGTCGGGCACATTTACGAGTCTGGACTTTGCTCCTCCACCGCGGTTCAAGAATGAAGGTGGACCTGCTAGTGATGCGGGTAGTATCCGAAGTAATCGAACCGGTATTTCAAATGTGCATATGAATAATGTGCGTATGGGTAATTATCGGGTTTCGAGATTACCTCCAGATATGGTTGGTACTAAGGATGATTTGATGGCTACGCTTAAACCTGATTGGGATATGAAGCGGTAGACAGCTTAGCTTCAGCTCAGTTGAAGCTCAGTTTCAGCTCCCTTTGGTGTTTCTTCAAGAGTGATTCGGATTCGTGATTCGTGATTCGTGATTCACATACCATACCAATTTCAGTTCTATCTTGGCAACTTCTTCATCGTTACGACTATCTCTCTGATCCGGTCTGGATTTGGCTCGTCCGGGCTTCTGGGCTTCTAGCCTTCTAGCCTTCTAGCCTTCTGGACCTCACCTCATCGGACCGGACCGGACCCTGTGATGACCTGCATTGTTTTGCCTTCATTCTCTGTTTACATTATTTTCTTGGTACAGTACTGTTGGTCTGGAAGAGTGGTGGTGGAGGTAGTGGAGGTGGTGTGTACCGCACCCTCTGACTGCTTGACACTCTTGATCTCATTACTTCAAGTTACCTTCCTTCGTTTGTGGAATCTCCGGCGTAAATAAGATGGTTGGATTCTTTTGTTAGGCTGTTTGTATATAATGCAATGGATTGCAGCTCACTCAGCAGTACAGTCAGTAGTAGCAGTAATAATATGTAGTGTAGACTACTCGTCACCACGTACGTCTCCATATATAAGATTCTTCTAGACTACTACCAAGCAATTGAGATAGTCTAGATCATCAATCTACCTTAGTATGTGTGTACTCTACTCCGTACTTTGTGTGGCCAGGCCTGGCGACGTAAGTCAAAGTTCAAAGTGGGGCATCCCCTATTTTAGCCGTTTGTATTGTACTCGTACTAGTCAGTACAGTCTCGCTAAGCATTGAACACTAGCAGTGTAGTGTACAGAGTATAGAATATTTAAAGATAATAGATAGATAGTTATTATAGTATTTATACTCTCATCTACTCTATTCTATTCTAAAGTATACTCCATGTGGCTGTGCACAATGCCTTTATGCAGTTTCTTGGTACAGTGGAAGAATATCCTATCTAGGTAAGAAGTACTAGGGTATGTGCTCAGTGTAACCTTGGAACGGTCGCAGCTCATTCGTGGGTGGGCGTGGCGAGTGAACACAGCCGACATCATGATAATAAATAGATCAGTACTCAACAGCAGGGCACAATGGAGTAGAATAGTCGTTATTTTTTTTTATATTTGACAGTGAATTTAATTATTAGATTTATCTACTAATATTCACTATAATTGTGTTGTAGTCAGTGAGGTCACTGGTCACTTACAGACTTAAGTAGGGTAATCCGTACTTAGGAGTAAGAAATGTGCTCGGGGCTCCTCCGTATCGAAAATAATTTTGATTTTTAGGCCTCCAGTGATTCCTCAGGCAGACACAGACACAGTACTTACGGACTAAGAAGTAAGGAACATCTAGGGATACGCAAGCGGTTAACAATAACCAAAGTAGCAGTAGTAGTAGCAACAGTACTGTAGTAACAATTATGCAAATGGAGTAGTCTGCTCTAGTCTGCTCTAGCTCTAGCTGTACTGACGAATGCATCTAATACGGCGGATACTCCAATCTTCCGGGATCGTAGCCATCTCCACTCATCACTCATTCGATTCCCCCCAAAGCAGGTTCACGTTTCCACTCTTTCCCACTCTTCCCACTCTTCTTCCTCCCAGGTTTGCCATTTGCTCTATGGCTCCCGATTGATTCGGTTTGGGTGTCTTTGTCTTTTTCTTCTCTCAGCCTCTTTTTCTCTTCTATCTTCTCTTCTATATCCCCGCCCATGTCTCTCTTCCCCGTGTTTTGATGCTAGTGATCTTCTTCCCCTGAGGTGACCACTTCTTTGTATCACCCTCCTTAACACGTCCAACTCGATCCCGTCACTCGTTCTTCGGTCTTCGATACGCTATCTTAATATTGGCCTAAATACAAAGGTCTTCACCCTTCACCACTCTCACGCTCACCCTCCACCGTCAGCATTCACCACCTCACCTCCCCGAGGCTGCACTCCCCGACTTTTCATCTCGTCTGACTGGGTGGCGCGAGGCTCACCGTCCTCTTAACCGCCCATCGGCTTTCGGCTTCCGGCTTCACTTCCTGATCAATCTAGTCGTGATTCAATGATTTCACGATTCTCTCTTCTCGCCAAAATGTCGTCTAACAACAACGTCAAGAGAGCCAGCAGTGGGCCGACCGCCGCAACTCAAGCGACCGTCGCTGATACCGCGTCTGAGTCTTCTGCCGCCCCATCGGCGTCCGCGGATCCCACAACTACTTCTGCCTCCCAAGAAGCGACCACTACCAGCGAATCATCGTCCACAACCACCTCCAAGTCGACCACCACCACGAAATCCGAGCCAAGCACAACCTCTGCCCCGACAACAACCTCATCGGAATCGTCTTCTTCGTCCTCTTCAACCACGACATCCTCCGACCCGACGACGACAACTTCCTCCGAGCACCACACCACAACCACCACTCCCGACGTAGTCACCAAGACTACCAGCAGCAGCGGCGAGTCAACCGTGGTCGTAATCACCCAAACCGAAACCGCATCCGCAACCTCCACCAGCAGTGCATCCAGCGCAACCGGAACCGGCACCGACTCACCCTCACTATCCGGCACAAGCGCCGCCTCAAGCTCCAGCGGCCTCTCAGACAGCGGTAAAATCGCCGTAGCAGTCGTCGTCCCCGTCGTCTCCGTCGCCCTAATCATTCTCGCCGCAATCTTCTTCTGGCGCAAACGCAAAGCCAACAAAGCCGCCGAAGAAGAACGCCGCAAAGAAGTCGAAGAATACGGCTTCAACCCTAACAATGATCCAACCCTACCCGGCATGATGGCCGGCAGCGTCGCTCCCAAGGACGATACTTCCTCCGGATACCGCGGTTGGGGAACAACCTCCGCTGGCCGTAAGGCTTCTACAAATCTATCCAGCGGAATGGGAGGTCTAGCCATGTCCGAAGGAAGCGGTGCAGGCGCTTATCACCATAACGCAACACCCAGTGAAGGAACAGCCCACTATTCCGACGGACGCCCTGATTCCGGCGAAGTCGAACCAATCGGTGTACTCGGCGCTGCCCCCGTTGCGGCTAATAATCGTAACGGAGACATTCACCGTGGTCCGTCAAATGCTTCGTCTGCATACTCTGCTGCGAACCGATCAGAGGCTTCGGAGGAAAGTCATATGTCTGCTGCGCATCCTTCCGGCGGTTATTATAATGACAACCCCTATTATGGTGAAATGACGGGTCATGGTGCTTATGGTATTGATGATTATCAACCTGTCATTAGAGATGTGCAGGCTAGGAGAAATACTAGGATTGAGAATCCCGGTGTTTATCCTAGACAGGGTAATGCGGGAATTGCGCAGAATTTTTAAACGAATTAGCCGCGTCAGCGTCAAGTTGAAATTTGATGTTTTGAATTTGGCATATTTTCTCGTTTGATTTCTCAGTTATTCTAAGCTTTTTGCATCTATTGCATCTCACCCAGTCATCTACCGCTTCCACCACATCAACGATTTGCGCGACAAAAGTTCGACTCGACTCCATTCGTGAACAATTTCCGTTCTCGTTATCGTTCTGCATACAATGGCAAATACATACGCACTCCTTTCATTTTCCCACTTGAACAGAACAGTCCCGACCATCTATCCCTGATGATCCCGACTTATTCTTTCCCTCTTTCATCACTCTCTCTTTCTGTTTCCACTTTTTCACTGTTTCCTGTCCATTTTCTGTTAACCACCGCCGATTCCACTCCTTAGCGGGGCCGCCTCTTGTGACTTTTGGCCCGTCCCTATACCTGTCCTTACTTATCTGATTTGATACCTTGAAAATGATCAAATTTTCAGTTTTGATTACAATTCCCGGCGTGATGGACATTCGCTTCGCCATTGTTTCTGTTTTGTTCTGTTACTCTTGCAGTTGTTGTTACTTTTGTTGATGTGTTGCTGATACTGTTATTGTACTTCTTATACCTTGACTGCTTACTTTTACTTTCTGCTATTTCATTTCATTTCATTTTTTTTCATACGTTTCTTCTCTTCCATTCTCCCTTCTTCACTTCTCTTCTATATGCTGAACTGGATTGGATGGTCTGGTGATTTCTAACTACGTACTCGGTTTCCTTGACTCACAGCTTGGTTGATTCATTCATTCAATTGAATGCATTCGATCCATCTGTTCTGTTATTTGGGATCCCGAATACCATTTCCTTCCCCTGATATATCCCGCATCTTGCACATTACATTATATCTGTTTGTTTGTTGTCAAGGTATCATTGTCGTTTCTTTTCATTCCATTTCATTTCTTTTCCTTTCCGTTTCTTGATTGTTCTGATCTGATCTGATCTGATCTGACTACTGCTATCACCATCAATCTAAATGTTCTGCTCCTACTCCTGCTTTTGTGTCCTCGTCACCGGATTTGACTGTACAGTTGCCGGGAATTCGGTCGATTGTTCGATGGCTGGGCTTTTGTTTGGTTTTGCCTATAATTGAGTTTATGATGGTATATTATACTACTAGTATTGAGTATTGAGTAGAGCCGTGCTGAGTAGCGTAGAGGAGATTCTCCTTAGGAGGAAGAGTAGATCGAGCTGGTTTAATTGTAGTACTAACTAATACCCTAGTGTAAGTAGTAAGTAATTAGTCTATAAGTAGGTACTTGAGCAGCATTAATGAATTGTTTTTTACAAGGTTGTAGGCTACTTAACCTACTAGACAGGGTCTTAAACTTAATATCCTAACTCCTGTTATCAGTACGGAGTACCTAAGGTAGGTACTCCGTATAGTGTGAAAGTCTGGGGATAAGGTAAGGTACATAGTTAGTTAGTACCTTACTAACTACCTTACCTTATCCCCAGGCTTTCATACTCCAGGCAACTGTAACGATTGAGAGATGTCCCAGTCCCAATTGGGACTAGTCTAGCCTGTAGACGCCTTCACTACCTTCATCTCATCTAGAAGAAGGTTCTTCTCTTTCTCCTCTCTAGACTCAATATCGTTAGTCAAATGCGCTCATCTTTTCTAATTGAATCGGCATCTCTTACAGCAACGCAGTCAATGAGATCTGCCCAGATCTCATCCAGGTGGATTGATGATTTCGAATTGATATCCCGTTTACTATTTGGATATTCCGACTTGGGACAAGCCAGCTAGCCCCTATATGACTGGCTGAAGATTCTCTGGTATTAAATTGATAAATTAATTGAATCGATGATCCTGCTGAAACGAGAAAATTAAGGTAGTTTACCTAGTAAAGTGCTCTAGTAGCCTTAGTAATATTACTAGTGACTAATCCTAGTAGGATCTAGTCTGTTCCCTTAACCCTAGACTTTTACACTCTAGGTAATGCAGTCAATAAGGTCTGTCCAGATCTTATCTAGGTAGATTGATAATTTTGAATTGATATACTGTTTACTATTTAGATATTCTGACTTGGGATAAGCTAGCTAGTTCCTATATGACTGGCTGAAGATTCTCTAGTATTAAATTGATGAATTAATTGAATTAATGATCCCGCTAAAACGAGAAAATTAAGGTAGTTTACTTAGTAAAGTACTCTAGTAGCTTTAGTAATATTACTAGTGACTAATCTTAGTAAGATCTAGTCTGTTCTTTTAACCCTAGACTTTTACACTCTAGGTAATGCAGTCAATAAGGTCTGTCCAGATCTTATCTAGGTAGATTGATAATTTTGAATTGATATACTGTTTACTATTTAGATATTCTGACTTGGGATAAGCTAGCTAGTTCCTATATGACTGGCTGAAGATTCTCTAGTATTAAATTGATGAATTAATTGAATTAATGATCCCGCTAAAACGAGAAAATTAAGGTAACTTACTTAGTAAAGTACTCTAGTAGCTTTAGTAATATTACTAGTGACTAATCTTAGTAAGATCTAGTCTGTTCTTTTAACCCTAGACTTTTACACTCTAGGTAATGCAGTCAATAAGGTCTGTCCAGATCTTATCTAGGTAGATTGATAATTTTGAATTGATATACTGTTTACTATTTAGATATTCTGACTTGGGATAAGCTAGCTAGTTCCTATATGACTGGCTGAAGATTCTCTAGTATTAAATTGATGAATTAATTGAATTAATGATCCCGCTAAAACGAGAAAATTAAGGTAACTTACTTAGTAAAGTACTCTAGTAGCTTTAGTAATATTACTAGTGACTAATCTTAGTAAGATCTAGTCTGTTCTTTTAACCCTAGACTTTTACACTCCAGGTAACGCAGTCAATAAGGTCTGCCCAGATCTCATCCAGGTAGATTGATGATTTCGAATTGATATCCCGTTTACCATTTAGAAATTCCGATTTGGGATAAGCGAGCTGGCTACTGTATGACCGGCCGAAGATTCCCTGGCATCAGCTTGACGAATCAATTGAATCGATTATCCCGCTGAAACGAGAAAAACTAAGGTAGTTTACCTACTAGGTAAATATACTAGGTAGTATTCCTGCGCAATTCGGTGATTCTCCTATTCCTCCTCCGCTTCTCATTTTGTCGGTTCTTACTCGGTACACTTGGCCAGTTATCCTTCAAAATCATGGGCTATACATTTTCTATTTGAGTAAAGTTATGGATTGCTGACTTTTTCTCATTGCTCCAGACTCGGACCAAAGCTTCCCAGGCTTTGCTCATCCGGAAACTACTCCAGTGTTATCAGTACCTACTAACTACTCTAGTTTACCTTAAGGTGCTTTAGTAGTCTCGGTGATACTCTCGGTGACCACTCTAGGATTCGGTCTGCACCAACAACGAACTACCAAGTATAGGTATCCAAATATCCAACATCAACCATGGAAAGTACATTAGTTTACCCCATATAGCCAAGTTACCTGACACCAATCATAAATTATATCCCACTTTACCCTGCACTTTGCAGATCAAGTATAAGCATTAGCGCCAAGGGCCAAGGCTAAGACGCAGATAATCCAGTGACCGAGCCAATGGTTATGGTTGAATCGGCGAAGGGCGCTCAGGCCGAGGGGTAGGGGTGATCTTCTAAGCGCGTGCGCTAGCTTGTTTGTGGCTAGTAACTACCCTGGTTAGGGTAGTTGGTGGTTTATCTGGGTTACTCCCTTTTATTAGTGTATGTGTATGTGTATGTGTATGTGTATGTGTAGATAGGAGGGTATTGGAGTCTAGGGGGAAAATTGATTAATTGTATCAGAATAGGATAGTAATAAAGGATATGTGTATACCTAGTTAGGTAGGATATCTTAGTGGTAGTAGTAGTTAACTAGTTAACGCTAACTGTATCTACCTCCTCGCCTATTTTTCCACTCAATGTAATACTCTCGGGGGTATTCCGTAATGTCCAGGCTGTCTGTCCTCTGTCCTAATTAACCTCGGAACCCTTAATATCCTCCCACCAGAATAATAGGCTAAACTAATCTAGACTGGCTACTCTAGACTCTAGACTAACTATAGGCTATGCTAAGTAGGTAGGGCCCCACTGCACAGTAAGCAAGCAATGGCAACGTGCTCGGGATGAATGCGGTGATTGGCACCCGCGAGCTCCCCACTGAACGACCTCCGCGTTAGATCAACCACCACTAACCACTAAGTACTCTCTGGTTTACGGAGTACGGAGTACCATTGTGGTTATTGAGTACCTGAGTTGCTGAGTTACTGGTGTTATCTCCTCCCAGAGCCTCTCTTCTATCTTTCCCAGATACTCTCTACTCTGTTACACTCTGCACACCTTAGGTGTATAGGTTATACACTTCTTCTCTCCGCTGCATTCTGCCACGGCGGTGACTCCAACCTCACTCGATCCCCCGCGTTCATGGACTGGCAACGGGCTTCAATCCTGAACCTCCCTGTCATACAGTGACACTGCGCGTCTGTCCCACTCCTATCACTGCCGTCCCCACCTCTTTGCGCCCCTCCCCCTCGACTCGAGGTTCCCTGGACTGCCCGACTCAATCCTGGAACCTTCCCTCTTCCTCTTCTCTTCTCTTCCATCTCTCTCCCACCTCTCCCACCTTTTCTCTCTCACCTTCCCTCTCCAACAATTGCTCGACGAGACCTGATCCCTAAATACACTTCGTCTCCGGGAGACTTGAGACCCAACGCTCTGCTCTCACGGAGAGCTTGCGAAGATGTGAGTACCCCTCCTTGCGCAACAGCTACAGCTACAGCTCGGACAAAACTGATCCCATACAGGAAATTCGGCAAGCAGATCCAGCGCCGGCAGCTTGATCTTCCCGAATATGCAGCTAGCTTTGTTAACTACAAGGCCCTGAAGAAGGTGTGTGCATCTGACATCATATGACAACACCATCACAACCGCATTGCTTTGGACCACGCTAACTTATACCCACCCTTATAGCTGATCAAACAGCTCAGTGCTACACCAACTATCCCCGCGCAAAGAACCGCTGAGGAAATTGCCCAAGATGGCACTTTGGATCCCCAGGCGGCTCTCCGCGCCAACAAGGAAGTCTTCTTCTTCCGCCTGGTAAGGAATCTTTCAAAAGGAGCTTCAGATTGCAGTGCTAACAAGATACGCTATAGGAACGTGAAATTGAAAAAGTCAATGCATTTTATCTCCAAAAAGAGTCCGAGGTAAGCTATTCCCTGTTCCACTACCACCTTTGCGAACACTACTGATATACATAGTTCTCATTACGACTCAAAACACTAGTCGACAAGAAGCGCGTGGTTCAAACCCGGACAGTCTCGAACTCCAAAGCTCCATCAAATTTTGTAGCTCTTTTCGAGGGTCTCCAACAATTCGATGGCGATTTGAACAAACTACAGCAATTCGTCGAAATCAATGAAACCGCCGTATCAAAGATTCTGAAGAAATGGGATAAAACCTCCAAATCCCGCATGAAGGAGCTCTATCTACACCGTGCTGTCGAGGTACAGCCTTGTTTCAACCGAGAAGTCCTCCGAGACCTGGCAGACCGAGCAACAACGGCCAGATTAGAATTGGAAGCCTGGGCTGAAGGAGAGAACTTGCAGTTCGACTCATCTCGACCTTCGGAGCGTCCGGCTCTCACATTTGGATCTGAGGAAGAGGAGCTGGATCAACAAGTCCTGCAATCCGCTTCTACTGGAAACCTACAAAACCTGCGCGAGTGGTTGGGGAGGTTAGCTTCATCCGCGGATGCTCGTGATAGGGCAACCCGGACTTTCTTGACTGCGATCAACGGGTTCTCAGATGAGGTCCTTGCTTTGATTCTGGAGAGCGGATTGGTTGATATTCACGCAGAAGATGATATCAACGAGCGGAATTGCTTACACGAAGCGACTATCTCCGGTCGAGACTTTGTTTTCAAAGCGGGTCTAGCAGCCTCAGTCGATATCTCTCGCTCCGATGTCTATGGCCGCATTCCTCTACACTATGCTTGCCGGAATGGCAGGGCAGAGATGGTGCGAGAGCTGTTGGCAGTTGGACCGCATACTGTTGATCTGATGGATCACGATAACTTCACTCCTTTGATCCACAGTATTGTCAAGGGCCAACTGGCATGCGCTGAGCAGGTGCTGAAAAGCAACGCTCGTATCGACCCTACATCCGACTCAGACCACATTCCGCTGAACCTTGCCTGTCAGCACGGCTCTCTCCCAATTGTGAAAATGCTTCTCGAGCGCAACGCACAAGTTCTGCCAGACGCAGAGGGCCTTTACCCTCAACATATGGTTGCACGTGCCTCACAATCGCCAGAGCTGCTTCTTCTCCTGAAGCACCACGGAGCCGACCTGGACCAACGAGACAAGCTGTACCAATGGACACCGCTTTTCCATGCAGCAAGTGAAGGCTGTGTACCGTGCCTGCGCACATTGCTTGAACTTGGTGTGGATGCAAAGGTTGCGGACGAAAAGGGTCTTTCAGCCATGTACTACGCGGCTTGGGAAGGGCACCTTGAGTGTATGCTCCTTCTTTGGGCCCAACCCTCTCATAAGCCATCGTCACAACGTCCACTCGATATCTTGAATGGACTTCAGTTCCAGGATCCCATGGTGGAGGACACCAGTGCTTCCAGGCGTGCTAGCGAAATTGACATGGAAATTGCCGATGGTATCCCTGATCTCGAACTCCCTCCTCCAATCATTCCTCTCCGACGATACGGCCACAACTTCCTTGATAAGAAGGTGTTTGTGCAGCTTCTTTTCGATCAAGGAACTCCCGGCTCTATCACTTTTGACCAGTCAGGTCGTCATCCTGCTGCTCGTCTGACCATTTCCTCCAAACTCTCCGACCTCATCCCTCGCACAATTGTACTACCCATCCAAGAAGACTCTCGGTCAATATCCTTCCACGTTGACAAATTGGACACCTTCACCGTGGACTTCGAGATCTTCCCTACATTCGGCTCTAAGGTTATCGCCAAGAGTGTTGCTTTGCCTATTAATTTCCGCGCCGAACAGTCCAGCACTGGATCCTGTTGCTTACCACTGTTCGACCCTCGTCTGCGAAGTATCGGCCAACTGCGATTCAACTTCCAAGTCATCAAGCCTTACCACGGTGATCCTCTCGAAATCACACACTTCGCAACCTACTGGAAGGCAACAAGTGCCCTCGACTCCGAACACAATGGCCTCGTCACAGGCTCAAGTCTGTCAGGCGATTATGTCCAACTTTTCGTACAATTGACCCGCGATCGCATCCCGGTATTATACCCTCAATTCACAATCGACTACCACGGAATCGACATCCCAGTCTCCCAGCTATCCTACGCACAATTCCAAAAGATCGGTCTAGACCGAGGCATAACATCCACAGAAGTCGCGCAATACCTGCAAACAAAAGCAGCAAACGACATGCCACAAGCCCACCGTATCCTAGCAGCATCATTCATGTCATTACGTGAAGTTCTACGCGAATTACCAATTGACTTGAATGTCAATCTATCAATTCTCTATCCATCGCCCGCTGAAGAAAAATCATTGGAAATGAATTCGCTGGTCGATGTGAATAGTTTCGCGGATGCTATTTTGACGGAAGTCTTTGAACATGCTCGTGTTGCTCGTGAGAAGAATCCTGACTTTATGCGCTCTGTCGTGTTTACTTCTTATAATGCGAATATTTGTACCGCGTTGAATTGGAAGCAACCGAATTGTAAGTGCAGCATAGCCAGCGTGGCACAGCCAGCATGGCATAACACAACACAACGCAGCAACCCATTATCGGGATATCTTAATAACTAACACTTCTATAGACCCGGTCCTTCTATGCAACGATCTCGGACAGATCCGCGATCTAGCCCGCAACGTGGACTCAATGCCTCACGTCGACAGCAGCGGACGTGCCTCAATGTCAATTAAGGAATCTGCCCGGATAGCCCAAAGTAATAACTTCATGGGAATAATCTGCCGGTCCAGTCTTTTGGTAAGTCGCCCAGCAGTCAGCAGCCTGCCAGCTCACCAGCCAGTCGCAGTCCACCATATAACCATCCATTTACTAACACCACTTTTTTCTTTCCTTCACAGAACGTCGTCCCCGCCCTCGTGGCAACAATCAAAGAACTAGGCCTGGTACTAGTAGCCGACACCTCAGACGAAACAGGCCATTCAGACGGTGACGCTGAACTCCCAACGACAGATTCATTGGGTGTTGCGGATTGGGCATACAGAATGCCAGATGGAGTTAATGGCGTGATGAAAGCTAACGGGATTTTGAGATTCAATGATATGATCGATATGTAACCTAGTACCAGTACCCCACAACCAACCAACCTACAGCAGCAACAGCAGCAGCAGTTCTGCTGTTCTATTACAACCCTGCCCCCAGATTTGCCTCTACTTGCTACTAGCATACCATTTACTCTACATTTGAGACGAAGACTATGATGATTAAGTACTTGTGCCTGTTCCTGTGCCTGTCACTGTGTCTGTGTGATTTGCTGTAGATTTGTTTGAGTTGCTTTGAGATTATTATTAGGATTCCTTAGGTATCTAGGTCTCTATGATGATGGCTGTATGATATTTTTTCTTTCCTCATTAAGAATGATTTCCTGCAAAGTAGGCTACTTATCAGTAGCTCTTGAAGCTCAAGCTATACAGTACATAGTATGTAAATGTAGTTCACAATTAACTACTAGGTAAGTACATAGTAATGTACTAATGTAATGCAATCAACTGAGCGGAGAAGGCCAAAAGACCAATTAATCTAATACTATACTATACGTCTATCTAATATACAATCTTCGCTATGCTCTATACCAAACACGAACACAAACACAAACTCCAAACCCAGCCATCAGCATCAGCCAACACCTAGTCCAAGCTACCAGCTAACTTAGTAGCTAGCAGTATCTATCTAGGTAGACTTAGGCTTCCTCTTCCCAATATCCCACCCCCACCTCCTAAGAACCTTAACAACCTTAGGCGTAACAGCCGCTGTAAGCGGAACACGAACGAAAATAAGTAGAGATTTGTGAATGGCGTATGCGAAGACGAGTTGGGTCCAGATACCTATTGTTTCGTTAGCATGCATCGCACAGCACAGCAAAAAAGAAATCCACTTCCCCGGTAGAAGGATGGGGATAGGGTAATACGTACTCGCTTCCTCAGCCTTCTCCTTCTTAGCAATTCCATCCGCACCAAGGATCTCTCCCCCTTCAACAGCCTTCTCCTCTCCCTCTCCCTCCACTTGCTCCTGCTTATCAGCCTTACCCTCCTCCCCGCTGGTCGAAGACCCAGGCCAAACACTCCCAAAAACACCCTTCAAATACCCCAAAATAACATGTTCAAAATGTCCAATCCGATCAACACCAAGTAATCTCACAGCCGCAAAACAAAATGGGAAATCTAGTGCGCTGAGAGTGAGGTAGACTCCCAATGCTGCCCAGCCGTATTCGCGGGTAAGTTTTTTTAGACGGGCGGAGAGGCCGGTTGGTTCTTTTGCGCTGGAACCAGCACCAGCGCCAGCACCGGCACCGGAGCTGGAGCTGGAGCCAGAGCTAGATTGGTTGGATGAGTTTGCGCGTTTTTGTTGGAAGCGGAAGTTGAAGCGGCGGTTTAATTGAGATTGGAATTGAGATCGAGAGGTTGAGGTCGAGGCCGAGGCTGTGCTGAAAGGAGAAGTTCTTGATAGGATCCTTGAGCCTAATTTAGATTGGGTGTTGGTGATAGTAGAAGAGAAATTGCGGAAGGCGGGTCTTTGCGCGCGGGATAGAAGGTGTTTTGTTTGGTTGGGTAACCAGCGGAGTGGTTGGTTGAGGGACATTTGGAAGTGTATGCTTTATTTGATTTGCGTATGGGATGAGTTGAGGCTGAGGTTCAGAGTTGCTGGGAGTTTGGTGTTGGGTGATGCAGTGTGATGTGGTGAGTGAGAGGGAGAGAGAAAAGAAGAAGGGAGATGTTTCTTTTTTGGGGCGATCCTTTCCGGCGGATTCGGTCCGTTCGGAGTTAGCATAACACCATAAACTACGGAGTAGTCACTGTTCGGGTTTAGGATACAGGATATAAGTGTATAATTATTTGAATATTTCAGTTTTGTTTTGACTGTATTATTTGTACTCTTGCCTGCACTCTTTACTTGTTGGGTACTTTAGTTAGTATGGACTACTCGCTATTTAGTAGGTACTAAGTATAGAGTACTCAGTACGACTACTTGCACCACACAATTATGACAGTAATATATTCTAGATTAAGCAGATATATTGATATTTATTCTTTATATTCTCTATAGAGTTTAACAATAGATATCCTAGCTACTTAGTGTATACAGTGTCTGCTGTCTGCTGTCCGCCTGCTGTACCTCCGCCCGCTTACTCATCAACCAAAAACTTCATCCTACTAGTTGATAGCATCAACTGCAACTGTTATATCAACTTCATCACCACCACCATGTCACCACGTCTAGCTGGAAAGCTCCTCCAGCTTTCCTCCCTACGGGAGCAATCCCTTCTCCCACGAATCTCCATGCGAGAATTCGGCATCCGCTCCCTCAGCGAACCCAAACCCAACCGCTTCAACGTCGCCCCCAATCTCCCCGTCCTCGAATCGAGCACAACAGCCGCTCTGCGCCGCAAGCAAAACTCCCTCCCCCTTCGCACCGGCGCAATTGCCACAAAAAAGGGCATGACGGCAATCTTTGATCCGGAAACCGGAAAGCGTACCGCATGCACAGTCCTCCAACTCGATCGCGTCGAAGTCGTTTCCCACAAGACTCGTCAGAAGCATGGATATTTCGCCGTGCAAGTTGGTGCGGGATGGAAACACCCATCTAACATGACGAAGTCATTGCTTGGTCACTTTGCGGCTAATGGACTCTCGCCTAAGCGTCATGTTTATGAGTTCCGTGTTAAGAGCGAGGATGGTTTACTCCCTGTTGGTGAGAGTATTTATGCCAATTGGTTCCAGGAGGGCCAATTCGTTGATACTAAGTCCAATACTAAGGGTAAGGGATTTGCGGGTGTGATGAAGAGACACGGATTCGGTGGTCAGGATCGGACTCACGGTGTTAGTTTGAAGCATCGTTCTATGGGTTCGTCTGGTCCCGGTCAAGGTGGTGGTTCTCGTGTCTACCCTGGTAAGAAGATGGCTGGAAATATGGGAAATACCCAGAATACCGTGCAAAACTTGAGAATTCTCAAGGTGGATCGTGAGACTGGTGTTGTCGTTGTCAGCGGTATGCAGCCCCAACCCTGAGACACTTCTCGAAATTACATTTACTAATTAATACATCTACTCAGGCCATGTCAGTGGTCCCAAGGGCTGTGTTGTCCGTCTTCAAGATGCGGTTAAGAAGCCCTGGCCCGAGGTTGCTTCTACTGAGGCTGAGGCTTCTACTGAAGCTACAGCATAATTGGCAGTCGACGAGTCGACGCATGTACTACTACACCATTCGCGCAATATTGTTGACTTGAGCGGCGTTTGTATATGATACAACAAATGATATCCTTTTCTTCTTCAACAGTCCACTCAGCGTAGACAGATAACCTGTAATGAAACCAAACGCCAATCCCATGCACACAATCACAATCAATATTTGTACAGCTCAACTTCAGCTTTCACCTTCCACCTATACATGTTACATGTCACTGATTCCAGAGTCCCGAGTCTCGAATCCTGAATACCCAACTCTCTAATCCTGTCGGAAAGGATCAGTATCCTTGTCCAGCAATTGGACAACCGTTCCATCCTCCGTCTCCAAACTCCAAATCTCAGTCCGGAACTAGAAGAAAAGTCAGCAATAATCCCAACCACAAGAACCCCAATCGAAACAAATCAGGAAGAAAGTAGAGACGTAATAAATCTCCAGGCAAACTCACAAAACTCATCCGATCAGGCCTAACACTCCTAAACCTCATCTTCCCACTAGCCTTCGTCCCCTTAACCCAAAAAGAAATATCAATTCTACCATGTAACTGATTCATCTCCCCACTAATCCAAGGAATCTGCTGAGCAAAATAAATCTCATCACCCAGAATTGACCGCGCAGTCTCCGAAGTCCGTAAAGCATATAGTGTAGAATTAACTACACTACTGCTTGATTTTTGATAATTGAATATTCCGAACATTCCGGCGCCGACTGCGACCACGAATATTGGTAATGTGTAGAGCCAGCGGCGGCCTGTGTTTAGGGAGGGGAGTTCGCGGTCGGAGCGGCGTTCGAGGATTGGGCCTGCGTTGGGGCCTGGGGCTGGCATGATTGTTCGTCGGGTGATGGGGTTGGGGTTGGCATTGCGCTTGAGGGGACGGGGGATTGGTCGCGCAGTTGAGCGGAGCAGGGCTCTTGAGGAGAGCATTTTGGGTGGGACTTTTTGTGCTGGAAGCACTGTAGTTGAGGAATTGGAGAAGGTGAGCTGATTGAGTGAAGTGGAACGAGTGGAATTCGAAGTGGAAGTGGAGGAGGAAGAAATTCCAGACAAACAGAACAAACACACATCTCATCTCCGACGTCAGAGGGACAACACATTCACACTCATTCTTGATTTATATCTCCATTTATATCTTCTTTTTTGAGAATCTCAACAGAAATGGCAGCTGTAAGGCTACGCAAAGCATTCAGGTATCCTGAAGAATCAGACGATGATCGAGAAGAGTTGGACGAAGAGGAACAAGAACGGGTTATTCAACAGCTTCAGCAACAGAATGAGTCGAGGAATGCGCAATACAGTGTAAGCATTACACCTACCATTAACATGGCTATTACCACTATCCTAGCTATTTCTTTTCACCTTCAGCAAAGCTAACAATCCCAGCTCGTATTCACCGCAATCCCACTATTCTCAACCCTAATATTCATCCCATCACTCTTCACAGCGCCCTCATTCAACGAAAGACTACTCTCATTCTTGAGTATATGCTCGTTACTGGTTACGGGTTATATGATGAGATTAGCTCCATTAAAACCAGATCTAAAGGGAAAGAAACCTCTCTTACCTGAAACTGTTCGGTTGGAAAGGATACATGCTGCTCTTTTACCTGGGAATGGTGCGGTTTGTGCTTTGCTTAGTTTGATTTATTTGTTTGTTTTGAGGGGGGGTTCGGCTTCGGCTTTTGTTGTTGGGCCTGTTTTATATTTGATTCCTGGTGGTAAGTTGATTGCTTCGAGGATTCGCTTTCTTTGCTGCGCACATTTACTTACGATCTCTAGTCATGCTTGCGGTCATTATGCTTGCAAAGGATACTATGCTTTCAGTCGATCTGGCAACTCTCAAAGATCTTCAATACGAATACAAGGGAGCTTAAACTCAAACTCCGCTGTGGAGGAAACCATGCTGATAAATTCAATGAATCGATTCAAATGTCATATCGTCATAATTCTATTAAGGTAGCTAGATAAAACAGATACGCCCTCCCTATGATATGTTGTAAATGTGTTGCAGTCGGTCGTTCGCAGAACATAATTGATGAACATGACAAATCATCTCAGGCTCTCAGTAGTCGGTCAAACACTGTTGGTCAAACAATTCCACATCGGTTCTCACTCAAATACATCCGAGGGCTGGGTCAAGTACCGCCATGAACGTATCGCTGAGGTGTAACGCGGGATCCAGGGTGAAATCCTTTGACTCATACTCCTCTCGGATAAGGCTGTCATCATTGATTTCTGGAAAATCTGCAAGGTTTGCCAGTTTGAGTGCCTGACCTTGGTCAAGTTCATGATCAAAAGGCATGTCGGCTGGCTGCTCGGCAACAATGGTCTGCTTGACAGGAGATCCCCTAGTCTCGTCAAGTGCCATGCGTGTCTTTTCCGCCTCACTCTTGAGCTGCTCAAAACGCTGCGCATAGAAATGGTTCTTCGTACGCTGGAATTTTTTCATCCATCCAGCGTTCGACTGTCGAAGATCAACCAGCGACTCAACACTTCTTTCATCGGCAAACTTGAGCGTATCGTGACCAAGCAGAAGTTTTTTGGGTAGGTAAGGGTTCATTGTCTTATTCCCCTTCTTGTTACAGCTCGTGCAACTGCAAATTTGCTGGCATTTCGGGCATTGCCACATAAGAAACTGCTCAACTTGCTCCGGTGCCATATCGAAAAGGCGGAATAGACAACCGTAACAGAACTGCAAGTCGCAAGTCGTACATTTCTTGAGTGTCCAAAGAGGTCGTTGCTTGCAAGTATGACAGCGTCCCATGTCTTCTGCCTTCTTCTTGACTCTCTTCTCTTGAGTCTTGTTAGGCTTGCGACGTTTCGCGGACCGACGAGTGTGAACCTCTTCCGACTCATCATCACCAGACTCACTTGGTGTTACTGGCTTGATTACTTTCCCTGCTGTGTTGCAGTCGACCCAAGGACGTACACGAAGCTGCTCTTGACAAATTGTTGCCACGGACTTTCGGGTATCTGAAGCCCGAACATCGGCAAAAACAGGATGCCCCCTAGCCTGACCCTGCTTTTCAATCCGATTCATGATCTGGACTCGCCACTTTTCATGATTTGCCTCGAGATCTTTCCAGTGAAATTGCTCGACCCACTTCAGCTTGGAAATACACCTACAACTTCGACCAAAGACATAGCAGTCCATGCATACATCATAGGTCTCTTCACCATCCACGCAGGACGGACATGTCAGGAAGCGGTTGAAGATATTGCAACGGCAATATGAGCATGTCACGACACTGGTAAATTTCAAGTATTCAGCTTTTCTCGGAAGTTTTTCAGAGAAGGATTCTGACAGAAGGACATCAGTGTACATGCTGAACAGCTCTTCGAAATCTTCCCAGAGAGTGTCCACTCCTGGGTGGCTCTCTCCAGGATCCTGCTGGAGCAGCTTAGAATATTTCTCAAGAGTGTAGTAAATGATGGCCTTGTTCTTGTATTGCTCATCGCGGCAAACCGCTCGAGCTCGGGAAAGCTCTTCGTCCAACGCCCAGCGAAGAGTTTCAACTGTTGTCCTATTCCAAGCGACTTTCATTGTCCTCGTGCCGCGGTTCCAGACCTGCTGCACAGAGAGAGGAGGGACAAGCACAAGGTCTCCAGGAGTTTGCTCAACCACATACGTCGTAAACGGAGCTTTCCGCCATGCGCCCAGCTGCGCAAAGTGAGCTTCAAGGTCGAGGTCATGGCCAAGCATTGACCTCCAATATTCTGATACCAGGCTGCGCTCATGAGTTTCCGTCATAAACCAAATTGACGATCCTGGTCTCGTGGGTTTACCGTCCTCGGGTGTACCATCGGATGCTTCGACCATGAGGTTGTGACTGAGTGTGCCGCACATTTCCTGATGTGCTGCGGTGTAGGTCCCTTCGTGCCCAATGTAGCACATGAGGTTTTCAGCACGCATGTCTTCGGGCAAGCTACTCATGAGATCTCCGGCCTTTGCAATAGGAGCACTGTCTTTCGTTCGAGGATATGGAGGCATTTCGGAGTATTTGGAGCCGGGACCGGCGTAAGGTTTGGGGAACTCGTTGAGGTAGAATAAAAATGGTGGGATGATCGATTCGAGTGAGGCTTGCCACGCTTTTGGACAATCAATGTCTTTCAGGTAGAACCTCTGAGGTTCGACCTTTCTGGCCCGTCTTTCAAACACATTCTCCGTGAGTTTCGACATATTACTCAAGTAATGTTTGATAGTCCACCTTTCATTTTGCTGGCTAACCAAGTTTCGGCAATCCACTGCGCAGAAATGTCAGCAATCTGTAGCTTAGCAGAGATGTCCATGTCCGCCTACCTTGACCTCCATAGTAGGTTTTCAGCCAATCCGCAGAGAATAAATTTTGGTTGAGGCGCTCATCGAATCCTTCAATGACTAAAGGCTTTCCCAGTCGAATGACATGTGTGTAGACCAAGTTCTCGAAGTCCTCCAAGGGGTATTCGTCGATCGAATCGCAGGTTATTCGAGTTGCGAACACGATGTTCTCTCTTGAATTGACAAATTCCTTGATGTCCAAGTTGGTGGGAAACGGCACGAATGCCGCGCGCGCACCTGAACTCATGGTTACGGTGCTAGCGCGCGGCTATGCTCGATCAGTGATGGGAATCTCGGCCGATACTGGTGAAGAGTGGTCGTTTCATGGGGGGTTTGCGGAGGGGTGATCGCGGCGCGGGCGAGGCGCGTCGCGCTCGGCCCACTCGAGAGATGATAAAGTTGACAAGAAACGATCAAGGAAGATGTGTTTGTAAAAGAGAAGGAGGGTGTGAGTAGGATAATTCAAAAAGACGGAGAGGAAGGTAGTAAAATTCAAGGAGAGTGGTGAATAGAAAGAGAGTGAAGAGTGAAGAGTGAATGAAGAGTGTGGGGAAAGATGGACATGGAGGCTCTCCGTCGCACCTTCCCTGCATAAATTAACTTGCGATTGCCCCTTTGGGCGGTGGATCCTGCCAAAAGTCTAAAATGAGAAGGTTCGACCTTCGTTTTGTTTTCTTCTTCTTCTTCTCCCTCGCTCCTTCCTCACAGACAACAAAGTAACATGACTCGGTAGCACGTGCATCCTTCCACTCCTTCTCAATTGAGTCTTTTCTTTCTTTCTTCCTTCGCTCTTCTTCCGTCTCCTCCGCAATGCTCTCCTCCGTCTCCGGTTCCCGACTACTCCGACGATCCCGGCTGCCTCAATGCCTTTGCCAATCGCAAGCACAATGGTCAACGCGCAGTTCTCGCAATAGCTCTCTGTCAACATTCATTCGCACACAATCATTGACAACGACCAAGCGTACCCGACCTATCCAGCTACAACAATCGCGTGCCGCAGGACTGCCGATCATCGCAAGACGCAATGCGCAAGTTCAAACATCCGAGCCTGAACCTCAGAGTGCAACTGCAATTGCGAATGCAAATGCAAATGCAAACCCAGCAACACACTATATCCCACCTCAGACAGGCATAATCGCATCGTTGCCGAAGTCATGGATTCCGTACGCCGAATTGGTCCGGCTGGATAAACCTACGGGAACATACTATCTCTTCTTCCCAACTCTATTCTCTACCCTACTCGCCGCCCCAATGGCCGGTGCGGCACCGATACATGTTCTGGGAACAGTGGCCCTCTTTTTCAGTGGTGCATTGATCATGCGCGGTGCTGGTTGTGCAATCAATGATCTCTGGGATAGGAATCTGGACCCTCATGTCGAACGTACCAAGTACCGTCCAATTGCGCGAGGAGCACTTTCACCTAAGAAGGCTGTCCTTTTTACCGGATCCCAGTTGTTGGCTGGGTTAGGTGTTCTGGTCTCTTTCCCACCTCAATGTCTCTATTACGGAGTTCCTAGTCTCCCGATTGTCGTGGCATACCCATTAGCCAAGCGGGTGACTAATTACCCCCAGGCGGTCCTAGGTCTAGCTTTCTCTTGGGGGGCTATTATGGGATTTCCTGCTCTTGGAGTCGATTTGCTTTCAAATAATGATGCATTGATGGCCGCGGGGGCTCTGTATACCAGCTGTATTGCCTGGACTGTTCTCTACGATATGATCTATGCACACATGGATATCAAGGATGATGTCAAGGCCGGAATCAAGTCAATTGCCCTCCGTCATGAGAAGAATACCAAGGCCGTACTTAGCGGTCTAGCTGTAACTCAGGTCGGTCTCCTGGGCGCAGCCGGTATTGCCGCAGGATGTGGACCAGTCTTCTTCGTTGGTAGCTGCGGAAGCGCTATCCTGACTCTTGGCACGATGATCTGGAAAGTTCAGTTGAAGAACGTCAAGAACTGTTGGTGGTGGTTCGTGAACGGATGTCTTCTAACTGGTGGTGGTATCTCGCTGGGTCTTTTTGGTGAGTATATCGCGCAATACCTAGGTTTGTACAATAGCGACGAGGACTCTTCCGAGTCCGAGTCAACACAACCATAGACAAAATAATATCATGTCCATGATCATAATCATGGATTAGAATCAATCTCCGGAAGATCCAGATATTTCCGAACAGTCTTCACAATATCTCTCCAATCCATCATACCACCCGTCCCCGCATCACCACAAGCCAAAGACTTCTCAATAGGTGGTAGAATAGTCACCCAACCATCAGGATTAGATTCTGTGTACCCCCATTCATCCCGTAATATTTTAAGTGACTTCTCCGTCACAGGATGAACATACATCGCAGTATTCATAGCCGGAGCCAAGAAAACCATCGGTTTCCTAGGCTTAAACCCCAAATCAACCAACCCCGTCGTATCCCAAGCTCTCAACACAGAAAGTAGCAAATTATCAGCCATCCCCACTGTCATCTTAGCCATTGTATTCGCCGACAAAGGCGCAACCAAAAGAATATGCGCCCATTTCCTCAATTCGATATGGAGAATCGGTGCCCCGCGAACCCAAGGTTTCGACCATTCGTCACTGTCTCTGTATATCCCGTCTACCCCGGGAGTATTTCGCAAATTGTCTAGAAGAGGTTGTTCTGAACTTTGTGCATCTAGGAATCGCTCTGCGGAGTCGGTTACTATAATTCGAATTGAGACATTTGCGTGGCGACCGAGGGATTCGGCGATATTGGGGATTTTGATGGTTGCGACGGAGCCGGAGGCGGCGAGGAGGATGTGGATTTTGTTATCTTGGAGATGATCTTGTGCGGAGAAGGGGGGATCCGTATGAGATTCCATTGGTAATACTTCAGCTGAGAGAATCCAAAGAATAAAAGAGTCTGGAAGTCTGGAGTGAAGCTGAAGTGAAGTGAAGAGTGGGGCAAACGACGTAAGACCTGCGGGCAGGCATTACTAAACAAAAACCTCCGAGGGCAACTCCGCGAACACCCTCACCTTTTGAACCTTTGAACCTTCAACTTTCAACAACACTTTCCCTCTTCAACTATACATACACCACAGCCGAAAAAATGTTCACCCGAACTGCATTCTCGGTACCTAACCCTATCAACCAGCCCTCTCAATCCCTCTATCCAAAACTAATAATTCCTCCCAGGCCTTCCGCCCCATCGCGCGGCCAACAACCCTTCGTCCCGTCCGCACCCCGGCCTTCCAACTCCCCTCCATCCTCCACGCCCGTCTCCTCTCCTCCGAGACCAAGGCCGCTATCGACAAGGCCGTCGGCTCTGCCCCCGTCGTCCTTTTCATGAAGGGAACTCCTGAGACTCCTCAGTGTGGATTCTCTCGCGCTTCTATCCAGATCCTCGGTCTGCAGGGCGTTGATCCTAAGAAGTTTGTTGCTTTCAATGTTCTAGAGGACCCCGAGCTGCGCCAGGGTGAGTGAATAAACCACACTACGGTTTCCGTTTTGTTCTGAAGGGCTTCGGTTCGGGAAAGATTGCTGACAATTCACAGGTGTCAAGGAGTACTCCGACTGGCCCACAATCCCCCAGCTATATCTCGACAAGGAATTCGTCGGAGGATGCGATATTCTCATGTCTATGCACCAGAACGGTGATCTTTCTAAAATGCTCGAGGAGAAGGGCGTTCTCGTTGCGGCTGACCAATAAACTTCGTTTTCCCCGTCCTCCATTCCCCCATTCTCTATGTTTTTGATATTTGATATTTTGATATCCCTTGGAAACTTTTGGGAAGTGCGTTTGCGCTATTGATTGCATTGCATCATTCATTAGTGCTGTGCTGGATCGTGCTGGATCGTGCTTATTCATAATTACTCTTGTAAAATATCTTTCGTCTTTCTTTATAGATTGAATATTCGATCTCTTCTCGACTCTTTGGAAACTGCTTTTTAATCAACTCTTCAAATTGTATTGCGTTAGTACTCTCTTGGACTCCGACTCAAATCCGTACACCTATTGGTTATATAGAAAGTAACCGTCAGGGCTCACCTTGCTCTTTTGCTCCTTATTTTGAGAATATCTGGTTTCTCAGCATAATATTTCTAGCACTACTAATAGTGATTCTGAGTCAGAGTAGCCATACAGCATTGCTTTGCTCGGTTAAGTCGGCCTAATTAGTTTGTGATACAACATGTCCATCAACGATCAACCTAGCTACTCAATAAAAGCCCCGAAGAATATTCAAATCAGCGTTTCCCAAAGATGGACTGTAACTACCTCGGCATTCCTTGAATGGTTACACATATCGTCATAATCAATAACCTTTCGCTTGGAAGCGAAAGGTTTGACTGATGCACTGAGGCAATATGGCATAATAGTACTACCATATCCATTTCCACTGAGCTTTAGCATGACATGCCATACTACTTCAAGTTTTCTTCCCTTCTCATTCTGTTTTCGTACCCTTTTTAGCCTTACAAACCAGACCAGTTATTTTCATGATATTGCTTCATGCATGAACACTTCTAGTGTTCACAACTGTCTAACCGGCCATGCCATCCACCAACGAATCCCCATCTCAACTTCCTTCCAAAATCAACAACCGCTATGTAATCGCCATAGGAATAGCCACTTGAGTTTAATGGTATTGACGATGCACAGTGTTTGTGTTGCGAGTATTGTACGATTAACTGCCCTAGTAAGCGTCGACACTACTGATTTAACAAGTATGTGACCTTGCATTTCCTAACTGCCCACCATACTGCATACTGCATACTGATATCTCATTTACAGAATCCCTAGCTCTACCAGTGATATGGAGTACTTTCGAAATCCACGTTAGTATAATATGCGCTTGTCTACCTCTGATTCCGGGTCTTCTCCGTCACTATCGTGGAAATTCAGAACTCGATGCTACTACTAGTAATCGTCTTGGGACTGGTGGTCGGTGGCGAGGTGGTTCTGGGAGTTTACCCTTGGATGAGAATCCGGATAGTCAATTAGGGCATGATCTGGGAGTAATGGAGAAAACTACGGGGTAGTATTTGAGGATGGAGAACGGGGTAGTTTGGGCATCATATTAGAGGCGCGTTCAATTATGGAGTCGAAGCCTTGGAAGGTAGTATGGGAACGTTGTCTCAGATAGAAAACTCTCTACTGAGTTAGAAATTGTACTACTAGCATCTTGAATGTAAATGACTAACAGTAGTTCAGGATAATTTTAAAAGTAATATTATGTTTTTATTCACTATCAATAAATAACTTCCACCCATATCTAAAGAGCCCCAGTTGATGAAGCCCAATATGTACAACTAATTAACTTTCTTTTCTTTCCTTCCCTTTCTTCCCTTTCATGTACATTCCAATGCGATGCCAATCCCAGGACTAGGTAGTCCTGTCCTAAGATTCTAGGTAGAAACAGGTTTAAGCAGAGTCCTGCTCTTTCGACTTAACCAGATCTTCCGCAACGCCCTTCTCAAGCTTAGCGCGCTGTCTAGCCTCATAAGCCTCACGACTCTTCAAAATACGAGCGACAATCTCGCCAGCATTAACATGCTGGAACGCATGACGGTCAACTTCACGGAAAATTCCCATCTTCTTAGGACCGCTGTATGGGTCGTAGGTTAGGGGAATGAAAGTTGTGGGTCCGTGGTAGACTACATCGGGAGTACCGAATGGTAGAGTCTCGAGGTAAGGCTGACTTGGGACGAATGGGGCGGAGAAAATTACAGCGTGGATGTACTAAATTAAGAAAATTGAAATGTTAGTGGGTATGTCTCCCCCTTTTTTTTGAATCATAGTAATGAAAAAAAAGCCCCTCTTGTGGCTCTGCGGGCAAAAAATTGGGTATGTCTCACCTTGCACTGAAGAACACAGAGACCACGCTCGAAAATGTTCATGATCGGGTAGTTAAGGCCCTTCCAGTGATTGATCACGTCGTCGTCGTGAATACCAGCGACAATGTAGGCAGGAGCATAATCTTCACCAAACTCCTGAATTCTCTTCTCCTTCTGTTCAGGTTCATACCAGCCACGGGTACGACCTTCATCTTCTTCGTGCTCCATAGCCTTGCGCAAGAACTCAATGTGACCAGAAGAGAACAGATCAAAACCACCATCAACGTAAACAATTCGTTGACCGGGTCTAGGACCCTTTCCATCAACCAGAGTTTCGTACTTTCCAGCTTCCTCAACTGAATCGTCGATCTTGGCGCTTCCCGAGCCAGTCCAAGTCCAGACCTGGGGACCGGGTTGCAGACCACTCTCGTCCGTCGCATAGTCAGTAATTCTCTGCAAAAGATCGGTAGCAGTAGCCTTGCGCTCCTCGGGACTTCCTGAACCCTCCTCTCCAGACAGAGTGTTCTTAACAGATTTGACGAAGTGGTTCTTAGTGCAAAGAAGCATACGGCCAACAAGGTCGGTAGTAGAAATACCAGGAGTACGCTTGACAACCTTGAATCGACCAGCAGCCTTGACGAAACGGTAGCAGTCATTTCCATCGGAATCGGAAGTAATGTCATCGCCGTGAACAACGTATTTGCAGCCGTAATGCGATACCCAGGGCAAGTAAGTCACATAAGGAGCGTGGGGGACACTTTGAGTCGCCCAGCGACAAGCGTCGACAGCAGAGACACTAGAAGAGAATAAGATATGAGTAAATTAAAAGCAATTGGAGGAATTGAAAATTGGGCGCGAGGCGCAGACGTAGTACTTACCGTTCGTCCAAGGCCATAACGGTTGGACCCTTATTTTCTAGAATTGCCTGGTCGGAATGAATACCAACGAAGAGTTCCTTGCCGAGACGACGAGCTTGAAGCATAGCACCAGCGTGGCCTATAGAGAAGAAATGTGGTTAGCCTGTACTCCAGTATTATTAATTCCATTCTCTCTTACCATGGTGAGTAAAGTCAAAGCAGCCATCAACCCAGATCTTGTCCTCAGAGATAGGTTGATCCTCTTGTGGGTCCACAGGCCATTGGCCAGGGAGAGGAATCTGCTCTTCGGGCGAAGTTGAACTCATTGAGGGAAATCAGCAAAATAACAGCAGAATATAACAAAATAAAAGGGAGAGAGAGAGAGAGGTGAAGGGGCGAAAAAAGGTGGGCAGAGCGGAACAAAGTAAATTGGCGCAGTTGCAGGCGGAAAGTCACCGGAGGGGCTGTTGCGCTGTGGGGAACTCCACAGTCACAGTCCCTTTCTTCCCAAGGTTCTCTCTCAATCTCAGTTCCTGGTTCAGGAGTCACAATCTACATTACTCTATACCGGGTACATCTGTGTCTGTCTGTATCAATCGATATATCTTTAAGCTGATCAATAGCTTATCTCGATCAGATCTTGCATGCGATCACATTAACCCCGGGGGACCCCCCTGTCTGATATCTGCTATCCCTGCGCCTACGACATCCCACGATCAAGATCACGATCCACGACACCATGATTGCCTCTACATTCGCTCCCAGCCTTACAAGAAGGGATACCGCAAAGTCCACCGGCGGATACGACAATGCGCCTGGAGGTATTCCACCCGTATCAAGTGGTGGAGGTCCATTCGGCCCACAGAGCGCAGGTGCCATATATCAACACATTCACGAGCTGGCCACAAAGCGTATATCAACTCTCGCCTACCTTCGAAAGGCGTAAGTCCACTCCACCAAGTTGGCCCTCACACCATTCAACCCAGCTAATCCATCCATCCAAATTCTACAGCCTCGAAGGACGAGTCTACTGGTTCAACACAGCCCATTTCTCCCGCTCAGACATAAACCGCATGCCCTACTTCGAAGCCCGCAAACTCTCCCGCCGAGCCGTAAACTACCTCCTCCTCGGCCTCTCCCTCCCGCCCATCCTCGACGTAAACTCCACACCATTCGAATACCTCCGCGCCCTAAACGCCCTCCTCCTCGAATTCGAAGCATACCAACAAGTCCACCCACCCGACGGATCCTCCTCATCAAGTCTAGCCCGAGCCCGAATCCCCCAAATGTTCAAAAGAGCCGCCCACGCCGGCACAAAAACTCGTCGAACAAGCTCTGCCACCGAAATCGGTTTACCAATGCAAACAAGTGACCCCTCGGATCTTAAAAATGCAGCCGGTAATAATATCACTTCGCCTGCTTCTGCGGCTGCTGCGTCAATGATTTCGTTTCCCCTAACTGAATCTTCGGATTTATTGCCTGGTGAAGAATATACTTATTTACTTACACCTTCTTTACCATTTGAGCCTGATTTTTTTGAAACGTTTGCGACGCTTTGTGATGTTCTTATTGATTGTTATACGAGGATTTTGAGTTTGGTGAATTCTCCGGCTACTTGTACGGTTGGATTGGGGGAATTGTTTTCGAAGGCTGATGCTAAGTTGAGGAAGATTATGGTTGCCGGGGCGGTTAGAGAGTTTGAGGATGCTTCGAGGAATAATGTTAAGAATGAGATTTCGGGGGTTAGTCGGGTTGTTCTTGGTGGATTGATGGGTTAACTACGTACGTTAACCTGACTCATGGGTTGATTTGATATTACGATGTTATTTGGATGAGATGAATGAGTACATAATTCTGTTTACGATAAGGTGTTAACTAGGAGTTACGGTATATTTAATATGCTAGTTTGTGAATAATTACTGGTGAATGCTGGTGAATAGTGAAATCTGAAATTGTTTTAATTTCCTGAGATTGAAAAAAAAAGACAAGCGATAATTCTGTACAGTAGTTGAGAGCTTCGGAGTCTAATTTCGAAAAGAACACCTGAAAAACCGAACTTCTATGCATCTATGCCCTTTTAAAAAAAAGGCGGATATCGCTCGCTCGGGGGGATGGGATCAATCGTAGAATACAATGGTGGATCAAATCAAATCGCTGAGAATAACTGAGACTTTTCTTTTTCGCCATGCTTGTTCGTGTAGGACCGGAATTCGTTCGGGGGGACATGGCGGCGCAGGATTCCCTTTTCCGTGAGGGGTAGGGCGGAAAACAACATAAAATGATCCAAATAACTCCGAGTGGCGCCGGTGCTGGTAAAAGAGAAAATTGTCGCGGATAATAAAAGACGAAAATAAAATAATGTAAAAATCAACTGAACAACGCCGGTTTATGCAATCGCTCGATGCAGGAAACGTTTAAGGAGAGGTGATGCTTCGAATGTCGTTGAGGGAGGTGGGTGGTAGTGGTGATTTAGGACCGAGGCTTTACAGCTTCTGCTTCTCAAGATCGCGTTGTTCGCCAAAGACTCGGCGGCTCATCTCGAGAACAGTCTCGAATCCCTCACGGCCAATAATGGCGTTTTCGCGGAAACGTTCGACGCTAGCCTCCTCGACCTTGTTCTTAATCTTTTGCCATCCACCACAGAGAGCGGTGATCTTCGCCTCCTGAGTGAACTGGGTGGTGGCGGACGGGTCGATCGGTGATGGTTGATAGGTAACGGTCTCACGGACGTTAAGGACATTCGACCAAGTCAAGTTGTTGGAGCACATGGTGACCTTCTTGGTGATGGGGTCGACGTAGGAAACCTCGTAAACGTGGGAAGTAGTCGATCCACCGAGTAGGGTACGAACCCATTGTGGTGCAGATTGGTTGCAAGTGATCAGGCGTTCAGTTCGTAGCTATGGAAGAAGCTCTGGTTAGTTTCACATGCAACAACCCCGTGGCTATTTCGATCTGACTCACGATTCCAGTAGCAGGGTCAATAGTTCGGGAGAGAGTATCGACACCCACGACATGAGTGGCCTTGTCATTCCATGGGCAATATTTACGCCAGTTTGCCGTGGAGACCTCATCCCATGAGTAGTCGAAGTTGCAAGTCGAAGAGAAGACCTTCATTGTGAAAGAGCGCGCTCGGCGATAGAGTCGCTTGAAATCGGGGGGTTGTGAATCACCGAGGTGAGAGGGAGATAAAGAGTGTCGAGAGAGATAGGTGTAAGACGCGACGAAAGAAGTGGCGATGTCGAAACAATAAGTATCAACAGCCACAAAAAAAATCCCTGGATGAGTCAGGTATCGAAGAAAACGGGGAATGTGGGTTTGAGTGGCGATCAAGAAAGAAACGTCAAATCGAGTTTTTTTCGCGCGGGCCAGGGCAGTCCCGAAGAGCGCCGTGGGTCGGGTTATCCCGGCTTAGTCATCCACATTAGCGCTGTACTTAACCAAATCGGGTAGTGTACTTAGTGTACTTAGTGTATGTACCTGTGCATGTAGTGTATGTAGGTACTGTCCCCACGAGGGCTGAGCTTAGCTCTCCACTTCACTCTTCACTCTTCACATTTCCCCTCACCACCACAATGGTTGAACTTCGCAAGCGCAAGGCCCCCGCGCCTCCTCCTGTCACGGAGAAAAAGAGCAAACCAGGCCCAAAGCCCAAAGCGACCAAGAAAACCGATACTGTCGCTCCAGAGGAGGATAAGAAGGATGCGCCCAAGGGTGATGCGCCAAAGGCATTCCCGGTGCCTGAGGTCGGCGATGTCCTTGACTTGACCACTTTTGGTGGCGACTTCGAAACCAATGAAGGTACCGCGACTTCATTGAAGAAGCTTGTCGACGAGAGCAAGGCTGGTGTGGTCATTTTTACCTATCCTAAGGCTTCGACTCCTGGATGTATGTTTCCTCCCAATCTACCGCGTAGCCAGCAATTAGCTTTCCCACAATGTTCCTTCACCCATCTCGATGAGCTTTAATCTA
Organism: Penicillium sumatraense; assembly: GCA_020086695.1. Taxonomy (NCBI): domain Eukaryota; kingdom Fungi; phylum Ascomycota; class Eurotiomycetes; order Eurotiales; family Aspergillaceae; genus Penicillium; species Penicillium sumatraense. The sequence continues at coordinate 253,432 of JAGIKU010000623.1, read as the reverse complement.
ACAATTAATCCTAGGTACCAAACAAGCTTGTCTTTTCCGTGACAACTTCGAACATCTCTCATCCACCGGTCTATCCATCTACGGTCTGTCAGGCGACTCGCCCAAAGCCAACACAACTTTCAAGACCAAGCAAAACCTTCCATACGCCTTACTTTGCAACCCAAGCTACGACCTCATCGGTGCAATTGGTCTGAAAAAGGCCCCCAAGGGAACCATTCGCGGTGTCTTCGCCGTCGATAAGAATGGCAAGGTCTTGCTCCGTGAGCAAGGTGGTCCTGATGCCACAGTCAATGCTGTCCAAAAGATTGTCGCTGAAGGTCCTGCCAAGGAGGAGGCAAAGGAAGGGACTAAGGAGGAGAATGGCACTGAGGCCAAGTAACCTGATTGAACTTATGGACGGAGATCTAGCCCTAGAGTTCTAGGTCTGATGATGGTGATTACATATTTGTTTAGCGTAGTCTTAGTCTTATCCTTAGCCTCACATCACGAACATTGCGGTCTGTAAACAAGTAGCATTTTTATGCAGGTTTTTCGTGTCAATCCAAGGTGATATTTTTATTTAGTTTTTCCCACCACCGAATACCCTGGACCAATACGGTATACTGTGACCCGTTACGCCGCCACGCGTCGTCTGTTCGATTTAAGCAGGCTGCTAAGCCAAGTCGAAGGCAATTATCTTTGGAAAGATTTTCAATAAGTGATTGTGACTATCATGGGGGGTAGGTTAAGACGCTATTTTTAATAACAGTAGTAGATTGAAGTTCCTGTGAGGCATAATCGCGTGAACAGCGTGGATATGAGGGTAGGTATTTCCACATAATGATGAACGACAACAATATTATTAATAAAATGCAAGCAATTATGAAACAAACTGATTCTATTGACAAAGTAGTATAACTGCAAGAACCAATTTGCATTTTACAATAATTACAAGGATGTGCAAGACAGGATGTCAATATCATGAAATGCTAGTATTCCCCATACAAACAAAAATGAACTGATCTACTACAGAAAAAAAAAACCAGCTATGATTTTCAAGAAATAATAATATTTAACACCTCAATTTTCAATACTCTGCAATCCATTAAACTTCAAAAATGTAAATTACTACAATTCCAACGGTTATGTTTACCGTGGAAAGACCCATTAGTAATACAAAAGCCGTGAGCAAAACTCGGACCCGGAACCAAAATTAATCCGACATCAACTGCACCTCCGGAGTTACCCTGACGTGCCGCAGTGAATATTGAAGGCCGCCACGACCGCTCCACGCACTTTCAAGACTTTACAGAGTAAGCCGGTACCTCAATTCGACTTCTCTCTACCCTCTTTCCACTTTCCAGTGGATTTCCGATCGCATACGCTGACATAAATCCCCAGTTCAAAGTCTTCAATATGGCCGGCGGTGCTATCAAAGCCGCGAAAGCGGCATCCCACGTCGTTCCCATCGCGCAGGTTCGTCAATCGAGTCTAAAAACCGTCTCTTGACGAAGGATTACGTTGGGTCATACTAATTGTACTAGAAATACACCCTCGAATCCAAGGGAATCTGGGACTTCGTCCGTCGAACCCTAGCAGTCGACCCCAACCGATCCTCCGGTGTCCCCCTAAACTCCCAATTCCGACTGCCCACTCCAGGATCCAACCCACCCCTCGCCTACGACGACCCCGTCACACTTCCAGCCGGTGATATCGCCGACAACCCATACTGGAAACGCGATGCGCGACGAAACTACCCCCAACTCAGCACCGTGACTCAAGCTGATGCTGTCAGTCTTTTGACGGTTGGTAGTCAGGCCCAGCCTAAGGATGATGTGCTGCAGATTGGTGAGGCTGGTGCTAAGCAGATTGTTTCTGTTAAGGAGGAAGGTGAAAAGGCTGGTTTGGCGGGTTATTTTGAGAAGAATAAGAATGGTGTGGCTAGCGTGTTGGGAGCTAATGGGTTGCCTCCTTCGCCTACCAATCTTAATACTGTTGCTAAGGAGCAGCGGTCTAAGTATGATTTGGATGAGGAGCATGGATATCCTGAGTTGTGAGTTTTTTCTTTCCCCGCTTCCCTCGCCTTCGCTGGTCCGTGGAGGACGAGATTTTGTTCGGATGCTAATTGGATTTATCTAGGTACCCCTGCCGCACTTTTGCTTGATTAGATCGTTTTGTGGAGAGGTTTTGATTAAGCCCGTAAAAGGGTTGCCTAGTTATGTGACATTCAATACATATTTCCTTTTTTCAATTCGCTTTTCACTGCTTGGCAGTGCCAGTAAAGTCGGTGGCTTAGATATGATCCACGGAGGAGAGTCCAACCTCCAGTAGACCAGTAGACTGATACACCGGGGACTGCAATAATCCGAGTATCGAAATCTCCTTTCTATGGGTGGAATAAGCTAGTAGCTTCAAGTTGAGGAGGATTTCTTCGAGCTTTTTGATATTGATCTGTGATTGTATTTGCTCTATATCGTCACTCACTCTCCCTCGAACTCTAGTACATTGGAATATATCCACTAGGAATCGTTCGCTCGATATATGTGCTCACAAGTCATGCATTCTGCATGATCCATGACATACATGTTCTACTGCTCTAGTTGACGTGTGAATCGGGCATCGGCACGTCCCGGTTCCAGAACTTGCTATAGAAATCAAGACGAAAGTCAAGCCGCTGACTGCATGATTGCCCGCTTTACTATCAATTGCCTCAAGCAATTTCTACTGTACAAGTATTACTTTACTACAGTAGTGGAAGACAAATTGTGTAAATTTACATTAATAAAGTTTGTTAAGACCGTAAATACACAGACGCCGACACCCTGTTCAGATAAATCATAGCTGGGCCGAACAACTGAGATACTTTATCCGTTCAGAAATCACCATATTTCAGGCCATTCCTTTCCCTCTGGCATAGAAAGGAAATCTAATCGAACGGGTTAGTGCGGGTTCCCCACCAGGTAAGGAACAAGCTCAGTCCAACCGTCTCGAAGACTCGAGAAACGGCACCGACAGCCACGGTATCGAGAGGTCTCTTCTCTGCGAAGATTTGGCTGACGAACTAAAAATTATTAATATTAGCGAGGATCCTTTGTGTGTTCATTTTGCATGCAAGTATCACGTACGCCTGGAGCAGAGCTAGCGAAGAAGATCAATGTTCCGAGATAAGCAGCACCCTTATAGCTCAGGGTACCGGTAGCATTAATCAGAGCAGCAACACCGTAAGTCTGAACGGCACTACCGACCAGAGAGCTACCCCAAGCAGCGGCAGCACCGGCAGCCTCCTTCGACTTGATGAATTCCTCCTTGGAGTTGGCGGCCTGGGCGCGGTGGTAGGTGTCACCGAAGACTGGGGCGAGAATGCCCAGGGAAGCAGTGTGGGTGAAAAATGTTCCCAAGGCAATGGCCGAGGGCTTAACGGGGGGGAGGTCTAGATGGGAGGGGGAGTAAGTTAATGGAGCTGTCATTCACAGTCACAATGCAGGCATGCAGACATGCAGAATGTAAACGTACAGTGCAAGGTAGTCATGATGGTGGATGGTTATTCGATGAGATCAAAACTGAGTAGAAGAGAAAAGATGGAGAGGATAGGAGTCGAAGAATTTAAAGCTCTCAGCTTTGGCTGCTATTGCCTTTCCATGGCGTGCAGGGATGTGACGTCGTCATGATTCAGTCTGCTGCGTGGAGGGCACATGACGTCAAGGCCTTGGAAACGGGCTGGTGTGGCATGTTCGCTCTTTCCTCGGGAAGCAATACGCCCAGCAATACAACAATACCTGTTTGCGTAGACTGCAACTTGCAGCAACCTGTTTTAGTTATTAACTACAGTAGTTAATTAAGTACCAGTTAGTACCCTACACTAAGTACCTACTGTACTTATTTGGTACTTCCCCACGAACCCCATAAGACACCCACCATGTGGATTCGTCGGTCTGCCAGGATTTGCAGATCTCCTTTGGGGGAGAACGCACGGGCGCAAGCTTCTTTTGCTTTGTATTCTCCGATTGATGCAGGTACTGCATACTCTGTACTCTACATTCTGTACTTGTTACCTACTCAAGTGATTACTCTTTACCTCTATTCTTGATCTTACCCAGTACTAGTATTCCACCAACAGTCAAGAGCTTGGTCAGAGACTCCAGCAAAACTGAGTTGCACTATATTTATGCGACTGGTCTACTTTAGATGCCATTGGTGCTTTGTCACATACCTCTCTTTCTCTCTTATAAATACCCAAATTCAACATCATGTACTAGCTGACTCCCATTGATGCTCTCTAATACAAACCATGCTGGATTCTCTCCTCACTGCCCCAATCATGTGATTCGCCGGCGATAAGCACCGGGACTAAGGCGAAAAGGCCCCACTGCATTGCATTTGCCGCACTAAATGTTTCTCTGCTCTTCCACCCTCCCAGAAAAAAGAAGAGAAAAAAAAAACAAGTTTCCTTTTTACACTCAATTCACACTCAATTCTCTAACCATGAACACAATGGAAAGATCAGTGAGTCCAGTTTCAGACTCAGATATCCCCTTCAATGTGAGCGATACTCTGGCCCCGCCTCGAATCAACAAAGCCGCCGGTACTACAAATGTCGACTTCGACGGACTCCTCAGTGAACCACTCCTCTTGAAAGAAGATCTCAAAAATGGATGTGGTGGTCAGCTTTGGCCGGCCGGAATGACATTGGCCAGATATCTTCTCGCTCAACACGCCTCGGACATGTCTGGGAAATCCATGTCGGTAATCCATGTGGTGTAGCCAGGGGAAACCCATGGCTAAACCACTCAATCCTTTCCCCTCCCTGATTTCTAACTTGATGCAAACGAGAAGAAAAAAAAATCAACTCCTATCGAAAGAAAGCAAAACTAAATTATCCAACAAGACTCAAACTGACACACTAACAGCGTCGAAATCGGAGCAGGAGGAGGCCTCGTCGGTCTCGGAATCGCAAAAGGCTGTCAATTCGCCTCACCAATCCACATAACAGACCAACTCCCCATGTACGACCTAATGAAATCAAACATCACCCTAAACAACCTGGATGACAAAGTCCAAGCCTCAATACTAAACTGGGGCGAACCTCTTCCCACATCCACAATTCCATCTCACCCCGACATAATCCTTGCAGCCGATTGCGTCTATTTCGAACCTGCTTTCCCACTACTCTTATCAACATTACAAGATCTCATTGGTCCAAACACAACTTGTTACTTTTGTTATAAGAGACGGAGAAGAGCGGATTTGAGATTCATGAAAATGGCGAAAAGGACCTTTGATATGCAGGAAGTCAAGGATGACCCTAATGCGGCTGTTTATAATCGGGAGAATATTTTTCTTTATACGATTCGACGGAAGAGTTCCCAGAAGCAACAATCTTGATCTTGTGAGAGAGATGAAGAGTTCGGCAGCGATAGCGACAGCGACATTTATTGCAAAGAATAGACACTTCGAAGAAGATGAACACGACAGCGACAGCGATAGCGACTACAAAGAATAGACAATCACTTTGAAGACGAATACGACAGCGACAGCGATAGCGATATTGACATTGACATTGACATTGAAATTCAAATTCACAACGGAAACGGCATTGGCTTTCACTAAGATGCAGCGATGATATTATCCAAATGAAATAGAAAAGAATAAAAAAAAGTTCTATACATAATATGGCTCCAAACTCCCACCACTAGATATTCTCACTTTTTTCTGTACAGCGTCACTTCAGTCCGCTTCACTTTAGTTCACAGCTTCAAAGCTTCAACCTATCACCCTTGTTACCATGCTCTTTCCTATCCTTACCACCATCCATATTGGTAACCTTGCCCTCCTTATCAATAACCTTGACACCACCCTTCTTCAGATCAGAAACCAGTTGCTGCTTCTCCGCAGCCTTACCCTTAGGTTCAGCGGGTTTATCACTGGACTTGTACTGGGCCTTATTCTGTCTTCTCTTGCGAGCCTTCTCTTCGCGACTCATCTCATCCTTAGAAATAGATGCGCCAGTCTTGAGCAAGACCTCACCGGAAACCTTGCCGTCATCACCAGGTGCGTAGATCTCCTGAGGAGCAAGTGCAGATGGACCACCAGCAGCACTGCCAGCTGTAGGACGAGCATCCTCCATAGTGATAGTCGCGGCATCGGTAACGACATTGATATTGGCTTGAGGAGTCTTGGGCTTGTAGTGCCAGTTGCAAAGAGTATCCAATTGAGAACTGACCTCTTGCCAAAGATTTTTGATCTCAGCATGCTCACGCATTAACTTCTTATCCTTGGTATCGACGTAATTAGGATCATTGGCACGTTGATGCTCAGCCTCATACATCTCAGCCAAACTTTCTTGAGGCTTAGTATCAGCCAACTCGAAACGTGCGCGACGTTGACCCTTAGAATCGCCAACACCAGGACGACGACGAATGACTTCGTCGAATTCGTTGGCGAGAATGCGACGTTTGACGAGTTCTTCGATGTCTTCGGATGTTTCGTTCGTGACGACGGGAACGGGTTTACCGACTCTCTCGAAGTCAAGATCTTCTTCAATGAGTGAGTTGACAGGACGCTCGATGGCTCGGGCTTCACCGGCCATTGTCCATTCCTTCTTAGCAACATTGGCAGCTTCTAATCGGCGAATCTCATCGGCGATCTTGGCTCTTTGCTTTTCGTGAGTTGATCGGGGACCCTGGGCTTCGCCATCATCCATCTCCTCAGCTTCCTCCTCCATCTCATCTTCGTCATCGAAGAGATCACGACGGACGTCAGCCATAGCACGATCGACATCTTCCTGGCTAACTTCCTTCGCAGGCTGGGTTTTAGGAAGGGCGCGAGATCGCTTAGATGAAGCCTTGCGAGGCGGTGCCTGGAAAAAGTCGGCATATCTGATGTTACTTGTGTCACCGTAGCTTGTGGCTTCAGGATCAACTTCAGGCTCGGCATCGTCGTCCGAGTCCGAGTCCGGTGCGTTAAGATCAGCGTTTCCGAATGTTGGTCCATCTTCTTCGCTGTCATCGTCCATATCATCGTCGTCACCGCCAGCGCCAATGGGAGCTTGGTTGGCCTTGGGAAGAGCGTCGGTCGCAACGGTTGGATCGGCGTGCCAATTGATTTCCTCCTCTTCATCATCGTCGTCATCGTCGGCACCACCCTTCATATCTTGTCGCTCGAGTAATTCAGTCTGTTTGTTGAAGTCGTCGATAGAGAAGAATCCATCATTAAGGCCAAATTTGTCTTCAACGTAGGTACCGCCATCTTCTTGCTCAGAAGCCGCGGAGCCCTCTTCGTCATCTTCGTCGCTGAGCTTTTCAATATCTTCCTCGTCATCCTCCATAGCATCGAAATCATCCATTCCTTCCTCGTCAATTTCACCCTCCTCTTCATCCTCATCCTCATCAATCTCAGCACCCTCCTCCCCAGAAAACGCATCCGACAAACTCTCACCCTCACTCTCCGATCCCAACCCCTCAAGCTCCGACCCCTCCAACTCCTCCTCATCCTCCTCATCCCCATCCTCAAAAATATCCATATCACCAAATCGACTCAAAAGCGCCACATCCCTCTCAATCTCACCACCAGCAGCCTCCAAAATGCGCGTAGCCTGTTCCCAAACCTGCCCGGACGTAAAACCCTCCACATAAAGATTCTTTAATTGAAGAGTCGCGACCTCATCATCATCTGGATTCGATCGCTTGCGCTTTCTATTAAGTTGTTTTCGAATAGTTTGGTCATTGACGACTGAAGTTGCGAGCGGGTCGAGAATTTGTTTCGCGGAATCGGCGAGTTGGGTGTGCAGAGAGGTATTGGGTTGGAGGAAGGCCCAGGGTTTTGTGGATAGTGTTGATTGGAGATTTGTGTTTGTGGTAGTGGCAGTGGAAGCAGCAGCAGGAGCCGAATCTCCGGCGCCTGAATTGCTCTTTCGTTTCGCCATTGCTTTGGTTGTGTTGGGAATGGCGAGGGCGAGGTGCGATTCAGCGGAGAACTTTTGGAGAAGAGAAAAATTGTCGGGCGAGGTGATTCCCCAGAAATTGGACCAATCATAGTGAGTTGTGATAAGATAAGAAGTACACCGGACCCACCAGAATTAACAGAAGAATATTGGAGTATACAGTATAGGAATGAATGTCTAGAACTCATTTTAAGAATAGAAGTGTAGATTAATATACAGGGAGAGGTTATTTGGAGAATCTGGTGGTTCAGAATTACGAGGTGGGTGGCATATGAGTCGAGTACCCTAGTCAACCACAAGAATACTAGGAGTTCCTAGAGCACAGAAAATAGAACTTCACTCTAACACTTTCTCTATTAGTAATGTACCCAGGATGTCACTTATAAAAAAAGGGTCAATATTCGGGATACAATTTACTGATTTGGAACGACTTCTGAAATCTATTTTGATATTTTATATTGAATTTTTGAACTGTACAAGAGCACCGTCGCATACTATGCGAGTAGCAGCTTTATCCGTTGACCATAACACCACCATTAGGGTGCAGACACTGGCCAGAGATATAACTGCTATCCTGGCTAGCAAGGAAAACAAAGCAAGTTGCAACCTCGCTTGGCTGTCCCGGTCGACCAATCGGCACAGCATGGAACTGTTCCATTGCCTCGGTCATCATCGTTGCTGGAATTAGAGGAGTCCAGACTATGAAATTATTAGCCACTGCATTCTTTATTTCTTTCTCTTCTTGTAATTTGGTACATACTAGGACCTGGACAAACACAATTAACCCGAATGCCTTTCTTCACTTGCTGGTTTGAGAGTGCACGGGTGAAGGCTACAATGGCTCCTTTCGTAGAAGTGTAATCGAGCAGATCACCACGGCCAATGTAAGGATTCACTGAAGCACAGTTTATAATAGTCGAACCCTTCTTCATATGAGGCAAAGAGTATTTAGAAAGATAGAAGAAAGAGTGAATATTAGTGTCGAAGGTTTTCTCCCATTGATCCCTAATACAAAACCATTAGTTCACTGTTGTACCTCTCACGAGGCCATGCCAGCCTTCTTGTCCTGTTGTATCAAGTCAAACAGACTTACTCAGTAACTTCACTAATATCACTCAGCATATTCTGAAAAGCAGGATTGTTGACCAAAATATCAACACCACCCATATCCTTAATCGCAGAATCAACAACCTTCCTACAATTCTCTCTCTTGCGAATATCAATCGCAACAAGATGACATTTCTGTCCAGCCTTTTCAACAAGTTTCTTCGTCTCTTGAGCATCTTTTTCTTCTTCGGGAAGATAAACAATCATACTCGTAGCACCTTCCATAGCGAAGAGAATAGCACAGGCCCGTCCGATGCCAGAATCACCGCCTGTGATGATTGCTTTCTTTCCTTCGAGTTTGCCGGCGGCTTTGTAGGTTTGATATCCGCCATCTTCGGTGGGGATGAGATCAGATACGGGCTTGGGATTTTCCATATCTGATTGTAAGCCGGGCATTTTTAGATGCTGGATTGGGATTTTGTGGCCTATCCTGTTTTAGTTGAGATACTCCAAGTGAGTGTGGATTGTCTTACCGGGCTCGAACTGAGACTTCGAGCCACTGGCTGGCCTCTCGGTGTACTGGGAAACATTGAGAGGCATTTTGATGCGGATTGGTTAGTTGGGGAATGATAATAACTTAATAGTGTGCCGAATTAATACAAGATGTCAATTAAGCAAGGCTACATTTTGATCAAGCTATAGTGCCTTATTTAAACCTATTGAGGCGTCTTTTCGTCATCATGACATTAATCGATTATCATTTATTCTATCTGAAAACAATCAGCAAGGAGTCAAAGCAGGCGTGCTATTCAATACGATTAATATTGGCCAATCCAAGAGTTAGTGCCACCATCAATTGAGTCTCTGATCCAAAATTTTGCTCGCCGAGCTTGAGACCTCTGGCAAATCTGATGGCAAATAGAATCTCCAGGTGGCACATATCGAGTCCTTGCCGTTCTAGACGCATTTAGTATTTATTCTATAGACTGTGATTAGAGGAATCTGGATGTGGATACAGATTGCCACATTGGGGGTGGATGGCAACTTGGTTCTTTGGCAACATGATGATAGCATCTCGTCATTAAACAACTTCAATGAGAAGTAACTTTGATCTAAATATTAATTTTACTATTTTCTTATATTTTAGATACTATCTAATCAATTTATTTTCATCAATAAGCGGTTAATATGCGCAAGGAAATGGTTATCATTTATTGGGCCGCACTCGCCACGCGGATTCCCAGTGTTTAGACAATGCCATTTGAACCAAACAGTAGCCCGATCCCAACAAATCTAAACACTTCATATATGATGAAAATTCCAAACTGTTCTACATTTATTCACTAGAGTAGAGTACTAGTACTTTATTGGTGCCCTGAATGCGCAGGCTAGGTGTCAGTCTGGGCACCCGCTCATGAGTGGCTCAATGATGAGGAACCGGTTCAAATGCGATGCGGAGGTGGATTTACTAGTAGGAAATTGCATTATCAAATGGTAGTAATAAGGTAGTGGGTATGAATATGAGTAGTTATAGTTCAAGATAGATAAAGAATATTAGAATAGTATTAGACCTGGGCACAACTCATAAAACTCATGAGTTTGTGACTCATGAGTTTTCAATAATCTGGAACTCCCAGATTACTACTTCGGGGAGGATGACCTTTTTCGGTCTCCATAATCGACATGCCTTGCAATTAAACTCCTCATTTCTTTTGACATCGAAGCCCAGCATCTCTTAGATTGCCTCCATGTCGATCTCCCTCCATGCCCAAGTCACCCATGCGCTGTTTCTGCATGTATTGCTTCCATGGCCATAGTATCCGGGCGATGGTCGTGGCAGGTATGAGAAATGAATGGATGTTTGGCATGCCTGGTCAGACATGTGGGAGCGGACTTTCTCCCGCTGGGTCTTCTACAGAAGAGAAGGAGTAGGTAAGTAGTGGCACGAGAATCAAACAAGAGATGCTGATGGGGCTCTTACCAGATTTTGGTAAATGGGGTCCTCTGGGTCGAAGGAGCGCATATTCCAATAATCCGCAAAACGGCGCGCGGCGATCTGCAAAGCCCATGCAGCGGCACAGTAATGGTGGTGCAGGTCTCATATCACGCTCCGTTGAGCTTAGAAGTACTCAGGGAGGACCTGGTCTCAAGCTGAGACCAGTTCCTCATTGAATGAGAGGATGAGGCCACCGAAATAAAAGTATTGCGGCAATAGGTGGTGAGTGCGAGCAAGTATATATCCATCACAAAGGCATGAGGCTATCCCGAGGACAAGTTGTCGATGCATGAATGACCGAGGAATCCCAAGCCATAATTATTCCAGGCATGGAGTTCCTGGTAGCACTGGGAGTATATAAAATGGCATAGTACAATCAATGGGAGATCAATTCCCATTTGGAAAGTGCGAGAGGAACTATCGCTGCATCCAGGGAAGGGAAGTTCAGACAGATTCGATCATGAGTCTTCACTGAAATGTAGGATGTCAATCGATGCAGAATTTGTTGGTGATATCGTAGGTTGTATATAAACAAAGTCTTCACCCCTTTAACAACAAGAAAGCTTGAAGCTTTCTTGTTTAACAACCGGTGACAATAATTCACGTCGTAGTTTTGAAAAAGACGTAGTAGCGAGAGCCACTAAAGGCGTGTACTTCCTGCACTCTACATGCGTTCGCATGTTAAATCAAGTGACTCAGGGAGAAAGCCTGAACAGCAAAAGGCAGTCAGGTTGGTTTCGGCGATCGGGTTGGACAGCTTCGCCTGGTTGAAGTATATATAGTATTCCAACGCCTCGCTCGCGCTGCTGCGTCTTCAAGACCGGGACGTGGATCATTATTGTCAGTTCTGCAATATTCAGTTTGCGCAGTGTAGAGGCTGAGGACCTCAAGGGTAAGTGTGCAGACTTCTGAAACGAGTCGAGTTCAAACAACATCGAAGGCTCAGAGAGACAGCAGAACAAAGGCTCAAAGAATTCCATCATTAGTTGTAGTTAATCGAATCCATCATCCGACAACAGCGCCGAAAATCGAGCAGAAGCTGCAAAGCGAGTCTTAGAACAGGGATTATTGGACCTTATTGTCTCTGAGGGGACACCATGGTCGATCTCCGGGAACGTGCCCAATTCGACATCGAAATGTCAAGATCACATCTCAGTGAATGGCGAGAGGCAACCATCACACGACGCGGTAAGCCCGAAACGATCTGGATTCTCCAGCACCGATTCAAGAGCGATAATAGCTCTAGCACCCGTGCTTCAATGGAATTTCAAGTTCAGCGAAGATCTAACTTCATCCGTGTCGGATTCCCAGCAGCTTTAATTTTGAATAGAGAGGGGACAGATCCAGCAACAGTTGTCGAAGAAGGAGCAATAGGAACTTCCGTCTGTGTCTAGGTAGTCTTTCACATTGATATCAATGTGTTTGAAAGCTGTTTATTCACCAAGTATGGCACTCTTGAGATAGTAAAGAAACGATATCGACTCATATCCTTCCCTTAGTATCCCAGGAATGCCACATTATCCGATTCCTATCAAGACGCAGACGGTTTTTCTGATGCGGGAAATGGTAGTTGTAGATATCAAAGTGATATTCCATAAGCTTAAACACACCACCAGTGTGATGACCACCGAAATAATTTGACAGATATGCAAACTGCCGCTTGCATGAAAGTTATGAAACATACTAATCGTATATGCTCAAAGCACCATTTTCCATGTTCCGCATGAAGAGTCATCCATTTACCAGTGTGCAATGAATCCTCGGCAAGTTCAACAAGCTGTTCACGTGGCGCATTCGAAATCCGCTCTAGGTGATAAGGGAGCGGAAATATCAGACTGTGAATTTTCATTTGCGCTCCAGTTATTCTGGATCTGGTCGACCCATGATGAGTGGCATTGGGGGTGCCTTGCAGATGAGTTAGGGTCTGGTCTGTTACCTCACGGCCACCGAACTCAGCCTCAGGGTAAATGAAGCTGCCAGTGCTGACGTCCCTGCCATTCAGTCGCCCTCTTCGACGAGATATGTTACACACATCGATCTAATTTAAAAGAGAGAGTGGCTGAGGGTATCTCGCAACAAGGACATTGCCCTTATTACGACATACTATGAAGCTTCCGGGTATCCGCTTCCCGTTGGGCGTGAAGATTACCTCAGTGACATATAGGTTCACTGGCCATTTCGCACATCCCCAGTGCAATTTCCCTTGTGCTCGTCGCTTTGGTTTGACCAGTGCTTTCGTCAATTCCGAAGGGTTTGTCCTAAGTCACGACTTAGTAACTCTCAGACTCTGGAGGAACTGGCTTACTTGCACGAGGAAAGATTTGACTGAAGCAGAGCCCAGATGAGAGATCTCCTGGTCTGCAGAAATTGCCGATAGCCTTTGTTTTGAGGAATTTGAGAGGTATATCGGATCAGTTTCGAAGGGCATGACTTCAAGAAGTATAACTTCTTTCGTCATTTGCTGTGTTGAAGAGACTGTACATCGATGATGCGGAAGAAGTGTTCCTGGGGTGAAGATGGGGAGGTTGATGAAGAAGAAAACAAGTGGGAAGTGAGAGATGAGAGTTGTGTTTATATTCAGTGGAAGGCAAGTGGCACCTTCCTTTGTTGGAGCGTGGGATCAGTCACATGATTGGTAAATATAGTAGATGCTGTACAAGGAAGTTATAGTTAGAGAGCAGAAGGTGAAGAGAAAATATCAAAATATGATAGTTCTTTGATGGGGGAGGAGTGGCAAGATAGTGCCGACATAATCACAAACACAGGTGGAATATCTTCAATAACAACTTGAAGCAGTTTGGCATGGATGGCAAACAATTAACTTTGTATCTACCAGGTAGATACATAAAAGGGAGTAAGTAATATCCCATATTACTTACTCCCTTTTGCAAACAGGCACTGCTGCTTACATATGTGTGAAGCATCTCAACAATCGCAGCATCCTCCAAAAGGCAGCGACAGGTACAACAACATGAAATGTTTAAGACAAAACAACTTGGAAATTTGATAAAAATTTCATTGGACTATTCAAGGAAAATTGGAGTCACAACCAGAGGCCTAAGATATACAGTAATAAAGACACAAGAGACTCCACGATGGCTTGGTATGCGTTTTGAATCCACCGCGTCTAACAAAACCAAAAAAGTTAACCAAAAAAGTTAAAAGGAAAATGAGATGGAAAGAGGATATGTCAAAAATATTTTAACGGCGGTACCACATGCGAGTGATGCGAGTGTGACGCATCTTCTTCTGCAGCTGGAAGATACCGTACATAAGAGCCTCGGAGGTAGGAGGGCCTGATAAGTAGATGTTAGCAAAGGGAGTGATTCACACAAAGCAAAGCAAAGCAAGTCGAAATAAAGCAGGGGGTACTAACATCCAGGCACGTAAACATCAACGGGAACGATACGGTCACAACCGCGAACAACCGAGTAACTGTAGTGGTAGTAGCCGCCACCGTTGGCGCAGCTGCCCATGGAGATAACCCATCGGGGGTCGGGCATTTGGTCGTAAACTTGGCGCAGGGCAGGAGCCATCTTGTTGGTGAGGGTACCGGCAACAATCATGACATCGGATTGACGAGGAGAAGCACGGAAAATGATACCCAGACGATCCTGATCGTAGCGGGGGGTGGAAAGGTGCATCATCTCGACGGCGCAGCAGGCGAGACCGAAGGTCATGGGCCAGAGGGAAGACTGACGGGCCCAGTTGGTAACTTGATCAAGGGTAGTCCTGAAGTGCGATTGATGTTAGCAAAGGGGGGATATTGAGTCGTGACTTGGGAGGCGAGGTGGTTTTCCGTTCCCGAGGCATGTTGAGAGAGAGGCACGTACAAGACATATTGCATAGCACCCTTCTTAGGCTCCTGGGTGAGGAGAGGAACCTCCTGGCGGACCTTTCCAGAGGCAGTCAGGTTCTTGTTCGATGATTGCTGCTCAATTGAAGTGGCTGATTTCACGGATGAGGTCGAAAGGGCCGCGATGGGCTGGGCGCGAGGGAGGCATGTCGCCAGCCGAGAGCGCGCTGTTAAGAACGGGATTAGGTGGGACTCAAGTAGTGTAGATGAAGGGGACATACTGGCCAAAGAGCCGGAGAGAGCCGGTCGCACGAGAGGCATCATGATGTGTATTCTCAGTGAGATGGCGAGTGTGTTCCCGGACAGCTTGAAGGTGGCGGGCGCTCTCTAAGTCAGGAGGACTTTTGCCGGAGGAAAACGGTAAGAATGACGCGGTAACAGACTGGTTTGTGCAGGTTGAGGTAAGGCATTCTGAAGAAGCTCATTGGTTGAAAGGCTGTATTTTACCTGTTTTCTTGTTTTGTACTGTAAAGGCGGTCAGCCGCTTGTAAAAAGAATCGGGCGGCACATGATTGGCTCCCCGGAATTTGCCTTCATGCCTGATGCGTCAGGCCACAAATTCCATCACTTCCGCTATCGCCAGCTATCTGCGATATGCGCCTGCAGCTGCATTTCGGTCCCTATTCAATGCTTCACAGCACACCTCACTAGAAGCACAACCATTTTTCCTTGCTTGTGTCAAATCTCAGCACCTATTCGACACTATCCCGATTGTTCTCGAGTCTTCTGCAGCCACCAGACGCCATTCGGAAAGGGGAACAGAGCCCAAACAGCTGCCCCTCCGACTCCAAACCAATCTAAACACCGTTAAGTTCACCTTGAGAATATCGAATACTCCACAAGATGGCAGGACCTAAGATAGCCTGCATAGGCATTATCGGGAAATCCGTATGAGATACCTCGACCTCGCACAACTCAATTACATGCTAACTTGAAACCAGGACAACCCTCTTCACATCTCCCTCTTCCCTCCGTATACAGACTCCACAATCGAATTCTCCTTCCTCCTAAACTCCTGCCTTGACATATTCGAAATTCGACGCAAGCACACATCTATCGATCAGGATCTTGGTCTACTACAAGCAATTGATGAGAGACTAGCGGCGTACGGCTGGTTGACGACAACGGGCGTGAAGCTTCTGATCATCGTGGATTTATTCGGTCAGGAGAATAACGGGTCAGGAAAGCCAACGGGTTCGGCGATTAGTGGATTAAGGGACTCTGATGTCAAGCCGGTAAGTGAAAAGATAGTAGTATGAGGAAGTAGCAAAAGCGCCTGTTTGACTGACTGGAACATATTCAAGGCATTCCGATCTCTCCAAACCGCATACATTCAACTCTTACAAAACCCCTTCTACTCTCCCGATGACCATGCACCTGCCCCAGGATCAGCAGCAAGCGCAGCATCTCACTCTTTGCCTATATCCAACCCGAAATTCATCGCCGAAGTCCAGCGTATTGGTGAATCCTGGGTACCCGGTGCAACAGCGTAGATTATGATTTAATGAAGACCCCAACACAATATTTTCTTTTCTCGATTCAAATAAATTCATTGCTTGTCATAAATGGGACGTAAAATTTTGAATAGAATTACAGAAATATTTCAAGACCAGCTTCTGGTTAGATTATTACCTTTTAGGCATATTTTCAATGGCTCCTGACTTCGGCTTCGGTTTGTTCCAGGGCAAGGATCATTTCTTCCATTTCCCTTGGATTGCAGACGGCCCATACGCCGCCTCCTTTAGTGTTCACTCTCCCAACTTCTTTTCCAACTAGGTTTCGGCCAACTTTGCCAGGACCGATGCCGATCCAGCGTCTGACTCCTTGTTCTTGATGGAGATAACGGATACTGTCCCACCATCTGACAGTATCGGTGCATTGGCGAGACAGTAAATTTTTGAGATCTTCCTTCGACCGGAAAGGTAAAGCTGAGACGTTGGAGATACAAGGCATCCTGCCAGGGAAGCTGATATCGGTATGTTCGAGTGCACTTCGCATGTATTGAGTCGCGGGAAACATCACAGGGCTGTGGAAGGGGCTTTCGCTTTTGAGTCTGACGGCCCGAGGGTCATGTCCACCAAACTGGCGTAATTGAACCAGAAGAGTTCGAATTCTTTCGATACTGCCGCTGAGAACGATTTGGTTGGAAGAGTTGATATTCGCCACCATGACTTGCTGAATTGATGGGGCTTGAACGGTGTCATCTGTTCCTATTCCAAGGAACTCGTGCACAATCCTGAGAAGACTTTCGAGGTGTTCGGGTTCGCATATTAATGCTACCATGCCGTATGTTTCGCCCGAGTGCTCAACTACTTCTCGTGTACATCGAGCCATGACCTCAGCACGATGTCGGACTAATTTAAGTGCTTCGGAAAATTGAAGATAGCCTCCAGCAACTAATGCTGTGAATTCCCCGAGACTGTGGCCCAGGGTGACGTCGACTCTGGAGCTAGTATTTAATCCGAACTCATTCTCTAGAATGCGAAGGATTAAAATGGAGATGGCCATGATGGCAGGCTGTGCGTTTTCGGTCTTATTTAATTTGGAATTGGGACCATCGGAGATAATTCGGGATAAATGAAATCCTAGGATAGAGTCCATTTCATCTAGGAGTCGTGTTGTGGTTCGAGGGAACCGATCCATCCAGGTATCAGCCATGCCCACTCGCTGTACTCCATGACCTATAATTCAATAAGCGGAGCCCGAGAAGGGAAAGACAGGAAGATAAAAAAAATCACACTGATATAAATACAGTGACATACCTGGAAAGAACAGAGCTGTGTGCAGCTCCCTCCTGGATGAAGAAGGGGCCCGGGCCATCATTCTCAGAGCCCCAGCCATAACCGGGGAGGCTAATCCCCGCAAGTGACGCCTTGAAATCATAGCCGGGCGCGTATCTAAGAACTGCGTGTGGGGAAGGGCAACAACTCTGGCCTTGATCAAGACCCGACACAAGATATGATCATGGTGATAGCTGCACAAGCGCGAGAAAAAGAGTAGATCATTCAAAAAAGAAAGATGAGAAGAGAAGCAGCCCAAACCGTCCAACTCCTTCCGAAATGCCCCCAGTCGGCGCCGCGTGGGGCTGGGGAGCGATTCACGTGAGCTCTCAGGTTCCGCAAATCGGGGGAATCGGGGCAATCGGGCCCGGATTGCGGCACTTCGTCCAGTCTGGAGCCGCGAATTACTAGCAGTGCTAATCACATTGTATTACTAGCTAGCTATGTTAACTACTCTGTCTAGAGTTGGTCTTTGAGTGGAGCTTAGTACGAGTACTAAGCATTACATTTACTAACAGTTTAGTTAAAGTATACAATAGTCAATGCACTTTATAGTTGGTACGAATTGCCATTTTGAGTAGAGTCAAGACATTTTAATAAATAAATCAAGTTAATACCTTTATTTGGCACCTTCAAATCATTGGTCTTTATCTGTATAATACTGTCAATATATTCTAGACTTACTATATTGTGGTGGAGGTAGTAGTAACTAACTGGTAAATAACTACTAAGTACATTCCACTGGCAACGCCCTCACCGCCTCGGGCAGAACGCCAACTTCTTTGGCGTAAACACGCATTGCCGCATCACCAGAGCTCTGCATCCTTCGTTTGTCTAGCTGTACTTTCCTCGGCCATACTAAGGCGCATTCTCCCCGGGCAATTCTTTCACTCTATCTCCTGGCTTCGGCCAGTGTCATGTGAAGGTTGAGAACACCAGACTCCAAACAAAAAAAATGTTCGCACCTCGAGCCGCTCGCCTTTCTCGACGCCGACAGAGAACCAGCTCCGACGATTCAGTCGGCCCACCCAAAGCGAAGAGACAACGTTCGGTTCTACGCCAATCCGGTGATACCACAGCTGCAAGCTTGGCTCGAGACAATGGTGTCGAAGTTCAGACCGCAACATCGGCCCTTTCCAGCGACCATGGCCTAGCTACGGACCCCACAGGTCTCGACTCGCATCTCCCAATTCGTGGCGCAAAACAGACCGAAGGTTCTAAAGGGGACTCGGAGGGAGCAGTTACACTGGTAGGTTGATTCGACCGTCTGAATGCCTGCCCGCGCCAAAGATCACCAAATTGCGAGTGCAGACTCCAAGACATGGCTCGCTGACACTGAAAATAGTCAAGCACCGATTACTACACTGTCAACCAACTCCCAGCCCTGCCAGATCAAATTCGAGGAGCACAGTCAGGTAAGGAGTTATGCATACGGCGAAGAATTGCAACAAGCGTTATTAACCTCAAGCCCTTTGGATGATGCAGATCAATTGAAATGCTTTTTTGCGCCCAATCATACCCACGCTTTAGCCTTGACGCACTCACATGCCATAGTATGGCCATATTCAGTCGCCACTTCGTCGCCTTCGCCTTCGGAAACATTCACCGTCTCGATCCCCGAATCATGCAGAGATCTATACGGACCTGTACCCGTTGGTGCCCTAGTATCCACCGCTACTGGAGAGCATCCCGGCCTTCTAGTTATCATTCCCTCGACAGGAAAAATCATATACTGGGAGACAGTATCGAGCGCGGCATCTTTGGCATTGTCTCGACAGAAGCAAAATGGAATTCAAGGATCTACTCCTGGGCTGCTATCTGGAGAAGTCGCTGTGGAAGTCATGAACTGTGAGCCTTCAGGACTTATCGTGACATTTTCTTCCGGAAGGACTGCGCATGTTACTCTGAGAGACCCTCAGGGTAAACCCTCTGTGCTGGTCAACTTCCTCAGAAGTACCGGAGGCGGTGGTGGTGGACTCCTAGGTGGACTTAAGAGTGTTTTGGGAGGTGGATATTGGAGGAAAGAGGTCACCGCTGTTCGCCCTGGTGCTTCTCGCCAACGTGGTCAGCGAGACGTTCTTGTTGCGACCTCGACTGGCCTGATGGAGATATGGAGTACCCACTGGAACCAAGGAAATGCCCTGAAAAAGAAGTACGACATCAAAGAGGATATCGCTGCTGCGTTGCCATCCAATATGAAAACCGTGAGCGAGCTCGACTTCAAGGTCATGGATTTCGCTTTTTCTGCTCAGTCTTCCGACGAGCCAGAGTCCGATGAGTCGTGGACCATTTTCGCCGTTGTCAGCACTCCTCAATCTCTCGAAGCTAAGACAATGTTTGTCGTCAAACTGCAATTATCTGGAAACGAAACCCGTGTCCAGGCTACGTTTGCTGTGGGCCTACACAGCATCCCAGTCATGGGTCATGACTTGAAACCCAAAATTCTCATCACAAACTCGGAAGATACTGCTTTCATCATCCTCGGACAATCTCTCGTTGTCTTGTCCCTCTCGGCCATTGATGAGTCCCCAACTTCGCAACTCCTGCACGACTCACAAAAGCTACCACTCCCTTTCCAAGACACAATCCATCTCCGTTCTGGCAAGGAATTCGAAATATTGGGATATGGCCCCGAGGACCGTTCTGATAATGAAGAAGGCTCCTCTTGTGTCATCATGCTTCGAAACTTTGGTGTTGTCCGAATTGATGTGACGCCTCAATATTCGACAGATCACGAGGTGGAGGAAGGCCCAGTCACTGCCAAGCACAAACTTGAGCAGGCTATCTTCTTCGGTACCATGGCAAAGAACCCTCTGAACTTGATGGGTGACGGAGGCCTCGACTTCCCTGCTGAAGAAATTGAACAAGCATCTCTGGAAATCTGCAGAGAGCTTCTTCAGTCCGAGACGCGATTCATTCCAATCACTGCCATATCCATTGAACAAAATTTACGGCTTAGAGCCAAGGCCCTCAGTGACCTTGCCTCTCTTCTGTCGAAGAAGGGTAACCCCTTGGGTCGCACGGCTAGATGGGAGCTTCTTTGGGGTGCGGAAAAGCTTGCCTCCCAGCGGGCTATGTGGAAGATGGAAGAAGGCCTCCGAGCCAAAAATGAGGGGCTTTTCCTCGGCCAGGTTATTGATTCCATGAACCCCAAGTTCAAGACTCCTCCAAGCGGTGACATCGACCCCGTTCGTCAATGGTTCCTGAAGGATACGTTTCAAATGGAGCATATCGTCCCATGGATCAAGCATTCAGTCAAGTCCCGCAAAGGCAATTCCAAACAGACACGCCGGAACTCAGAGCAAATCCTAGAGGCTAGCGAACTTTTCCTCGCCGTTACAGAAACAGCCTTCCGATATCGCGATGACCATGCCGCGATGTATGGTCTGGGTGATGATTTTGTAGAGGATGGCGTCCTTGCTGACGGATACGATACTCTGCCCGAATTCTGGACATCCCGACGAATGGGATATGCTGAGGCGGGAGATCTTTTGGAAATCGAAATCGACAGTGTCCTGTCTTGGGTGCAACAGAAGAAATCTAGTTCCGATGCACCTGACGGGCAAATCGCCAAAAAGCTTGCGGAAAACAGCGCTCGTCACCTTCGAGCTGTTGGTCAAATGCATCGCGAGCGAACACGCTGGCTTGCAGCTCAAGATGATGCCAAGCTCAATGATGAGAGTGTTTCAATTGAGCAGTCTTTCGCCAAGGAACGTAAATGGTCACTATTCAAGCTTGCGGGTATTGGACACCTCCAGGATGCTATTGTGCTAGCGGAACGCTTCCGTGACATGGAAGCTCTGGTCGAACTCATTCTAGAATTGTCTGATCAAGTTAAGGACTACGCTGAGAAAGGGTTGGCACAGGATAACGTCGAGACATCTGTTTTTGGTGTCGCTCCCATCGGTAACAGTGTTGCTGATGTTGAGCGCCGAGTCGCACTGTATTTCGACAAATTCGGCGAGCCCTGGTCGGATGCATACTTCTCACGGCAGATTTCTATGGGAAATCCCGGAGCCTTGCTTTCAATGAGAAAGTATCAACGATCTGTAACTGGCTTCCTGCGAAAGACACCCGCATATGCTAAACTGAGCTGGATGAACGATGTGACCGGTGAGGATGATTACGAAACCGCCGCTAAATGCCTGGAAGACCTGGCAATCAGCAGCGAAAAACAACTCTGGAACCACCATGTGGAGATTTCGCTGGCGAAGCTCAGCAAGTTGGCTTCAAGCGAGAAGAACCCTTCTCTCGGTAAAGCTGCCGGTTTCCAAGAAGACATCAGCCGTCTCGACGACTCTATCGCCATCGACGAGACTCAAGACAAGTTATACTACTACATTCGACCATTCACCGATGGTGCGATCGATCACAAAGCCGAACAAGAATTAGCGCTCGATTATTTCGGTGGCTACCTGGTAGAAGATCGTCCATCCCTTCACGAAATCCTAGGCGACGCCCTCTCCTCTCTAGTCAACCGAAATATCATCAAAACCGACGGACTTCTCGACATCCTTACATTGATTGGTTATGTTGAGGTTCCAGAGGAAGTGGACAACGACCTTTGCGGCCGCGAATTCTACTCAGCTCTGCGTGTTCTCGATCATAGCCGATATGCCCAGCAAGACCCATCATATGTTTCTGCCTTGCGAAAGTTGATTTGGCGACGATGCATGATCAAGGATGATTGGCATGCCCGCGGTAAGGCCGCTGAGGCAGCCAATGGAGACTCGGATAGTGCGACTCGTGACACCTCTCTTTACCAGACCTTGTCGTCCTGTTTAACAGGTGAGTTTGACATGGCACAATGCCGATATTATTTCTTTCAATTTTTTCTTTTCATACTAATCTGACATGTCTACAGAACACACTGGATCTAACATACATCCCCTTTTCGAACCATTGTCTCCTGCCGAAGCATTAATGGCTGACTCAGAGTCGGACATTCTTGTCTCGCGTTTCCGTCCGGAACAACGGGATCGAGTAGCTACCGACCTAAAACAGGAAGACAACATCCTCCGTGAATACATTGAAGTCGGAAAACTTGATTTCTGGTACCAAAACCTCGTTGACTCGATCAAATCTACCCAAACAGATGTTTCTATTGAGGATGTGAATGATAACGTTTCATAAGGCGTCCCACGCCTTCATACGGGGTGGTGTGGTTGACGGTTGACGTTGACGTTCATTTAATACAATGATGTGACTTTTCCTTTTTGTTAGGTCTGTGGCGGTGCTAGAGGTTTCATTGGTCTACAGGCTGGAATGATTTGTATTTGTAGCATTTACGGAATATTTGAGTCTTTTTCTTTCTCGCTTCCACTACTTTTATCACACACACGTATGCTACTCTTGCGTAACCATTGGTTTATTTGAACAAGGACTGTCATCGATGGATACCCCGCCTTCGATCAGCACATTCGGAGCTGGACGCGTGGCACAGACTCAATGGACGTACGAGTATGACAGACAGCCCGACAGCCGTGAGCTTGACGAGCTCCGCTCCTCTGCTGGCCCCGCCGTCTCTAGCGAATATCTACAAACGAGTATCAGAATGATTTTAGTCCCCGGCCTTGGGGTAGGGTTGTTATTTTATCTACAAAATCGATCGATCAAATCATATGAAATGAATTCTTATTCAAGCACTTAATAAACAATCGTCAAGGAGATATGTAGAAGTTGTTGACACAATAATAGAAACAATGAGAGAAGGTCTCAAAAAACCGCCGTGGCACCCATGGACCGTCAATTCAATTCAGTTCATCTTGGAGTTGCCGCCATTCTCGCTAGCACTGCTACTACTAGCGCTATCGACTTTGGTGACAGTTTCACCATTCTCATTAACAACCTCGGCGCCATGAACTTGTTCTTCGAAGACGGGTTCGGGGTCGATGGTCTCGAACTTGGTTCGGAAGTCGGCGAGACCTTGGGTACTGCTGTTTGAACGGCGGCGGGCTTTGTTGAAGGTGTAGCCGTAGTCGTGGACTTCGTCGCCGTCACGGCCCCTTTATGAACAAAGATGAGTTAGCTTTGATATGAACAGCAGGGGTAGACACGGAGCTTGCGGGGTAATGAGGTCGATGTGCCAGATAGGTAAGATGCAGTATATTATACTGCAGAAAGGAGTATTATTATCAACTTACCAGTTACCCTTCCCACCACCATCTTTCTTTGTCTTCTTCGGATCGGCATCAGTTGGGCCGGACTTGCCGAAGAATCGAGGAAGGTTATCCTGAGGGGTAATCACACCACCGTCAGGGGCCTGGTATTCACGATCATTGAATTTGTGAGAGCGAGTCACTGATGCACGTAAGTGATGGTTAGTATATAGTCGGCATAAAGTTCCAAATGCAAATACAATGCAATTGCTGATGGAAGGGAAGTACTAACTGATGATAGATGAAGATGTTATGGATGGATGAGAAAGGAAAGAAGGAGATGGAAACAGCTGAACCAAAGCAAACCAACCAAAAGGCTGTTTGGGTTGACCTCGCGTGACTCGTGACCTCATAACCCCCGGAAATGCGGGGGGTTGCACTAAGACCGGCCCCACCAACCTTAATGCATCATGACGAGGGAAGCAGGCGGTGCTAACCCCTAGGAGTACTGTTTGTATTGGAATGTTTGGTGGAAATATGTTCCTGTTTTGTTCAGTACTGTTCTGTTGATACCCCTTACTTTGAATGTAGATTTATTTCAAAGAAGTGGTTTAGTAGACGAAGTGAATTGATCTAGATAGATCATATTATGGGTTGATGTATCACGCCATAAACATCACGCCATGAGCCAAACAATCAATAATCACGAATTGTACGATTGCGTTACTGTCTTCACTGCGGGAACTCAATTCATTGAAACGATTGCGTGCGTGAATCTCTGAATTAACTGCTCGGCACAATTGTCAAAGATAAAGTCAATTACTATTTAGAATGTCTTGGCATTCTAACTGCGCATTCCAAGTATAAAAAAAGATGTCACAGAGTATTACTCTGTATAATGATATTGTAATAATTATAAGTGGAAAGAATCGAAGTAATCTAAAACAAGTAATAGAGAGAGGCTATCTCTCTAGAAATTCTTAATGAAGGTGTTAATGCAAAGTGTCCAGTTCTAGACGTGATGAGGCGCCTTCTTGATGATATGTCGTCGGCGTACAACTGGTGCGATAGAGCTGGAACTAGAACCACTGCTCGGCATGGGAATAGGGTCCGGTGAGGATGGAGGAGGTGCTGGAGGGGCCGTTACAGATGACTTTGGTGGAACGGGAATTGACGATGTTGCAACTGGAGCCGAGGAAGAAGAAGAAGAAGCAGAGGATAGGGGAGTTGATGATGGTGAGGACAACGATGTCGACGAAGAGGAATGAGCAATTGATGAAGAATGCACCGGGGTCGAAGAAGAGGGCTGGTCCCAAGATGAGGGCCGAGGAATAGTCGGAAGAGGCGACGGGAACGATGAAGGGGGTGCAGATGTCAAGTAATGAGGCGCAGGCTTTGAGTAGCTGGGCACTGAGTATGTCGGAGCACTGGAGAAAGAACCGGTAGGAAGACTGGGACCGGCGTTAAATCCAGTGCAGAAGGTAGGCAAGGTATAGACATATGACTGGAAGTATTAGCGGGGAATGTTAATGCATTGAGAAAAGAGTTGAACTAACGGCAAGTGTTGCACTTAGGAATGGGCTTTCAGTCTTGTCTTTGACGGCAGCTTCACCGATCAAGGCTGCGCCAACCGAGGGCAACAGCTTGACAGCTTCATGTTTTCCTTTCTGATCGGGACAGGCGTCGCCAGATGCTAAAAAGATTCAAGTCAGTTTTGAGCATTATCACAAATAAGGGGTTATAACATACTAGCTGCCAACGAGACAGTTGCACCACCAAAGGGCTGAAGCTTGACCCCAATGTCAAATCCGTGATCTGTGCCATATCAGTATGTTGCAAATTGCTAACAAAAGAGCAGAATGTCTTACCAAGAGCCTCCAAAGCAAGCTGAATCTTCGCAAAAAGATCCAATTCAATCGAACCACTCAGCGCAGCATCAACAGTGAACTCTTTAGGAGTAAACTTCGGCTCCCACCCACTTTGCGAAACATCAGGATTCAACAAATCAATCGTCATCGAAGCTGAATCATCAAGACTCAAAGTACCACCCGTAGTCATTCCAGCACTCCCCTTCAAAGGACCAACAGAATATCCCCACCCAAACTCAATCTCAGGCCCAAGATCCAAAATCCCACCCGCAATCGAAATCCCATCAATTGGAATCGTTCCCAGGGGGTAAGTCTTGCTTATCTTCCCAGGGAGATTGGCAACAATACCAACCCGAGGTTCGAATACAGCTTCAACACCATGGGGGGATAATTCAAGTACAACATCTTTCGGAATACCCATCCAGGTCGAAATATGAAAACCAAACTCGAATTCTCCTTTCGTACCACAACCCCAACAGTCGTATGAGAGTTTAAGAGAACCATCACCGACTTGGACATGACTAAGTGGTAAATCATGATTAACATCAAACGAATAACTCTCATCCAAATCGCGTTTCGTAGAAGCAGGACGACCGCCCACAAAAAGTTCGTACGAATGAGAAACCTTCTTCCAATCACTAGCATGACCAATTGCTTTGATACTGTTTGAAGGATCATCAAATTCAACATCAGTAATGATAAACGGTAAACGATCTTCATTCCACTCGCAATGTCCCTGACCAGCAACAAGGACAAATGTTCTATCTTTCTCATCATTGACCCATTGCCAGGCCTTGGCGCCGTACTTGTATGCCTGATCGTCGTCGAAGTTCATGGTTAGACTGTGTGGTGTGCATTGTGTTGATTTAAGCATAGGATGGAATTTCTCTAGGGAGATGATGTTTTCGTGTTTGCCTGGGTAGAAGGTTGTGAAATTTCCGAGGGCGTATCGACTTTTGCCGGTTGATCCTATAGTCATTTCGCGTTAACAATTAGCTCTCGTTGTAGGATGCTAGAATGGTTTGAGCTTTAACGTACCACCCCATAAGAAAGTCTCCGAGCTGAGGAGATCTAACTTGGAATAATCATTGTCTCGATGAACATTATGACCTCCATTTTGGGTCAGACTAAGGGGTTTCAGCTCAACAGCTGAAGTGAGAGCTTGGAAAAGGCCAAAAGCCAGCCAGGAAATGCTTCGAAATCCCATTTTGCACTGCTTTACAGTGTAGAAAGGTATTATTGCAAGTGGCCTGGAAAAAAGAGGAGTGACCCTTTGACTTATATTGACAATCTACTAGTATGGGAGGATCGATTCTATTAAGCTTCAACTAACCAATCCATCAATAGAACCCACAAAATCACCGCACGTTTATTGAACATCCTTCGTATGCACTGCCCTCAATCCTAATCCTTGAAAGGATCAAGGATCCGATACGAAAAAAATGCCCCGTTATTCTTCATTTGTTGGCGATCCCTACCCGCAGTACATACTTACTGCCAGTGACGATCCCCTCGTTCCTGCGCATGGCCCCAACAGGGGTGGAGATAATTTTGAAATAAGAACCAACAATATCACACTGAATTAGAGTGGCAGAACTTAGGCTCTGGAATAGTATATTAAATGTAACATGGATTTGTTTCAGGGTATTTCTGCAAGAAAGGTTGATTATGAGATACTCGAAGTGTGGTGGAAACCTCGTATTCAGATGCTTATCGTAATTTCAACGGCCCGTGTTCCCGTTCTATTCTTGACAGTTGGCTAATACGAAAAGGGAATTCGTGATGAGCTAAAAGTCTTGGAGAAGCTTAGATATACGATGATTTTTTGCAAAGAATATAATTGTGATTGCTTCGCTAGTAGTGGGGGCGACAAAGTTGGATAGATTAATGATACCAATTGCACTGGCGAGCTCATTTCAACCTCTCGTGTCGGCTCGTGTTCCAAAATATCTTACGGGATACCCACTTCAGGGCGTGCAGATCTTCTTGATAGAGCCTCTGAGTGCTGATCTTTACAAACGAAAGGTTCTAAATTCTGACACGGTGCTTTTTGACAGATTACTATTTGGTTGCGGATTTGATCCTTCAAAAGGTAAATCTTCTTCGGTATGGCCTTGTGTTTCGCATAGAGGATTATTGACAGGAGTTTCCTTTTTGGAAAGACGTTTGAAGTTATCGAGGTAAGTCTGATTTATCGTCAAGTAGTACTTTTATATTGAAATGTTTCTCAGGATAGCTACCGGCGTCACAGTAGCAAACTTTGTACCTTGAAGACACTGCTTTCCTGGTAGATCGCTTGTTTCAATCAAGTTATATTAGCTTCAGGAAAGAGGTAAAACACAACATTCAATCTTATGTAGAAGAATAATCTGCTGAGCTGTTCGGGGAATATTCTATATTTTTTATTCAGTGCTACACCCGTACTACACCCCGCATGAAGTCTGCACAAGAGAGAGGGAAAAGTAGAATCGTATAACCTCCTGTTCCAAACAGTCCAATTTCCCCCACATTTTATAGCGAAAGATCGATCAGATAATCTTAGATTAACTAGGGCAGCCATGTAACCCATGACGAGATATCTTCAAGTACTACTACAAGTATAAGTGGCAAATTACTATTGCACATACTCAGGCAGGGCAGGCTGCCCTGCCTCTCCTTATGAACAGAGGAGCAAGGCAGCCAGCCATTCGGGATATTTCAGCGAGGCCCCAAATATCTTACCGCAAAAGGCTTGCTTAAAGCTTGACATGTCTGGGATTCTAGCCTAACGTATCAAAAAATAATTGATTTTACCCAGCAAAAAGACGCGACAGGGCGTTATTGATCCCTTCATCGCATTCAAGGGGTGAAGGCGAGGGTGAGGGAGTGGCTCGGGCGGCAAACCTTCTGTTGCGCCAACGTTTCAGCAAGGAAAAGCCCTAACTGACCCATCCAATAAAAAGGCCAATGCACCTTACAGTGAATCAATGCAGGAACAATCGAACAATAGCTTTGTCTTTTTAAGTCTTTTGACTGGTTCCAATGAAATAGGATGTGTTTGAGGGACAATGGATTTGAACGAGTTATGTCATAGATCTCTTGTATTGTAGGAGGTCGACATACTACACGCTCCGCTCCGCATTCCCCGTTCCTCATCCACCAATATGAATGCCTCCACCGAGTGAATTGCCCTTGTTTCTAACCCGCCACCTCCCATCCCCCATAAATTATGTGAAGGTGAAATGCGAGTCCGAGCGGGTGAGGATATAAGGGGAATCGTCTTCCTTTGTGTTCATGATATTCTTCATCGCATATCACTTCAGTCCATCCAATCATCTACCTGATATAGTTGCCGGCAGTTACAGAGTATACAACTATACCTATCAACATCACCCTCAGCTCTTACTTCTTACTTCAAACCAACAAAGCAACAATGATGCACTCCATCCTCACTTCATCACTCGTGTTCTCTCTCGCCCTCTTCTCCACAGCAGCTCCAATCCCATTCTCTCTCGCAACAAAAGACACCACCCTCACAGAAGCCCAAATCGTCCAAATCGCGCCTAACTCCAAAACATGCGACGACGCCCCAGCTGAAGGCGAATGCGCTACAGCAAAGACAGCCGCTGTATCTATCTCCCAATCCTTCGACAGCTACAAAGTCACCAATAAAGCCGAACAAGCTGCCATTATTAGCCTGATGGCTTTTGAAAGTGACGATTTCAAATACAACAAGAATCATTTCCCTGGTACACCAGGACAAGGCAGTAAGTATACCTAATCTTACTCAATACCATTAATATTATATTCAAATGATCAAAATCTAACCTGCTATCCAGCCCGCAACATGCAATCCCCATCCTTCAACAAAAAATACGCCAACAGTATCCCCGCCCTAAAAGACAAAATCGCACCCGTGGCAAACAATCCCGCCGATCTCCTCGATCTCCTCCGGAACAATGAAGTCTACGATTTTGGATCCGGCGCTTGGTTCCTTACGACTCAGTGTTCTAAGGATGTGCGTGCAGCGTTACAGGATGGTTCGGAGACGGGTTGGCAGAAGTATATTAGTGATTGTGTTGGGACTTCGGTTACTGATGAGCGGAAGCAGTATTGGGAGAGGGCTGTTAAGGCTCTTGGTGTTTAGGTAGGGTGCTTGAGTGAGGTGCCTATCACTAGTAGTATTGTGATACGTTGATTTAGGTGGACTGGTATATCGGCAGGTCCGATCCGGTTATGAGAGGCGTTCTGTTCGGCTTTTTTTTTCTGTCTGAATTCTGCGAGGAGTTTGAGATTGGTCTTGGTATTGGAGCTGGCTCTTCGTGGGTGTCTGGAGTTATGCTGCTTGCATGTTTGCAGAAAGGATTACTGCTTTGTCTTATGAATTATGTCGTTATTTTTATACATGAACAAGCCATCAATGATACATTTCTTTTTTGATTCTATCAAAGATTCTTGAACCCGTTTCTATAAACTATCAACGCAGGTAACAGGTAACAGGTAACTTGGTATCTCATCCAATCCATATTCTCATATCATAAGCGTATAAGCGTGCCAACTTTTATACTTTTGCATCAAACAAAATCCGATTTTGTTCGAATTCAACTTCGAATTTATAGAACACCCTTAGTACTAACAATATCACCAGCACCAACCTCACCAGCTATTCTCCGAGTACAAGCCGTACGAATAGCAACCGCAAGAGCCTTAAACGCACTCTCAGCACGGTGGTGGTCATTATCACCATATGTGCAACCAACATGAAGAGTGACGTCGGCGGCCTGAGCGAAACTCTGCAAACCGTGGGTAATCATTTCAGTGCTGAGATCACCGATCTTCTCGCGGCGGAATCCAAGGTTGATGACGGCCCAGGGACGACTTGACAGGTCGATGACGGCCCAAGAGAGAGCCTCGTCTAGGGGTGCATCACCGCGACCAAAGCGCGCTAGTGATTGGCGGGCTCCGAGGGCTTGTGTGAATGCTGTTCCGACGGCTAGGAAGGTATCCTCGGTAGTGTGGTGGTCGTCAACTAGAAGAGAGAGGAATTGATAAGCGGTCTGGAGGTGTAATAACAGGGAAGCAATTGCTGCCGGCGCAACTTACTGTACAGATCGCCCTTGGCGCGAACAGCCAGACTCATTCCAGAGTGCTTGGCCAGAGCATGCAGCATGTGGTCCAGGAACCCAATTCCAGTGCTGATGGTAATTTGTTGAGTCGGAGTGAACTGAGTGGCATGACCGGCATCCTTAGGGGGAACAATTCCCTTCTTGGCTGCCTCTGCTTCTTCGGGATCTGATGGTGGGGGGAAATGAGAGGAGGGCTCGTAGGGTGGAAGGACGCCACCGTCGAGAGAAAGTGATACTTGGATTTTGGTCTCGTTGGTGACGCGTGAGACGACGGCGGTACGTGCTTGGAGAGACATGGCTGTCGGTGAGAATTGATCTACCGAGTATATGTAAAATGTAAATGTAGATGTAGGTGGATGTGAATGTAATCATACTTGGGATTTATCTGACTCGCCGCTTCTCCGGGGAAATGTTGATCCGTTGGTCTCCAACCATTCGGCATCTGCTCCAAAGACCGGATTGATTTATTCAATTTCATTTCGTCTTTAAATCACTGGCTGGTCCAGCTCTGCAAATATCCTGTCTCTTCTCAATTCGTCAACACTAAACTCAGCTCAACCTCCCCAGTTTCCCAATTGCATCGCTCTTCATCACATCGGCTTCCCCGCCTCCGAGCTCCATCATCATCTACGGAGACCACCAGATCTTATGAAGACTATTCAACCCTCCTTGCATCAGACAACGGTGAAACAAACTCAATCCCAGCCATCATGCCTCCTCCATCCAACCAAAGAGCCGACATCGAGCCCCCGGCCGAAGTCACTACCCAAGCAATGATGGGCTTCATGACCGGTGTGTTCCGCGTATGTATACCCAATTGAAATGCAGTCGACAGTCCTCTGTACACTGTAGACCGCTGTTAAGCAATAAAACTAACTCTTACACAGTTCGGATCAGTCTCCATATTCGCGCATATGATCTTGAATCTCCCACACCCATTCATCTTCGCAGCACCAACACCACCAACCACCCAATCCCAAGCCCAATCCCGACCCCGACCATCAATATTCTCACGTGAATACATTCGTTCACGACTCTTTTACCGGCCACTTGAAGGATTTTCAGAATGGATTTCGCCAGGTTCACGCGTTTATCGCGGCTTGACACCGCAATTCAAGGTGTTCCTGCAGATCGCAGCTATGACACTTGGTGGCTGCATTTGGGCTGAAAGACGTGTGACGGAATATATTGAATTGATGAGACGGATTAAGAGGGCTGAGAGACTTCAGATTGAGCGTGAGCAGGGATCCCGACCGTAGCCGACATGACCTGACTCGTGAAGTACGGGATATACCTACACCTACACATAAGAATCTACGGAGTACATAGACATACAGTACCGAGTACGGAGAACAGTCTACACCGACGGAGTATCTGCATGAGATCGACAGTCTCGTATCTGCGAGACTACCCGAATAAGTAAACATGCTTTCCCGAAGACTACTGTATACAGGTTCTTTGTCTCCTATTCAAAGGAATTACTCCGTACAGGGTACTCGGACTAGTACCCGGGGTTCTATGAACTATGACGCAGACATATGACGCAGTTTGATGCCACGCGAACCGAAAACAAATTTGCATCTGGAGATGATTCAAGCTTCGGAAGCTTGCCCCCTTGTGGCGTTGTCGATCTATTGCGATCTCCATCTTTCGTGGACCTACCCCATCTACCGGTACTTACCCCTGGGGAGTCCCCAGCTCGAGGACGGAGTGAGGTCGATCTTGTGGATCGGAGATCAGTATAACAGCAGTCCACTATGGAGTACAGTCCGGAGTACGGAGTACGGGTACTCCATACGGACTGTACAGCACTGAGTAACTAGATATCTTTGTACAGTTCATAATTACATACTATGCATATCAGCAAATCAAATCAAATCACAAATACTATTATAGTACAGTATACAGTAAGCGCCAACATGTTCGTGCGGGCAGATAGACTACGTTAGTCTATAAAATTCGCAAGACTACAGGATATTCTATTGGTACAGGCAACACCCCTGCGATAGTGGGCTGCACTATGTACTTTTAGCGGATGCACTCCTTGGGTGGAGTACGCCTCTTACGTGGCCAAGAAGCCCCAATCTCGCGAATGCGGATGCAATTCGACATGTCGCGAACACATGTCTCATACCTATGAGCAGTGGTTGGTCTTTGTTGAGTGATTCTATTCATGTACTCTGTATACGAGTGGTGTTTACATTATACCCCCGGTGGGATCTCATACATGGGATGTACTCAGATAGAATAGATAAATTAGTGACGACTTCACTAAAAAGAAATTATTAGAAGAATAAGCAAATATAGATAACAGTTACCGTTATTCATATTCCTTTTTCACGGAATAATAGAATAATGTATTCTCTACTCCGCTGTAGAGCTGAAACATGAGTTGGGGCGACGACCGTTTTGCTGCATCCGGCCATTCCTCACCTCCTTTTTCTTTCCTCCGCCCAGAGAGACCGTTGGATCTCGCTGCAATCGTCCGATCAGCAATAGAGTGCCTAGGTAGGTACTATAGGTACTATTGAATTCGGGAATCCTTTGAGACTCAGAGTTCAGACAGTACTCTACTCTGCTTACTCCGTAGTAACTACTGCCTCATCTCCTTGACTAGTTGATCGGCAATTCTGACCTCATTCTGGATCAGATCAACCTCCAAAGTTAAGAACGATCTTCGACGAATCATTCTATTGATCACCGCTTCTCTGGACAGCACTCAGTCATAACTGTTCTGCTGCTCTGTTGTCTGTTTTAGTGAGAGTTGCCCCTTCCGGCGAATCTACAATAATCTTCGACCTTTCGGTGCAACCTTCACTTCTCTTCGCCACATTGTTGACACTGACAATCGACTCTGCCCACGCGTCTTCCTCTGCTTTTAACTAGTTAACTACTACTTCTCTCCTCAGTCCCGCTTTTCGTGGAGTTCCTCTACTAAGCATTCTGTCAATTGCTTCCATGGCGTCTTGAAGCTGTATGTTCCTTGTCTTGTCTTGTCCCTGACCCCCGGTCTCTCTCTTTCTCCTTCTTTACTCTTCTCTCCCTCCTCTTCCTCTCTCTTCCTCCCCCCGCCTTTTCACCAACCTCCCCCCAGCACTTCTGGAACTTTCTATGAATTGTTCTTCCTGACTCTGTCATGTATATACCCGTCTTTGCTAATTGACACCCAGTGAGAACGACGTTGGGGTCGTCAATGGGATAATCCCGTTTCTCACCATTCTCCGCCGACTTTTCGACGCCTACACTCGCTACTTCGCCATTTCTAAAAGAAACACTCCCACTCGCTACCCTCCTGCACACTTTCGCCATGGCCGAATCCAATAATGGCCAGAAAGAACGAAGAAAGAGCTTCAGCATGTTCAGTCCTTCCTCGGCTTCCTCAACCCCGCTTCTTCGGCCTAAGATTCACGACCGAACCCCTTCCGATGATACCTTGACGAAAAGCAAGAAGACCCGTCGTAACTCGGGTTTCTTTGGCCGGTCCCAAAGCCCGAATCGCTGGTCAACGGGTCCTAATGTCCTCCGCCGAGCAGGGACAGCAAACTCGGAAGTGGCCGCCTGGTCTGCGGCCATGTCTTCTGCTTCCACTTCCACACCTACTCCAACAGACACCTCTCGACCTCCCCGCAAGTCCTTACAAAAGAAGCGTACCTCAGTATTTGGCTCTTTGAAATCTCTACATTCGCTGGAAGACGATGTTGATCCTCTCAGTGCCTCTGTCGGGTCACTTGGGGACGAACAGGCTATCATGAGTCCCCGAAATGGGATCTGGTCCTCGGCAATCCTCCATCACGGCGCAATCCAAACAACTGGCGGTATGTGGAGAAAGAAAAGCCAATACTTAGTCCTCACCGATTCCCACATCGTTCGTTTCAAAAACCAGGCCAAGGCGGCCGACGCCTTCCCTTCAATCCCGCATTCGTATGCACGGGCTCCTGCGTCGCATCGTCAATCCGTCGCCTCCATCAGTTCACTACAGGATATGCAACTCATGGTTGCGAATGAGGCTTCTGCAGGAATTCCGTTAAACAGTATCATTGCTGTCTATATGCTGGAAGATGCGCGGGTTTCCCCCACGGTCGAGGTAGCCTACCTTGATGAACGAACTCACAAGGCTGCCCTGGTTCAAATGCAGACGGCTGATTTACAGGATCTTCAGCTTTGGATGGTTGGTATTCGTCAAGCGGCGCAGATGGCGCGAGCAAACGACCCTCTGCCTTTTGACCGGGGCTCGGTTGAGTATGTAACAAGGGTGTTGGAACACGAACGAGATTACGACCCGGCTGTATTCCGAATGTTCCGGGTCATACAGATTGCTTCCAGCAAGTCTCCGACTCGTTCGTCTTCCGATGACCTTACCAAGCTCTCGCCTACTGGTTGCTACCTAGCTATTGGTTTGCACAAGGTCCACTTGGTTCCGATGCAGAAAGCAGCCAATCGTTCCTCTGCCGTTTCGTTGTCTGATGTGGAGACTACAACTTCATTCGGTCTGATGAACCTGACCGGTCTGTCTATGGAATATGGTGACGATAGTCTACATTTGACGTTCCGGTAGGCATTACCCTCATCCTTATGCTGTGCTTTGCTGTGCTGTATCAGCTCATGCGGTGATGTTTGCTAACGATACACAGCATTCCTTTGAAGAAACCGTTCAATGTGTTCCTGGCTTCAGTACACTCCGTCGAAGTCGCGTGCTGGATCCGACAACACACAGAGTACCTGCGCCCGCTCTGGACACAGCAGCCGTATGATTTCGTGGTACCACGTGAACTACAGAACGAGGAAAATTTCCCTCCCGTCGCTTTGGATGAAGACTATGGCTGTTTCGACCGCACTTTGGTTGCTTACTCGGCTAGTTATGATATCGATACATCCAACATTCGTTATACAATTGATCTTGAATGCGAAGATGCGCCATGCTTTCGCCTTCTCCGACCAGCGTCTCCCAGGACGTCGCGGTACAGCGCCCATGAATTGATTGCTGTAATGCGCGCGCTCCGATACAACGAATCTTTCCGATCGATCTCATTTCGTGGGATAAACCTTGATCCGTTACAGGGTATTCGTGACATACATGGAGTGGATGTTGATGTTCATCTCGACCGAGCAGGATTACTTGTGAATATCCCGGGACAAACCAACTTAACTGTTCTGTCCCAGGAAGTGCGCGCCTTGGCATTGAAAAGTGCATGGCTCCGTCGACTCGACTTTTCATACTGTCTCACGCGAACGCCTAGTCCAACTCTGGACAAAGGGAGCCGGGATCCGGGCTGTGGTATCCCCGAAGCCATTTTCCCGGTTTGCCGTCGTGAATTGACTAGCGTGGACTGGGTTGTATTAAATGGAATCAAACTGGGCGAATCTGATCTGGATTATCTAGTTGATGCAGCATCACAACGAAAGAGTCATTTGCGAGCTTTGGAGGTTGGCGATTGCGGATTGTCTGTGCACGAAATTGATCTCTTGTTGTCTACGATTGTCGCACAAGAGTCAACCCTCGAAGCACTCAATATTTCTGGGGTACAAGGTCGATTGAACCCGGATGTGCTCCAACAGTATATTGGATACTTTGGCCAAATCAGAAAGATCAACCTTTCTCGAATCTCAAGAACATCGGGCTCTGATCCATTAATAACAGCAGAGATGCTGTTTAATTGGCGACTTGAAGAGCTCATCCTCAGCCGAACCGCAGTGAATCGCGAAACCGTCGATTCACTCGCTACCTATTTGGCCAGTGACCGTTCTCAGAATCTTCGCATGATCCGACTTGATCAGTGCGGTTTAACTGGAGAAGATGTTGCCATGTTCATGCACTCAATGTCTACCGGGCCAGACAGACCACGAAGTCTCCATTTACATGTTAACGAAAACCGTCTTGATAATGGCTGCTCTTTTCTTTTCGATGCAATTGCTAAAAATTTGACACCATCGCATCTTTCTATGCAAATGATAGATTTCAAGAAAGAGGAACATTTCCGACAATTGGTTGATTCACTACGCAAGAACAGTACATTGCGTTATTTGGATATTTCGAAGGCTTCGCTCCCATACGATGCCGGTCCGGAAACTTGCCGGGCATTGCAATTGATGTTTGAGGAAAATAATACTCTCGAGGCTTTGGATATTAGTGGAGAGTCTGCGCATCTAGATGTTGCGCGATTTGGGATTGGTCTTAATCTGGCTCTGACCGGTTTGAAGAAGAATACATCACTCAAGGTCCTGAGAATTGAGCATCAAAAGCTTGGTCTTCAGGGTGCAAATACATTGGCGTCTGTACTGGAAGAAAATGAATCACTACGTGAAGTGCATTGTGAGAATAACGATATCAACCTACAGTCGTTTACCGTGCTGGTCAACGGTCTGCAGTGCAACCGTACCCTACTCAGTCTATCCAGCATGGACAAAGACAGGCACATGTCACTCGACAAGGTCCGCCGAGAAGTTGACAACGTCCGTTGGGATGCAAGCAACAACCACAGCACAACAGCAAACTCAATTCGCCGCTCTCTACACGCAGCCATGGGTGTGAAAAGCCATCGTTCAAGACATCAATCAGCCAACTTTTCCGCATCACCCATCGAGAACTCACAACTCGCAACCCAAAACGTCGAACTGATCCTCCACTCCCTCCAACGCAAATGGGACACAGAAATCGCCCGACTACACCGCTACCTACTCCGCAACTACAACGTCACGCACGGAATCGAAGATCCCGAAATCGACGACGCAGCCAGTGACGGCCGTCCCGCAACAGCAGCCAGCCTCGGCACAATGCTAGACAATTTCAAATTCGAAGTTGCCGTCTCAGCCGACGAAGTCCACGCCTCACCTCCCGACGACTCTACCATCACCACCACAAATTCAATCCAGCTCTCCAACTCAAATGAAAACGAAATAACAGCCCTCCCCTCAACAGAACGCCGCGACTCCGAACCAAAACCAAAACTCAAACTCAAGTCCTCAAAACGATCCTTAACAGGAAGTCGAATGAAAAGCGTCCCCAATTTACGACCCCACACTGCCTCAGCTCAAGCCCAAACTTCCCAAATCCTCCCACCAGGCTTCGGCTCATCAAGTCCATCCTCAGCCCGTCTAGCCCTCCCCGTCCCACCACTTCCAGCAGCAGTCACAAAAGCAAGTAGTGTCCGAAGTGCACGAAGTTCAAGTACTGTTTCTACGGGTACGGGTAGTGCGCGAAGTACATATGGGACTGCGTCATCTACACTGAGGAATTTCCTTACGGGTAGTGCGCTAAAGGAAAGACGGCGTATTGAGGCTGAGGCTATGAGACCGGTTTGTGTTTCGAATGATAGTCCGCCGAGGTTGGATTGGGCGCCGCCGAAACTTGATTTGGGGGAACTTCAATAGGGGACTTTTGAGGTTTTGAGTGGTGGGGGATACATTGTACAGATGTACAGATGTACAGCAGGAATGCAATAAACTATTCCTGAAAAACAAAAAAGAAACAACAACACACAACAAAACAGCACCATTTCATTTCTTTGAATCGTGTTTCCACTTTCACGATTTTTGAGCGTATACGACTTTGCTCTATTCTCTACTCTTTTCCTTTCCCATCCAATTCACATTGAATTTGGAACTGAACTCGGACTTGGACTTACCCTCAATTCGATACCCATACCGTACCCAATATACTCACAACATTATTTTTATTTTGCGCCTGCCCTTGTTTCCGTTTTTGCTTTTGTTTCTGCTTTTGTTTCTACCAAGACAGGCCTCTGGTACCTTTTTGCGCCTCATTCTCGGCGTCATTCTTGTGGATATTTCTGTTTGTTTTACTGTGTTTTGCGAGGCGCCTGGCATTTCGAAGCGATGACTTGGCTTGGCTTGGCTTGGTTTGACTTGGTGTTAGCGTGGGTTTGTTTCTTTTCTTGCTTTGGTTGTTGTTTCAGGCTCTTGTTGGCCTGCCTTGGAGTATTATATTGTTTACGTTTTATATCCTAGTACTACTACCTATTACCTACTACCTACTATTACCCGTGAAAGCTCAATGTGACCGTGACTTGAACAAAACAATCTTCTCTCATGATAATCTTATCCATAATGATCATATGATACTACCTAGTATCATACTTAGTAACTAGTCAATGTGACTCACCCCGGGCAGTACCCGGGGAGGTCCCTCAAAGTTGAAACTGTCGACGAAAACTATCCATCCAATCCGGATTATCAGCAATAGTCTGATTCCAAGAATCCTCACAATCATATATAACCTTTCGAGCCTCAAGTTGAAACATATCATCAGTTGGTATAATTCCCTTTTGCATATTTGCTCGGGCAAATCGTGCTAGGTGTCGGGCTAGAATATCTGGGAAAGATCGCGGTGGTAGAATATCTCCATTCTCAGCATCAGTCTGCGTCTGCATGTGCGTTTGCGTCTGCCCCAAATCCAGATCATCCGTCGTGGTCCCCTCCAATTCCTGCCTCAGACCAACAGTATGCGTACTAATCTGATCAAAATGATCCCTCGTAGCACGGTTACTATCCGACGCCGAAAAAGGCTGTTGAGACCTCGATTCATCACCAATAAGATAAGGCGGTATAAAACTCTCCAACAAAGTCTCAATATAGTCCGGAAAAAATCCATGTTCACCTTTCCAATCACGCATTGTAAATCCTTTTCGAAAATGTCTTGATAAATGATCGGCTCTTTCTTTCCAGCTGTTTATTCGCGCATTGCAGAAGCCACAACGGCAACTGAATGGTGTTATTTCGTGACGCCATTTATCCAGATGTGGAGGTAAGAAGCTGTTAAGGCGATGGAAGACGCGCAGGTGTTGGACTAAATGATCTTTTCGTGCAAAGACTCGGGATTCACCTGAGCAGGCGCTATGTTTATGTTCGTCGAGATGTTCGGGTGAGGGATTTGGGAAATTGCAATATGCACATCGTGGCTCTCCTCCTCCTTCTTGTTCCATTCCTCCTTCGCCGGCCTCAGAATAAAAAACACCGGAACTAGGTGCACAAAACCAAGTTTCCAAATTAAGATGAAGAGATTTCTCATGACGGGTCCAATCATATTTATTTCTGAAAGAATCACAACAAAACGTGCAAGCGAATATGCGTGGTTTTTCAACAGGTTTCTTTTCG
The DNA here is from genome assembly GCA_020086695.1 of Penicillium sumatraense. Taxonomy (NCBI): domain Eukaryota; kingdom Fungi; phylum Ascomycota; class Eurotiomycetes; order Eurotiales; family Aspergillaceae; genus Penicillium; species Penicillium sumatraense. The sequence goes on along the minus strand of JAGIKU010000623.1, from coordinate 213,653 downwards.
ATGCGACCTCTTCTTCGACCTCGTGTTTGAGTGCGTGTTTCTCGGCCTGAATTTGTGGATCGGTCTGATCGACTTGATCGCTGAGATGTACCTGAAGAAAGACTGCTGGTATTGGAACCTGCAATTGAGCGTGACTTTCTGGAGCGAGAGTCCCCGGGGGGTATGTTGTCGGGAAGTGAGGCACGGTCTCCTAGTGTCCTAAGGATAGCTGCTATTGGGGCTGCTTCTTCTTCGGGTGGACTATTTCGCCATCTTTGTAATGGACTGGGAGATATTTCTGAGGCGGGAACTTGATATGGTCTTGTTTCTTGACCTTCTCTGCGGAAGCGGTATCTGCTTCTTCGACGAGGAAATGATGTTTGGCGAGGTAGACCAGAGTCTTGAATCAATTCATGGAAGTTTGGATTGGGGTCTTGTTGGTTATCACCGGCGTTTTGGTTCAGGTCTGTTTCGATGTTGTCGAATGATAGATAGCCAAATTCTTGGACGGGAGCATTCTGGGAGGTCGTATTGTCAAGATGATGATTGCAATCCCTGCTTGGACTAAGAAGATCATCAATCTCCCAATGAGTTGGTTGTTGATCAGTTAGATGTAGCGCATTAAGCGGTTGGACTGCATTTTCCATCTCATAGCCACCGTGTGGCTGCTGAACTGTTGCATTCTGATTGAATAGGGCATCAGAGGGCCTTGTTGGAGGATAATGGCTAGCCAAGCCGAGACCAGGACCATCTGATGCATTTAGATCTTCAAGATCTGTGAAATGCCCAATAGGTCTAAATCTCAAAATAAGCTCAGGCAAACGTATGTAATGGACATGGATAAACTAACCGCGGGGGATCATTCCTGCGTCCGACGCATCGTTGGTCAACTCGACTGGCCACAAATGAGCGAAAGGGGCGCGGGAAAGGATCCTCTATCTCATCCATGCCTTGATCCTAGTCAGGAAGACAGATAAGACTTAAATAGAGCAGGATACAGGGACATGAGAAGCGGTATCTTGGTCTCGATAGTTACGTTTGGTCGTGTATGGTGGCTTACGTGATCACAGCATCATTTTTTCCACGAAACCCTAATTGATCAATCAATGCGATTTGTATTTATTTTTTCTTGCATGATTAACATGATTGGGTCATAATATTTAAAATTCAAGCTTATGTTTTAGTGTCGATCACTATGAACTTTGGAAGTGGTGTACTTTGCAGGAAGGCCTTTGGCGGAACACTAGCATCCATGCTAGTATGATACCTTATGCTAGGGTACCTATGCGTACTATATTGATATATCGATGGGATTCAGGGAATACAGTACTCTGGAGATCAACTAAACCAATTTAGACAATAAAGCTCACCGAAACACACTTAATCAGAGTTTGCAAGTAAGGAGCATTCACCGACAAAGTGTCAAGATTGGCTGACAAAATAGGGCGTGAAACTAGGGCGTGTTCGCGGAGGAATATACGCCCTAGTGGACTTTCTAGTCCATCTAATCTCAATCCGTGGTTTCACTTCATGATGCCTTGGTCTGCCACATCTTTCATAATTGGCTCGGGTTTCAAGATTCAAAAGACTTCATTAACCTCAACTGAGAAAGCTGATCAGTATTTTATAGCTGGTTATAGATGGTACTTCTGGACCCATCAGGCCCCACAAAAAGGTGAGTGGTTAATTTGCCGTCCATGCAATACTTCCATTATTTGCCGAGGGTATCTCGTTGGCTATTCGGTTATACAGATACGATCTTGCAGGGTCAAGTATTATTCTGAGACATATCTATGTCTTTCAATATGTCTATGTCTTCTTTTCAGCTCGAAAACGGGGTTGGCTATACCCGTTCCAGTTTCTGGTTCAACTACTAGTGTAGTACACTATGCGCCTTATAAACACGCCTTAAATAAATCGAAGAAATATTTCTTGGGGATTAGAAATGCATCTTTGTACCCCGCTTTTCACTCCGAAAAATAAAGTAGGTACTTGAGCCCCATACCATTTATTATATCCTTTCAACTCACCTCGAAGCAAAGGTAAAAAGGGAAAAGATTCAAGTTACTACATAAGTTCGAAGCTTCTGAACTAAACACAACTACAATGACGCTCCCTGATATCGACAATACACCTGCGAAGGGGATCTCATATTTTACGCCAGAGCAGTCTATACCTGCAGGTACTGCAGCCAGTCCGCAGTCAACTGGCAAACAGCCCCCTGGCTTATTCAAGCCTCTGACCATTCGTGGCGTCACATTTCAAAATCGCCTAGGTGTAAGTTCTATCAATTCCACCGCTAGCAGCAACAGACCATTCTTCATGATGACACTTCTCTTTAAAACCTTCAAGAAAGCACTCAACTGATACATTCTAGTTGGCCCCTCTCTGCCAATACTCAGCAAAAGATGGCCACATGACAGACTGGCATCTCGCTCATCTCGGCGGCATCGCACAACGCGGACCCGGAATGATGATGGCCGAAGCAACAGCCGTAGTCCCAGAAGGTCGAATCACACCCTGGGATACAGGACTCTGGAAAGATTCTCAAATCGAACCACTCCGCCGCGTCATCGAATTCGTGCACAGCCAAAACCAGAAAATTGGCGTCCAACTTGCACACGCTGGTCGCAAGGCTAGTTGTATTTCTCCTTGGATGTCAGGAGGTGTTATTGCTACCGAGAAAGTTGGTGGTTGGCCAAATGGTGTTAAGGGTCCTAGTGATGTACCATTCTCGCCGGCGTTTCCGAAGCCAACGGCCTTGACTCTAAGCGATATTGAAGAGCTTAAATCTGCTTGGGTTGAGGCTGCTAAGCGGGCGATATTGGCGGGTGCTGATTTTGTTGAAATTCATAATGCACATGGATATCTTCTGTCCTCTTTCTTGGCTCCTTACTCGAACAAGCGAACTGATCAATATGGTGGATCCTTCGAAAACCGAATTCGACTTTCCTTGGAGATCTCGCAACTTCTAAGAGACGCCCTTGGATCTGAAATCCCCATTTTCCTGCGTGTCTCTGCAAACGATTGGTTGAACGAGACTCCAGAGACAGAGCGGTGGACTCCGGACGACACTGTACGCTTTGCAAAGGCATTAGCTGACCAAGGCGCAATTGATCTTATTGATATTAGCTCCGGTGGAATGCACGCCGAAGCTAAAGTCAAGCCTGGTCCAGGTTTCCAGGTCCCTTTTGCCACTGCTGTTAAGAAGGTCGTTGGAGACAAGTTGGCTGTTGCGGCAGTTGGTGCCATTTTGAATGGGCAGCAAGCTAACCAGATCATTGAAAATGATGGGTTGGATGTTGTGCTTGTTGGCCGTGGATTCCAGAAGGACCCTGGTCTGACATGGACTTTTGCTCAGCAACTTGGGACCGAGATTGGAATGGCTAACCAGATTCGTTGGGGATTCACTCGCAGAGGAGCTTCGGATTATATTGATCCATCGGTGTATCCACTTTCTATCTTCTGAGGTATATCTCTCCAGAGTGCCAGTGCTAGATGCCTCATTATGAAAGTGTGGGGTCACTGGCCTCGATTAGAGAAGACCATGGACTCACCCAGTTGAAGAGATTGTTGAAGATTCTCGCTAGAGGATACCTCAGACACGATTGATAGAGCCACAACGTATGTGAAGGATATACTGGCCAGATCACGAGGCTATGAATGATTAGATCACGAATAAGCGTTGTAACGCTGCGAAGAAATGCGAGGTTCAATAAAAATGCCCTTAAATATACAATCGTCTCAGCAAATAAAAAAAGCCGGCCGAACAATGCCAAAGTTCCAGAAATCACAAAAATCTAGTAATATACACAGAAAAGAGCCTAAGCCCTTCCAAATAGGTATCTAAATCCACCTCACATCCAATGCCCATAAATTTCAACGACCACTGGTCATTCCAGTCCAGTCCAGTCCAGTCCAAAGGATAGTAGTATCCTTAGACCGCTCCATCTAAAACAACAATACCCTCCTCTTGATCACGCTTATTCTCATTAGCTCTGTAAACACGTCCTTGACGCGAAAGCTTCTGGAGATTGCGCAGATAAGTGTTTGCAAAACTATCAAGTTCCTCTTCGCCTCTGTCGGCGAGAGCTCTTTGCCGTCGAATTTGACACTGCTTATACAAATGACGACCTTGTGTATCGTTCAGCTCGTTGAGTTCCCAATCCACGGTCCAAAGGTCATGGGATGTGAAGTTCTCTGGCCGAGCCACGGTTTTGCCATTTACAATGTTTTTCGCGGTTAGACAGTATGCGAGAAGTGGGCCCTTTGGTTCAGGGGTGGTGGCTGTTTCGGGGTTGAATGTTGAGTCGGGGGGTAGAGATGAATCGTAGACGTTTGATGTTGATGGGTCTTCAGATTCAGTGGTGGTAGCCGTCTCTTGGGATTCATCGGCCACCGGGTCTTCTTTCGGGATGATGTTTAGAAGACGATTTTGATATTCTTCAATCTCCTTCTTGTTTTTGTTTTGGATGGCGTGGATTTCGTCTTGAGTGACGGGCTCCACGAAAATATACATGAATGGTGTGACAGTATCACGCGAGTCGAAGTGGAATCGCAGAGACTGCTTTGGGAATTTCTCGGTTGCTTTGTTCAGGACTTCATTCCAGAGTCCTAGACTGAGTTGGAACTCTGTGTCGCCTAGAGCGGTATCGCTTTGGCCATGGAGTGCTTGATCCATTTCCGGCAAGCTCACGTATTGGAATCCGAAGATACGCTCGATATTGTGGAATGCGACGAATATACCATCCATACGACCAATACGCACTTGCAGTGAGTATTTGAGGAAGGCTGCACGAATCATGTCGTAGAATTCACGCTCGTATGATTCGAAAGCTCCGTAGCGTTCCTTAATCTCGTATCCAAGGCCTTGTTCGAAGTTCTTGGCATCCATGCGAATGGAGACAACGGCTCGAGTCTTCAGGTCGAACATACCAGTTCCGGGGAGACGAGGATCGTAAGCGTCGAGTTGAGAGCGCATCACGAAGTCACCGTATGTAGAGTAATGGTAGGCCTCGGGAATTTGTTCCTCCTCTTCTGGAGATACTTTGTTCTCGTGCGAGCGGCGATAACGCTCGAATTCTTCCTTCGGAAGAGTAAGGAGCTTCTCCATAGATTTTCCAAGGTTCATGAGAATGTTGGCCGAGTCGAACTCCTTGTCTGCGTCAATTGCATAGGTGCCATCCTGATAATGAAGGAACATGGCAGCCGGTGATCGGAGAAGGCGAGTGAAGTTGCGCATTTTTTCCGGGAATCCTTGAGAAATGGTACGCACGTCGATTTCTCTCCAGGCGGAAAGGAGATAATGGAAGTGGGAAAGAACCGATGTCATACTGGATGATGATCCAATGTATTTCCTGTTCGCTTTGATAGCAACGTCGCGGAGAATCTCGTCCTGGGAAGAAGTAATATAGCCCTTCAGCGCGTTGAAATCGAATTCCGTGACAGGCATGATCGAGCCGAGGTAGGGATCGAAATTGTAAACGCGAGAACGGGGGTCTCGTAGTTGATAAACGCCCGGGCTGTAAAATTCGCATTAGTTTCTATGTGCGCGAAACATATAGGGCCCAACTTACTTGAACAATACTCGGTCAAGGCCGAAGGAAAGACCAGGAACAGAAGCCGTAGGAACGTCGAGAGCTAAGAAATGTTAACAATTGAATCCCACTTGCATTTTGACAATGAAAATCCCAACTTACGCTTTACTTGCTGACCCGTTGAGTTGATTGACCCAGAGTATTTATGCTCAATGTTCCTCGCGACATGTTTGAGGACAACTCCATCTTCTCCGGCAGTCTCCCTTCTCTGTTTGGCAGCTGATGCTCGTGAGGATTGACCCTGACTCTCCGCCGTTTTAACTTTCGTTAAAAGCTGGTCTAAAGCGCTCTTATCCTGCGGTGATTGGTCTTCTTGGGACTTCGAATGTTTTTTGGGAGGTCCTTTGCGACCATGTCTCCGATGCTTTGGTTTCTGTAAGGTACACCAATTGGGTCAGTTTCGTGATCATTTTGAATAACAGAACCCCGATGGAAGATAACATACCGCATCTGAATCATCATGGCTCTTTGTCCCTTGCTCCCCGGGACTTGTGGTCTTCTGTTTGGAAAGAAGCGCAGAGGTGGTATGTATTTGGCGGAATCTGGCTGGCGCGCTGGATCGGACCGCAAGACAGGAGAAGCAGATGTGGCCTCGTGCTGGGCCTGAGGCAGACCTAGTTGAAATTCGAAGCATTCGGTCCACCTGAACTTCGAACGAACGAAGAACAAGAAAGAGAAAAGGATGTCTTCAGAAAAAAGATGAGCGCGCGAAACCAAATCGACTGCAGGCGAACACTCCGCGCCGCGGTTTTTTTTGCCTCGCGCCACCGCTTAGCCTTAAGGCCTGAGGCAGAAATAAAGTAGATCGAGTCCTACAGTCTGCTTTAAGCATTGAATTGGTACTGAAGTATTATTTTGATATATCGACATGAATAGAAGATTTAAAACTGAAATGATATCTATAGACTCATTTCTTAAATCTGTGTATATTAATAGTGAAATATTGATTGTCTTGAATTAGCAGAGATTTGCCTACAAATTTAAAGTTTTCCCGCGATGGAGAATATCTGATCTACTTGATGAACTATTAAGGCCTTGTTATATACCAATTATTTATAAGGACATTAAAGTAACAAATGTAAAATGTTAAAAACTATGCTAAACTCACTAAATAGTCCTTTATTAAAGTAATACACTGTATATATGCACCAATACTTGCATGACTCAGTCCACGCAACGGCGGAGAAAATCGTACCGCCGGCAGAAAAAAAAAAGATTATCCCAATTCGATCTACAAACGACTTTCATCGCCATACACTCCCTTTTGCAGTTGCCTCTCAGGTCTCTCGAGGTTAGTATTGACATTATTTCTGGGGTTTGAAGTGTTTGGACTACTCCTTTCAAGTTTTCCACTTTCAATTCCCCCTCCACCTCCTCCATCCGATTCCCCAGTTGAGGAGGGGCATACCCCGCGGTGGACTCCCACAGTCGCTAACTTCTCCATCCCAGTCACTCGAGACACTGCTTTTATAAAATGGCTTCCGAACAATTGCGCGTTCTCATTGTCGGCAATGGTGGCCGTGAACATGCTCTGGCTTGGAAGCTGAGCGAGTCGCCTCTGGTCGACATCGTCTACGTCGCTCCCGGAAACGGTGGCACTGGTCTTGGTGCTTCCAACAAGATCGCCAACGCCAATGTCAAGGGCGATGACTACCCCGGTCTTGTTGCTTTTGCCCAAGAGAACAAGGTTAACTTGGTTGTCCCCGGTCCTGAGGCTCCTCTCGTCGACGGCATCCAGGGTTACTTCCAGGCTGGTAAGTTGAACCTTACAACGCATCCTTCTCGAGTACTGCACCTGTCTTCAATTTATTAAAACATCTCGTCTATCACAGTTGGTATCCGATGCTTCGGTCCCTCCAAGGCCGCTGCCCGCATGGAGGGCTCCAAGACCTTCTCCAAGGACTTCATGAAGCGCCACCAGATCCCCACCGCTGCATTTGGAAACTTCTCTGACTACGAATCCGCCGCCAAATACCTCGACTCCGTCAACCACAACGTAGTGATCAAGGCCGACGGTCTGGCCGGTGGCAAGGGTGTCGTTATCCCTACCACCAAGGAGGAGGCTCACCAGGCTCTCCGTGAGATGATGCTCGAGCACCAATTCGGCAAGGCCGGTGACGAGGTCGTCATTGAGGAGTTCATGGAAGGTGATGAGCTGAGTGTTCTCACCTTCAGTGATGGTTACACTATCCGCTCTCTGCCCCCAGCTCAGGACCACAAGCGTATCTTCGATGGTGACCAAGGTCCCAACACTGGTGGCATGGGTTGCTACGCGCCTACCCGTATTGCGCCTAAGGAAGTGCGCGAGGAGATTGACCGTACTATCATCCAGCCTTCTATTGATGGTATGCGTCGTGATGGATTCCCCTTCGTCGGTATCCTCTTCACTGGTCTCATGATGACCAAGAACGGACCCAAGGTCCTGGAGTACAACGTCCGTGGTGGTGACCCCGAGACCCAGACTCTGCTGCCCCTGCTGAGCAAGGACACCGATCTGGCCCAGATCATGGTCGCCTGTACCGAGCACTGGCTGGACGGTGTCTCCGTCAAGGTCGAGGACAACTACTCCACCACCGTTGTCGCCGTTGCTGGCGGCTACCCCGGCTCCTACGCCAAGGGCAAGGCCATTACCCTTGACCCTGCTCCCGCCGGCACTCTCATCTTCCACGCCGGTACCACTCTGTCTGGCAACGAGCTTCAGACCTCCGGTGGCCGTGTCATTGCCGCTACAGCCACCGCCCCTACTCTCGAGGAGGCCGTCTCCAAGAGCTACGAGGGTGTCGCCACTATCCACTTCGATGGCATGTTCTACCGCAAGGACATTGCTCACCGTGCATTCCGCCAGACAGCCGACACCTCTCTGACTTACGCCCAAGCCGGTGTCTCCATCGACGCCGGTAACGAGCTGGTGAACCGTATCAAGAGCTCCGTCGCCCGCACCAAGCGTCCCGGTACTGACGCCGTCATCGGTGGATTCGGTGGTCTCTTCTCTCTGGCCGCCGCCAACTCCCAATACCACCCCCACTCACCCACCCTCATCGGTGCCATCGACGGAGTCGGCACCAAGCTCAAGATCGCCCACGCAGTCGGCATCCACGACACCGTCGGTGTCGACCTGGTCGCCATGAACGTCAACGACCTCGTCGTCCAAGGCGCCGAGCCCCTCTTCTTCCTCGACTGCTACTCCTGCGGCCACCTGGACGTTCCCACCGCCACAGCCTTCGTTACCGGAGTTGCTGAGGGTTGCGTTCAAGCCGGATGTGCTCTTATCGGTGGTGAAACCGCCGAAATGCCCGGTCTCTTCGTTGACGAGTCCTACGACGCTGTCGGTGCCGCCGTCGGTGCTATCAACACTACCGGTGATCACGCCCGCAAGATCCTGCCTTACACAGACTCAATGCGTCCCGGAGACGTCCTTCTCGCTCTGGGCTCTTCAGGACCTCACTCAAACGGATACTCTCTCGTCCGCAAGATCGTCGAGCGTGCTGGCCTGAACTACACAGATCCCGCTCCCTTCTCTATGCCCGGACAGACCTCCCAGCTCTCTCTCGGCGCTGCCCTCCTCACTCCTACCCGTATCTACGTCAAGCCTATCCTGAACGCTCTGAACTCCCACCCCGCCGCTATCAAGGGTCTTGCCCACATTACTGGCGGTGGTCTTGTCGAGAACGTCCCCCGTATGCTTCCTGCTACCCTGACTGCCCAGATCGACGTTAGCACTTGGGCTCAGCCTCCTGTTTTCTCGTGGCTCCAGCGTGCGGGTAACGTCTCTGCTGCTGAGATGGCTCGCGCTTTCAACTGCGGTATTGGTATGATTATTGCTGTTGATCCTGCTTCTGAGGCTGCTGTTCGTCAGAGCTTCGAGAGTCAGGGTGAGGCTGTTTACCGTATTGGTGAATTGCGTGCTCGTGCTGAGGGTGAAGAGGGTTGTGTTCTCTCTGGTTTGGAGTCTTGGAGTGCTTAGACTGACTGACTGGCCCTGGCTTCCATCCCTGAGTGATCTATTGCATTTTATTTTCCTTTTCCTTTTCTTTTTCTGTTTATAGTTTTGTCAAATTTCCTGCACTAAAATAAGGACGAAGAGTCCAACGAATGACGCGATATTCAATCTCAATCCTAGATGGATATGATATACATAGGTACCTACTTAACTTAGAGTTGGTTCAATGAAGATTCAATTTTTTCAACACTTGATCTGAATTTAGTCAGTCGATTGCCACTTCAAGCAGTTGATATTATGCTTTGCTTTGCACTGCACTGCACTGTACTCCAATCCTGCTTGGCATGGCATGGCATGGCAATAGGGGTTACTGTCACAGTATACGGGTATCAGATCAGCAACACACTCAATACCTATAGTGCCTGAAATAAATAGTTATTATACAACCCATCATAGAGTATTATAGTAGGTAAGTAAATAAGACTATCTTAGCACCTATCCGATTTACCGAACCAGTTCAACTCCATATAGTTATTCATCCATAAGTAGCACGGTGTTGGTATAAGCTCAAGCCCCACGAGTTCGAGTTCGAGTTCATCGTTTCAGGTATAATTACTCACCACGAACAGGATCTCCATCCCTCAGTCCTTCCAATAATAAATGGAAGTGTCCGATTCGTCGAGCTCAGACCAAGAGACACTTATAACCCTCACTGCCACGCTACTGTCTACTACTACGCTGCTACACAAGCACAATGGAAACTGGAAACTGGGTAGGTACGGGTACTCAACTGACAATTTCGGAGATACAACGCATAAGGCTAGAACTAAAATCTGAAGCTGAAGGTGAAGCTGAGCAGAAGCATAAAGAACGCGGACTTAACCTGACCTGACCTGACCATACCATAGCAGACCTGAACAGACCTGACAGACCTGACCTGTGCCATCAACTCCCATCCATTCCATATACACATCCTCGCCACACTACACCGGCAAGCTAGTCTTATTTCGAGGTGTTCGAAGGGAGAAGGGAAAGAAGGGAGGGAGGGCAGAGCTGACTCGCACCACGCTAACTTAAGAAGAACCTTGGCAAAAGGAAACGGGAAAAGAAACAGAGAGGAAAGGAAGGAAGTAGAAGGAAGAAGAGGAAAAGAACAAAACGACCGACTCTATTCCACTAAAATCGAGATTTCCATTTTTCAGGCTATCCGCTTGGTAATGCGAGTCCAATCCAACAACAACGCTTGCGATACACCATCACAATTGCCTCCATCCTGATCCTGCGCAGCCTTTTGATACACCAGGAAAGTACGAGCGAAGATGATCAAAGCTAAGAGATAATAGCTTAGAAGCACTTGCGGTGAACGATCGAAGGACCGGACTCGTCGTACTCCTGCTTGGAGATCCACATCTGCTGGAAGGTGGACAGGGAGGCCAGAATGGAACCACCGATCCAGACGGAGTACTTGCGCTCGGGGGGAGCGATGATCTTGACCTTCATGGAAGAGGGAGCAAGGGCAGTGATCTCCTTCTGCATACGGTCGGAGATACCGGGGTACATGGTGGTACCACCAGACTGGTAGTAGAGTTAGCGTGGGCACAGTATTTAGGGCTGAATTGGGGAATGCTGGGGGTGGACATACCATGACAATGTTACCGTACAGATCCTTACGGACATCAACATCACACTTCATGATGGAGTTGAAAGTGGTGACGTGGATACCACCGCTCTCAAGACCCAGGACGTTAGGCTGGAACAGAGCCTCGGGAGCACGGAAGCGCTCGTTACCAATGGTGATGACCTGTCCGTCGGGAAGCTCGTAGGACTTCTCGAGGGTGGAGCTCTGGGAGGCGGTCTGGATCTCCTGCTCGAAGTCAAGGGCGACGTAGCACAGCTTCTCCTTGATGTCACGGACGATTTCACGCTCGGCAGTGGTGGAGAAGGAGTAACCACGCTCAGCCAGGATCTTCATGAGGTAGTCGGTCAGATCACGACCAGCCATGTCGATACGGGAGATGGCGTGGGGCAGGGAGAAACCCTCGTAGATGGGGACAACGTGAGTAACACCGTCACCGGAGTCAAGGACGATACCGGTGGTACGACCGGAGGCGTACAGGGAGAGAACGGCCTGGATGGAGACGTAGAAAGCGGGGGCGTTGAAGGTCTCGAAGACAATCTGGGTCATCTTCTCACGGTTGGACTTGGGGTTGATGGGAGCCTCAGTCAAGAGGATGGGGTGCTCCTCGGGGGCGACACGGAGCTCGTTGTAGAAGGTGTGGTGCCAAATCTTCTCCATGTCATCCCAGTTGGTGACAACACCGTGCTCAATGGGGTATCGCAGAGTCAGGATACCACGCTTGGACTGTGCCTCATCACCGACGTAGGAGTCCTTCTGACCCATACCAATCATGATACTAGGAATCTGTTAGTGAAGTCCATTTTAACGAGGCATCAATTACAGTCTTCAATAGACCGTAATCGTATGTTGATGGTGTTGGGGATATTTACCCATGGTGACGGGGACGACCGACAATGGAGGCTGGAAAGACAAAGTTAGTTTATTTTTTCCTATCTTCTTTGCTTTTTCCCGTTTTCCCCTCCAAATTGCAATATGCAATGCCATGTGATTAAAATTCCCATTATCAAAATGACACCTCGTTCTCGGACGATGTCATCCGAAGCAAGGGCTAGCGGGAAATCTGGCAAGGAGGAGGGGTGTCCCGGGGTAAAACAGAGTAGGGAGGGATAGAGAGGGAGAGGGAGAGAGGGGTTATGTGGCACTTACGGAAGACAGCTCGGGGTGCGTCGTCACCGGCGAAACCGGCCTTGCACATACCCGAACTAGAAAAAGCATCAGTAAATATCCAAGGAATGAGAATAGAGATAGATTTGTATCATGCTGGCACGGAAGCTGAAGCCAGTCTCTGGTGTGCGATTGGGACTCAATTTGCCGGGGCGGCGAATTTAGGGGGCAATGATGGGATGGGCGCGACCGGGCGGCGTGGGAGCCCCAAAACACCAGAAACCAGCTTCACAGACGACCAGCCTGATGCATTCATCACATACCCATTGTCGATAACGAGAGCAGCGACTTCCTCTGTATAGGAGACGAAATGGATTAGCCAGGGTGTCCAAAAAGACCAGGTTGGGATGATGACCATCCAGACACAGCGACAGACTCTCAGCTCTCCCCAGCTATTTGGGGCTGTCTGGAGTTGACATGAGAGATGAGGTGGCCTCAAGCGGATGGGGTGGAGAGGATAGATGGGAAAACAAGAACATACCTTCCATTGTGAATGAGAAATGAGATGTGAACTAAAGAAAAGGGGAGGAAGAAGGAGGAGGAGGAAGAAGTATAGAAGGTGGAGGTAGTAAGTCTGTTGGTGTTGGTGTAGGGGGGGGAAGAGGGAAAGAAGAGAAGAGAGAGGAAAGTGGGGAGGGTCTCTGGGATTGGCAGCCACTTCAACTTGGTGTGTGCGCTGGAAAGCCTCGACTAGCACCCTCTACTCCAGTACTCCAACACTCCAGACTATTCTAACACTTATACTCTCTGTTCCATGGTAGGCAGAACCTCAGAGTTCAAATTAATCCTATGCCTAGTCCTCCATACTCCCTACTCAACATTGATTGCGCATCCTCGTGGGGCTGTTTAGGATGACCCTATTTCGGGCATTCTCGCCACAGGACAGACAAACTCACTACTCAGCACTACTTAGCACTCGTAGCACTCGTAAGTCTTACAGGATATTGACCCTATCTAAACTAGGGTCCAGTACGAATACGCATGGCCGCCTGAACAGACCCAGGCTCCCGCAATTCCAGGAATCAGACGGAGTACGAACTCACCCATCCAAGTTGTATGTGTGGCTGTACAGGTCCCTTCTAAGTATAGAAACCCCTCCTTTCGCTGCCACAGCCCGCTTGGGAATGCCTCGCGGTACTCTCTTGGTACTTCAAACTGTAAGTACGGGCTGCCCCCTCCCCTCCCAGGAATGTCATTCTCTCCCAATTCCTTCCAATTCAATTATTCACAGCTGCAGCCTTTTCCCAGCTTTTCCCCCTCCCCCTAGCGGCCACTTCACCTCTCATCCACCCTCCAATTGACCAAGTAGCCTGACGCAAGCCGCCCCATTTACCGCTCTTTCGAGACGGTGAGTGGTCACGTGGGATCACATGATCGAACCTGGTGGGCGGTGCCCGAATAGTCTAGTCACTTCCTTAGTCATCCTCTTATGCGGTTATATCATAGATAAGTAGAATCTTTAGTGCCTCACTTTTACTTGCGAACATTTTGGACAACTGCACTCTCTGCAATCACCACACTACTACTCAATTCAATTCCCTCCAAATACCACCACTCCTATTACCATCATGAATCCCGAAATGAACAAGCTCCTAAAATGGAGTGTCCAAAACTCCCAACAACAAAACGAAGACGGAACCCTAACAGCCCCTCCAAGCGCCGAAGAACTCTCCCGAAACCTAACACCAGACATGATAAACGCCCTTATGGGCGGACCCTCCGACGCCGATCTCATGAAAGCCGCTATGGAAATGTTACTTTCGGACGAAGCAGATCTAGAAAATAAAATGATCGCCTTCGACAATTTCGAACAACTCATTGAGGGAATCGATAATGCGAATAATCTTGAACCATTGGGTCTGTGGACTCCTTTGGTTAAGTTACTTCAGCATGAGGAGCCGGATATGCGTCGCATGGCGGCTTGGTGTATTGGGACTGCTGTGCAGAATAATCAGACTGCTCAAGATAAGGTATGTTAATTGCTTGCCCTACTACCCAAGGGTTGCCCTAGGGTACCCCGCTGGTATACCCCGCTGGTATGAAATGCATATACTAACTTTAATTTCTACAGCTAATCGTCCTAAACGCAATCCCCGCTCTCGTCAAAATCGCAACAACCGATTCCAACGCCGCGACTCGTAAAAAGTCCGTCTACGCTCTCTCCTCTGCTGTCCGGAACTACCAGCCTGCCTTGAACGAGCTCGTCAAGGCTCTTCCGGAGGGTTATTCCAAGGATAAGGTTGATGCTGCTGATATGGAGGCTGTGGATGCCATTATGGATAAACTTCGTGCTCACCCGGTTGAGTCTGTTTGAATGAATTGTGTTGGAGTATCATTTGATATTTCCGCAGTGTCGTGATGGGCTTATCGGCTTGGCGTGCAGGAGATCTGGTCGTGCAAGGATGCCGCTATCGCTGCAGCTACCAGCTATGCTTGCAGTATCGGATCTGACTTCCTGACTTTGGGAGCAATAGGCAGCTGGCTAAGTTGCTGCTCACTTTCACGGACGCCTCGGACCTATCCCACCCACATATTGAGGTTTAATGCGGGTGGTTGTTTATAGGAGCCTGCCTCAATCTTAGAATTGGTCTGATGTTGGGAGACTTCGGCCTTCTGCTTGCGTTGCTAGATGACGCATGTTTTCAAGGCAGAAGAAAAGAAAAGTTACTGGATGTATTGTATATACCCGGACTTTGGTCCAAATTGATGAGTTTTATGATGTAACACTTGCTTCCTGGAGTTTTACATTTACACTAGGTAATGTAAATTTTGTATAATGTTGCTACTAGCACTTAGGTCTGCCCAGACCTAAGTGCTGTCTCAGACCTACTACCTACTAGGTAGGTAGGTTGGTTAGTAGGTACTAGGTAGTACTACTAATTTTACCTATGAAGATGGAATATATTGTTGCCTGAGTCAATGGTGATCTGATCAAAGATGACGCGTAATAGTCGATTCCACTACTCGATGCCTTGAAACTCAATAAAAAGTTTAGTAAACTGATGCCCATGATCAGCTATTTCATAAAGATCCTGCCTGCCGTCCATAGCTGCCCTTTTAGTAAAACATAATGTATGCATGTGGAAGCTTAAACAGGTGACTGCGGCGGCCGGAAGAAACATCGCACTGATTCATCAAGTATTACCAACACTACACAATTAAATAATAAAATCCTGTCAATTAAATAATACACAAAATTAAAATTTCAATTCTAGACCCAATAATCCATCAATTCTCCGCATAACATGAACAAATACCTGGGGTAGCCCGTTTACTTCATGCAGTAGCATCCATCCCGGCCCGACATTCCTCCGACCCGTCGTCATCGCATCGCATCGCAGGCAGCTAACTCCCCAGCTAACCAGCTCTCATAATCACTCTCATTCACTCACCAACCCACAAAATGGACGTCTCAAACAACCGACTCTTCCGCTTCTCAAAGCCAGAATGGCTAAATAACTCCGCTGTCCGAAACACAGGAGTTTACGTCTCCGGTGCACTTGTGAGTCCAACCCCAACATCCCCGACTACCCACCTATCCACCTCCGAACATCCTACCTCACAACTTGAACCTTGTCAAAGCCAAAGCCAATGCTAACTCCCATCTTTTCTCTCCTTTTCCAGTTCGCAGCAGGATTCTTCTTCCTAATCGACGTAGCATCATTCTCACACAGCCCCCGCAACGGCTCAGACGTTCATATCAAATTCGTCGACTGGATTCCAGGCATATGTTCCGCGCTCGGTATGCTGGTTATCAATTCTATCGAGAAATCGAGATTGCAGGCGGATAGTTTCAGTTATAGTGGGAGTGGGGTTGCGTGGAAGGCGCGATTTGTGCTGTTTTTGGGATTCGCTTTGTTGGCTGGTGGTCTTGCGGGGAGTGTGGTACGTTTACGGAATACACTGTTCTTCTTTTTCTTCTTCCCCTTTTGACCTTGGTCGAGGATCCGAATTGCCTTGCGAAGGGAAGGGAGGAGAGGAGAGAGGAAGATGGAGATTTGGGGCTCGGCTAACGTTTGACAGACGGTTATGGTTCTGAAATATCTTGTCAATGATTATCCTATTCAGACGCTTTACTTTGGTATTGCTAATGTTGTTGCCAATGGGTTGGTTATGCTGAGGTATGTGGTGTGCCAGGGTTTTGCAAATGGAAACGCGAAGCGAGGCCAGACACCCTTTGATCTTATTATTTAAATGCTAATAATTACTTAATAGCTCAATCGTTCTTTGGGTCTCGCAGAACATCGAGGACGATTACACCTACAATCTTGCATTGTGAGCGAATAGCGAATACCCGATTGATAGTTCGGCCGGAACACCATGTCATGGATTCAATGAAATTTGGATGCATCGGGAACGTGAAATTTGATTTCTTTTTTTCTGTATTTTATGCGTGGATATGATGGATTGGATGGCATTTCTATCTAGTTAAGGTAGCTAGGATACCCTTTCTAGATTAACATGGATTATTTCTGTGACTTTTGCGTGCTATGTAAACTGAAAGTTCCAACCTTAAGGACGCTAGCTTCTCGTAATCAGTATAGGTGTCTAGAATTGTATTTCTATGAGCTCCAATTGGGAGAAGTACATTTCTTAATGTAAGCGTTGATTCGTGCTGTGTGACTTCAATGGTTCCTTTTTCGTGCAATCATTCATAGTTAGTTTACTGGTAGTACTCTATTCTGTATATTCCGCCAAAGCAAGGGATCTGCAGGGCTGCATCACTATACTATAGTATCCAGAAGGTAATTTCGACCAAAATGACAGCAACGCAAGTTCTAGCTCATGCAATTGTTAGATACTATCTATAGTATACGGAAACATCTCAAAATTCCAAAACAGAGAGAAATTGCTATGACCCATGGCAAAGAAACAAGTAACTAACTAATAAACAGCTAGGTATCTACCCTTAAGGCAAGGGCAAGTATGAATACTCCAATGCAACACCATCCATGCACCCGAAAACGCCAAAATCAAATGAATAGATACATCAATCCGTAAAGTCATAATATGTAATATTGAAATTGAAAATGCCAGAATTTTCTGACTTCCTCGACCCGTCCCGTCCCGTTCCATCCCATTAATGATCTTCGCAGAATAGTCGGAGAAGTTCATCAATGCATGTCATAGCTTTGCCTTTTTCCAGAAGCATAGGACAAGAACCAGAGCCAGAGCCAGAGGGAGAGGGGCAAGGGGATTTCAGGTACTTTCGTAATGCAAAGGCTGCAGCTTTGTATGTTGCGTGGTACATAGCTTTGAATTCATCATCGTCTGCTGAAGTACCTGGAGCCGGGGTCTCTGCACGTTGAAGCTCCGGAGCGGGAGTTGCGTTTGAGGGATCTGCGTCTCCAGAATCCGGGTTCGCGCCTGGGACTAATTTGGTTGAAGACTTTGTGTTTGAGCGGTGGAAGCCGTAGAGACGCATACATGTCAAAATAGTACGCGTGATTAGGTTTTTGTTATCCGCAATGATAGTTTCAACAGATTTGGGTGGTGATGAAGGAGGAGCCGTTGCCACATTTGTCTCTTTATCTTTCTCCTCCATAAAGGACGACAATGCAGATGGTGGTTGGATCTGTTGTGAACCACGACGAGAGGGTTGTTCTTGGAACGGGTTTGGAGTAGTTGCTCGCTTTTGCGGATCAGCGTTCACATTTGCACCTGGTCCACGAGAGCCGCGGAAGCTTCCTTGTCGGTGTAGGTTAGCTCCTATGGATACGGATCTGGATCTTTGAGCAGCGATACGGTCGAGACTCGGTAGGCCTGGTTGATCGTCGTCGGGTTCACGCTTGATGCGAAGTGAGGAGATATTCTGAGACGATGAAGAGGGTCGTGATGGGGCCATCATTTGTGAGACTGCTTCGCCGCCTCTTTGGCGGACACGTCGGTGATGTTGCGCGGCGCTTTCGAATAGTGTAGCTACTCGTTTCCGTTTGGGGCTCGGAGAGCTAATATCTGGAAGGAACTCTGCCGGAGCTGAGCCATTTTGCCCGTTGGAGCTTTGCGGGGGAGATGGGAAGGCTTGAGCTTGTGTGAGAAGGGTTGTTGATAGCGGAGCTGCGTATACACGGAGTTCATATGATTTTGTTGCAGGGGGATTGGTATTGTTGTTGTCCTCGGACGGAGACGAATGTGGAGGGGTAGGTGGTCGCGTGCAAGACGTTGAGTTGGATAACACGCCATAGATTAGGAAGTCCGAGGTGACAGCACCGGTCTTTTTGACTGTATTCCCATTGACACTGACCAGCAGGCCGGCAGGGCATTGGAGCGACTGGTGGATATCCAACTCTTCTTCGTTCAACCATATCGCACGAGTCAGTTTGTTTTGGAGCCATTGTGACGTTGTCGAGTTGAGGGTGTGTAGTTCGAGGTTAGGGCCAGCGCGTGCATGAAGCGGGATCAGAGCTGGGTTCACGAAGCTTCGAAGCTCGAGTTTGCTATCTTTCGATACATCGCATTGCCAGTGTGACGTCGGATCAATCAAGCGGATTCCTGGTAGGTCAGCAAGCCGAACAACAGCTGGGATGGATGTTCATGGATTTACCCTCCAGCAGTTGACCCGGAGCTAAGGCAATAGACCCTGACCAGACATTCATCTTCGCGAGTTACTTGGTCGTCGCAACCTCGCATTCATCGTCGCGTGGTTGTTGAAGTGGGCGGTCAGACTTGGTCATCCTGCAACTCCGCCGGCGCGACTGGAGACGCGCGCGGTCACGTGTATTGTTACAAGTTACGAAACCAACGCATTTACTGAGTTTCTGGAGAATAATTCGATAAATAAAAGAGACTTGAATGCGACATATATATACACTGTGTTAAAAGACCATCCAGAGTACCATGGCTATCATAGCAAAAACAGAAAAACGCTAGCCACGAATATGGCAAATTGACGCTAGAACCCTTTTCTAGCATTCATTCTGACTATGTTGTGCAAGATCATGAAAGAGAACTAAGCGTGCAAATGAGAATTCATAACCTGAGCTATTTGGATAATCCTCAGCCGCTCTCTCATTTCCAGAGAGAGGACTGTGACTACACCAAACTCAGTCCGAGCTGTCACTCGCTATCAGAACTCCTCCTGTTCTTGGAAGAACATGGAAAAGCTAATGATCGTTCCATAAATCAACAAGCCACCAAAAATAGACATGATCATTGCTGGGATTTCAATCGCTCCGCTGTGCGCCAGGACTGCGGGGAGAGCTAGAAGCGGGATGTTAGCAAACTGATTGCAATAGAGATGTCGGAAAGAAAAGCAAAGCAGAGGGTGTCGATGAGTTTGACAGTGCCATCCCATATGTAGGAATATCGCTGCTTTCGCTCTGTAGAGTACTCAAAGGAGTAGGCTGCTGCGGAGAAGGGACATATGGGAGCCAACTCACCAATGCCAGTCAGAACCAAGAATCCAGTCATGAAGCGCCCAAAGTCCATCATAGAGTTACTTGAGCTATCCATGAAATCATCTGGGTTCGCACATCGTCCACATATCCAATTGGGGAGTGGCGCAATGATATAGATGGCAACGACCAACAAAGGCCAGTACTTGTGCCAGAGGGCGGAGGAAAGAATAACAAGGAGGAACCCGATCGCAAGAACCTGTCCGGAGTTAGAAACAGCCTCATTTCATCTAAGGATGCATATAAAAGGCAATAGGGATGCTTACAAACGAAAGCGCGATAATGGTCTTGAGTCCGGCTGCCATGATTGCGGAGTCGCCGAAGCTATTCGGTCGTTACGAATGGGGTAAAACAGTTGTGTAGTGGTAGCGCAAGTATCAGATGGTGAGATTCGGAATTAGTTGAGGGATGACGGCCCCATTGACAGGGATCGAGGGGGTGGAGGGGAATGAGACAGCTCAGAGAAGTACGAGGAATGAGTGACGTTGGCGCCTGGGAAGGTCACTGGGTGTTGATGCCTCAGGCCACAAGAGCTCAATGCTTCACACCGCGTCACCTTACCTGCCTGGTCCAGCTTCCCCATCTCCACCTCCCAAGTCCTTCGCTGTCTATTGCGCTTCATTTTTCCTTCATTGATTGTCAGGATCCTCCTTTATTCCTCTATATTACTGGGACACTTTGGTCTCTTTCTCTCGCGATGTTCAGAAACAACTACGACAACGATGCCGTCACCTTGTAAGACCTACCCCGACCACTCCGCGATTAACAATCAGCTTCTAACTCGATGTCATAAAGCTCTCCGCAAGGGCGGATATTTCAGGTTGAATACGCACAGGAAGCAGTGAAGCAAGGATCTGTGGTTGTGGGATTGGTGAACAAGACACATGTAGTGCTGGTCGGCCTCAAGGTTCGCTCAACCATCCAGGGACGACGCTGTCAATAACCAAAGTCACGAACTAACATTGTTGATCCAGCGTAATGCCGAAGAATTATCCTCTTATCAGAAGAAGATCATCGAGATCGACTCCCACATGGCCATTGCCATCGCCGGTCTGGCCTCAGATGCCCGCGTCCTTTCCAACTTCATGAAGCAGCAATCTCTCGGCTCGAAGATGACCTACGGCCGACCAATCCCTCTGGACCGTATCGTTTCGCAAATTGGCGACCGAGCGCAGACCAACACGCAGCACTATGGAAAACGACCCTACGGTGTGGGTCTATTGGTAGCCGGTGTCGATGAGGCTGGCCCGCACCTGTTTGAGTTCCAGCCCTCAGGCCTGACACATGAGATGGTTGCTTGTGCTATCGGAGCTCGTTCCCAGATGGCCCGTACGTACCTGGAGCGGAATCTCGATAAGTTCCCCGATAGCAGCCGTGACGAACTGATTACCCACGGATTGCGAGCTCTTAAGGAGACTCTGTCGCAGGATAAGGAGCTTACAGTGGATAATACTTCGGTTGGTGTTGTTGGATTGGCGCCTGAGGGATCAAAGGGCCGGATTGAAAGCTTCAAGCTTTATGAGGGTCAGGAGACAGTGCCGCTGCTGGAGGCTCTTGAGCGGGCAGATGGTGCTAACGAGGAGTCCATGGAAGTCGACTCATAAATTTCTTGATTTTAATGATTGCATAGACATGAATCTGCTTATGCTGTGCTGCTGTTCCTTATGTTTTACTATGCTACTAGCCTGATTGTAGTTATTGTAGGCGGTAGTGCTCTGCTGATGGAAGCATGTCCATTAGGTGTAGTTTCTACTGTACTCTATCATCTAGAGCTCATGAATATTAACAGATGAAACAAGACAAGATAAGACAGAACCAAACGAAACAAGAACCAAACCCGAAAAAGCCCATAAGAACCCAGAACCCCGAGCTCCTTGCGCTATGTCTGGATCTATCCATAGATCACATTTGGGATGGATATGTCCACTCTCATCCATACCAATTCACCGATTCACTCACTCTTCACCCCAGTTCAACTGCATCCTATCCCGACTACACTGATATTCCAAAAGTTTAGGCCAAACCTCCTGAACATCCCTCGCCTCCGCCAAAATCGAACCATTCTCACCCCCAATAAATCCCGCCTCAACAGCATTTCTCACCCAAGCCAACAACCCATCCCAATACCCATTAATATTAACCAATACCACACCAACCCGATGAATACCAAGTTGGTTCCAAGTAGTCATCTCCATAACTTCTTCAATAGTACCGAATCCACCCGCCAACGATACAAAGCCCGAACCTTTTCCTCCTTCCATAACCTTCGTAGCCATCAATCGTTTACGAGTATGCATGTCTGGAACAATAGTCGTCATTCCGTATTCTGATTCGGGAATTCCTTCTTCATCGATTGATTCTACGACGACTCGTTCAGCGGCTTTGCCTTCGCCGTTTGCTTGTTGCGAACCGTTTCCATTTCCGTTGGTCTTCTTGGAAACTTTGACGAGGGCGCGGGGGATAATGCCATGGACGGATTTGGGACCAGATAGTGAGACGAGTGTCTTTGCGATTTCACCCATTAGTCCGGTTGTACCGCCGCCGTAGACTAGTTGGACATTGTTCTTGTGGAATTCTTGGGCTAGGGTTCGAGCTGCTTCGAGGTGGACTGGATCGTTGCCCCCTGTGGAGCCACAGCTAGAGAAGAGTTAATATCATATTCACAGAAGCCAGGGAGATCTCCTGGAGTCTCTTGGAGAGCACAGCTTGTTATGCTCGTGCGCTCATAGTTGCTGGGTTGCTGATTGGGACTGCGGGGAGGAGATCGGCAGGTGAGGGGTGACTCACAATACACAGACAACTGCAGGTTTCTCTTGTTGAATCATGATGAATGTAAAGCTGTACAGGTGATGTTTGTGTACAATAGCAAATAGCAAATAGCAAAGAGAAAATCGGAGAAAAGAGACGATTTATGTTCTCTTTGTGACGTGGCGAGAAGTTGGAACTCTTTGGGAAATGCGGAAGAGTGGAAGGTTCCACCACGATAAGCAGATAAACCGATGACTCTTAAGCACGCAGGCTGGTTGAGCTGTCCGACTGGCTCAGCCAGATCAGGTTGATCTTCATGATCCACTTAGTACTACAGGCATTCAAGAATACTGTAAGTTAGTCCCTAGTTTCCCTGGGACCTGGGAGCTAGAGATAGTTCATACTGAGGCAGTAACTATTACTTGGGAGGTATAATAGCAAGGTACTATATAGTAGAATGCAGTGAAGTCATAAAGAGAGTATTCAGTATTCATCTATCACAGGGTATCATAATTCCAAATCAATTCGCAACACGATTCTTCTTCCGTTTCCCCTTATTCTCCCCAGAACTCGGCGGAGAATTACTCTTATCCGAAGCCTTCCCAGGAGTATCGACACGCACCTGCGGCGTCGAAACTCGGCCAGGCACCGGTGTATTGGCCGAAGCCGTAGCCGACACAGCAACCGGCTTCGCAGTAGCAGTAGACTTATTTGTGCCTGCAGCGCGGTCATTCTCACCGCCAGTCCTGGATAAGATGAACGATCCAGGTTCGCCCTGTAAGGGATTTTCGTCCATGAATTCTTCGCCATAGCGAGTGAAGAGGTTGAATGCATCGGCCAGGCTGCGAGTATCCTGATAACTGGAGCCTGAGCCGGAGATGCCTAGACCTGTGCCCGTCCCGGCCTTACTGGTTGATTGGGCATCTGTGCTAGCTTGTGATTGTGGTAGAATGTCTGGCATAGGTGTGTTTTCTTTGCTTTGTTGAGAAACTTGTTGGCTTGATTGGCCGAGTTCAGGACGGGCCACGGGTGGCATGTATGTGTGCCCATGTGATGGTGTGAAATTGGGTAATGTTGAAGCGGTTTTCATAAGTCGGGATAAAGATGTGACGGCCGATAACTGTACGCACGAAAAAAAAGAAGCAGGGTGTTAGTGGGTTGTTTGAGATAAGTTCCAAGCTCAAGAAACGCAGGGTAAGACGTACAATTCGATTACCGACTACACTGGCAACGGACGGAGCCATGTAAATGCAGTCACCGACAACAAAGTATGTCGAAATCACAGTGACCTCGTCGTCCATCCCGTTGCGTTTCCGTCGGTTTTGTTTCCGTATCACCCAGACGTTGGAGGGCTCATGGGCAAAGCGAGTGTCCGATTGCGCTGCGGCTTGTAAAGGATCATAAGAAACGATAAATTCAAGACCAGACATTGTCTTCAAACGGTCTTCAAACGCTTCACGCGTCTCGACGAAGTGACGGAAAGCTTCATTGTAGTTTGCCTGGATGGCAAGCGAGGCATTATTCGAGGTTGGGTCAAAAAAAGGTGATTCGGCGAAGTAGAATAAGACTGAGCAGAGAATGGGATTATGGTAAGCAATCCGAAAAAGATCAATTGGAAATTGGTTCGCACTCACTATTGTTGGAGTGCAGGTAACCGCCCATCATTTGGACGTGCGGGGGAGACCGCCAGAGGATTTCCTCCATTGAGGCATCTTGGCCTGCCATGATGGGGCTTGGGTTTGTCGCGTCAGCTTAGTTTCAAGCGTGCTGTAGACGCTTGTCTTTCAGCTTTACACTGGAAGTGTGAGCGAAGAGCGAAGTTCGAGTGAAGATAAGAAGAAAGAAGGGCGGAGAGTTGAAGCGGAGACTCGGAGTCGACGTTTAGAATGTTTGCAGCGGATCAGCTAGCT
Organism: Penicillium sumatraense; assembly: GCA_020086695.1. Taxonomy (NCBI): domain Eukaryota; kingdom Fungi; phylum Ascomycota; class Eurotiomycetes; order Eurotiales; family Aspergillaceae; genus Penicillium; species Penicillium sumatraense. The sequence continues at coordinate 189,282 of JAGIKU010000623.1, read as the reverse complement.
TAGCTACTATAGATGGGAGAGTCATAACCATGCCACAATTTGAAAGAAAATTATGAAAATTCAAGATAAATTGAAATTATACATGATTTCAAGAACTAGGCTCGAGAATTAATACTGATTTATTCATGTTGAATGTAGTTGCACATTGTTCTATGTCTGAGGTAGGTTCTCTACAAGCTTTGACCACTTCCTGTACTACTATATTGTAAGACCACGACTTGTCTAAATGCTTTATTTGTAATGACTACCTAATATGTATTTTAGTGCTAGTATATAAATCTATGAAACAACCCAAACTCCAACGCTAGATGTTGAATACACTTCAAACCAACTCATAGATCCGGATGTTGAAAGCACAAAGTGCTCCGTGATCTCGTGGTGGTTGGTCAAAATCAGATATCAAAATATTTCAGAGTCAATCGATCTCAAGTTAATACTACTGGCACGAAGTAGTGCCAGATGGCCTGAAGACATTCCGAACAGTGCTCAGTTTGGTCAGCATTTCCTGCCATTCACCCTCAGCGGTACTTAACGTAGTCACAGCGCCACCAGCACCAATTCGCCAGACCTGTCGATCGGTTGTATTCGCCGAGCTTGATGTAAATGCAGTACGAATCAGAACCGAAAAGCTTCCACCGCCGCCTAGATCAAGATAACCCATGACACCGGAGTAAATTCCACGCTTTCGCGCTTCGATATTTTGAAGGTGCATGCAAGAGCGTTCTTTCGGTGCACCGGTCATAGAACCAGGTGGTAAACATCGTTGAAGAGCTGTAAGTCCATGAACAGCCATATTCGAAGTTCGAAGTTGAGGCATATGTCGAACGGAACATCCGAGTTTTTCAGGATTGACTTCGCCCTTGACGTGTGTAATCATTTGATAGACACGACCGTGGTCTTCGACTTCGAGTAGCTTTTCGACATGTACGCCTCCAGAACCACAGATACCATATAAATCATGTCGGATTAGATCGGCAATCATGAGATTCTCGGCCATCTCTTTTGTAGATCCGAGGATTGCTTTGGCTTTTTCTAGTGTCATCTCGGGTGTTTTTCTCACGGTGCCTTTCATTGGTTTCATTTCGAGCATAGAGGTGCGATCCCAGTTGAGGAAACATTCGGGACTGCTGCTGACGATCTTGGTATCTCCCAGATCACCAAAGGCACTGAATGCAGCGGGGTTATACTTTCTCAACTTCTTGTACAACTTCCAGGGGAATTCGAGTCGGTCGGTCTCCTGGCTTGGAATGGGAAGAGAGATAGATGTTTCGCCGGTAAGGCAAAGCTCGTAGGACTCGCCTGCTTCGAGTTGTGCTTGGCAAGCTTCAATCTGCTGCTTGTATTTTGATTCTTCGGGAGCTGTGTGAATTCCCTCGCGAAGGATAGGGTCCAGAAAAGCGACATCATCACTTTCTTTGTCTTCACTGTGATGTGAGCGCTCCTGCAAGAGCTGTAATGTTTCGTCAAGCCACCCAGCCGGCAAATTATCTGACTCAATCGTTGATTGGACCACAGCATCTCCAGTGTCATTATCGATGACGATACTTCGTTCAGACCACAACAGACTCACATCTGGAGGACCTGCAGAAGAAGTAGATGGATTACCAGAAAATTGAGATTTCTGTGGTGATCCATGGGAATGAGGAAGACAGGCCAGCCCAAGTTCGTAAGAGAAGTATCCGAGGAACCCGCCCCAGAAAGGTATTTGAGGATTTCCAGAGTCAACCTTTTTCATCTCCATCAAGTAACGCAAGCCATCCCATAATTGGTCCACGGAAATGTGCCTCTCAATGGTCTGCTTTTCTTTATAAAGTTGGTACATATTGGCAGTTTGGGTCTCAACACGATATTCCAACCTCCAAGAAGCAGGACTTGGTACTGATATGATGCTATATCGACCATTGGATTGAAATAAAACTGTTGGGGTTCCTGGAGCATTGAACAAATCACTGATGGATTCTGTGCTCAAAGAGCCTCGAGCGAAGACTCGGTTTGCGGAACATGACGATGTGGTAGAACTCCATTTCAACATATCATATGCGATGCTTGGGAAAGGTGTGTCATCTTCACATGGGCTGATAATTGCAGTGGGCAACAAACTATAACCGCCACGGCCAGAGACCTTGTTATATTTGAGAGCAAACTGCCACCAATTTTGAAGTAACGTCTTGCAAGCTTCCTTCTCTGACTTGCATGACTCAGGATGAAACTGAACACCCCAGAATGGCTTTTGACGATGCTTAACAGCCATTGGGATCTGATAAGTCGAGTCGAGGCCATCTTCAAGAGACAGCGATGCCAAGAAGTCCAAGTCTTTGGCTGCGGGATCTTGCGGTTGTGTCGTCTCTTTAAGATTGGCGTAGAGTGAATGATAAAGCGTCACTTCAAGAGAAGGAATATTTTCAAAAATGTCCTTGGCCTCGGTGCTAATTTGACGAACTTGTCCATGAATAGGATAAGGAAGTCTTTGGATAGGAATACCATGATGTAAGCACAAACTTTGAAATCCGAGACAAATCCCGAAAACCGGAAGCAATTCGGCTTCTTGAAGATTCCAAATATCCTTCATGATACCGACATCTTGAGAAATATTAGGATTCCCAGGTCCAGGTCCGAGAACAATAGCTTCATAATGGCGTAAAAATTCATGCATATTTCCATCGGGCCAGTCGGAATCGATTGTCATCACGGTGACCCTGACATTGAGGGTTTCTTCCAGCATTGCGACGACATTGTATGAGAATGAGTCGTATGCATCCACATAGAGAATACTTTTGGAATTAGGTACTGATTTGTCGCATTTTCCAGATGAGCCTGCAGCGCCTCCATCCCAATTGCCATCCGTGCCAAGCAAAGGTGCCATGATGGAAATTGTAGCAACCCCTCCTATACTTAGAGAAAGACCGTTGGAGTGAAAGTGATTGCAGCGAAGGCGAAATGATCGACCCTGCAGATGCCTGGTGCTGGTGCCTAAAACATCCAAGACCTGCCGTTGACTAATTTTTTTCTTTTTGCTCAAGTCAGATACAACCCAACCCGAATGAGTCTTCGGTGGCGAGCGTCTCCAAGTTCCCCTCTCTATTCTCTCCTTCGTGGGTGACTCTTTCCGCGGGAAAAGGGAAAAGTCAGGAAATCAACGGCTTATCATGAATCCACTCGGATATTTTCAAATTAAAGGGGGAATTAGTATATCATAGATGAGGGCGCTAACAATGCATTGTGTGAAGAAGATTTGAGGTTGCAGGGGAAAGAAAATTAAGGTTGAGTCAAGGTAAAAAGCGGGTACCGCCGGAATGAGTTCGGGTGGCAACGCATCGGATCTAATCTAGGAGAATTTACTACTTAAGTACTAGGGTAAATAGGGTATTTAGGGTACATGGGGTATTGTATTCTATTCAATTATCGCTTCAAGATTATTCAACTCAATCCAAAAAATTGGAGCAAAAACCATAAGTAGCAAAAATGGGACAAGGGGTAAAAATCATGGCTGTGGTACAGGTGCCCCGGAAGCAAGACTGGCTAGTTTAGTAGCCACCTTGGGGAAATATTGTGCCACAAAGCTCTCAGTATAGTAACTGTGTGCTGAGCCATGATCGCCCACTAGGTTGTGTGCCAATTCATGGCATAGAATCACCCACCAGTAGACAATTGCATCTGTCCGATCCGGATTGGGGCTTTGGAGTAGTGGTTGTTCGTGCAATTGTTGGAAATAGAAGTAATTGCAGAAAATGCTACCGGCTCGGTTGAATGCGATCGTCTTGCCGCCCGGATCATAGAAGATACTTAGGCTGTCGGCACGCATAGCAAAGATCGAACCACAGTCAAGGATAACTGATGCGAAGATGTTGATTCCAGCACGATTATTGACTAAGAAGGCGGAACGATCGGTGATGGTCCGCACAAACAAAACATTGACGCCGCTAGGGAGACTGGCTACGAACTCCAAATCATGACTTGGTCGTTCGTCACAGTAGGATTTACTCTCCGAGATTTGATTAGTCTCTGGTCGACTGAATACATCGGACGAGCCATGAGGACGGCACGCTTGAACGGCGGAAAGGAGTTGGCGATTTAACTGGTGTGGCGAGCTGACATTAACAGGCTGCTCTGGGCGCGGCTGTTGTGAACCTGTAGGGGAGTAAGGTGGCGGAGGGGGCGTGGAAGACTCAGGAAGTGCTGGTTGAGACTGCTCCCCAAGACCTGCGTTTGAGCCTGAGCGGTTTCCATCAAGGCCAAATCGCTTTGATAGATTCGCAAACAGACCACGGGGAGCCCGCTCTGGCATGGGTGGCTCGGTTGGGGCAACTTGGGTCTCGGCGTGAGCAGGTTGCTTGCTGTTAGGCGACTCGGGGAAGAAACCTGGCATTGCATTCTGCGATTTTGGTTGAGTTTCCTCAGGTCTTTCTTCCTTGATTCGTTGAGCCTGGGTGGCTTCCCACTCCGCCTCCTTCTCTTGAATAACACGCCGTTCCTCCTCCAGCTGTTTTTGTCGTTTATCCTCTGCCATTCGTGCCTCTTGGGCTTTTTGTCGGAGAATACGTTCCACATTATAACCTCGTGCACGGAGTTCCAGGAGGTCTGTTTTCAGCAGCATTTCAAGCGTCAGAGTGGAATGGAGCTTTGGCCGCTTCAGAATCAGGTGGACCAAGGATTGACTGATCTCATACAGATCGTATTTGCCAGGGTAGATACACAGTCCCCAATTGCTTGATAGGCGTGCAACAATGGCGTTTCGCTTTTGTGTATGGGACACACGTCGGCCCTTCAAAGATCGCGTGAGAGAAATCGAATTGACTACTTGCACGGAGAAACTGTTCTCAAGCCATCGGGATCCGTGCTGAATTGTGTCTGCAGGCTGATCGTGAAGGAAGAGTCGAGCACGTTCCAAGATGATTTTGTGCAACTTGGCTCCCAAAGTTTGATCAACAGCGACACCGCCAAATCGTGCTTGTTCTTCGACAAGCGTACTGAGTGGAATGGCCCCAAGGGCAACATAGAAGTTTTCTAGCGTTTCCTCTTGCGGCGCAGCTTGGATATGCTCTTTGAAGAGGTTGAAGCTTTGGAAATCGTCTACAACAACAATATCCCTCGCTGATGAAAGACTCCATTCTCTAATATCCATGTCGTCGTCGGGGTCTGGAAGAGCCTTTTCAACAGGTGCAGCTCTGCCGTTTTGTTGTTGTGGAGGAATATCACGGCTTGCCAGTAAGAATTTAGCTCTTTTCATCTCGTTATACAGCTCCTTGTCCTTCTTAAGGATTGGAAGATTTTCTGCCAGGGTTCTCAGAAGCATCAAGTACTTCTCAGAGCTCTGGAATGCAGAGGAGACGCGAGCAGGTTCCTTAACAAGCATTCGTGCAATCTCAGTTTTGGTAGGTTCCCTCCTTGAGCCAACAGCCATGAGGAAAAGATTGGCTTCTTGTCCAAAATCAACAAAGTCAAAGATGTCCTTGTAGTCTTCTCCTTCACCGAGGTAGCAAAGTCGCGGTGCGACAAGTCGAGTTCGAGAACCCTTCTCTGAGTGATCTTTAATAGGAATAGGGATGATCGAGGCACTTCCAACGCGTTCAATGTCCTGAGAATTAAGATCAGAAACTCGGCCTGCCAAGTATTTGAAAATAATTCTTGCGTCCTTTTGGCTAGTTGGGGGTTTGCGAATGAGTATTTGAAGACACTCTGACATAGGTGGGTGGGGTTTAACTCCTAGCTTGAGAGCATGTGGATGGAGACGCTTCTGGAGAATGTGGAAGCCGAACAAAGATGCCCCCTCGTTTGTGAAGCACTTCTTGGGGGTACTCAAACTTTCCGATCCTTCAATCGGGAGGAATGGTACCGTGACTGCACGTATATCGAACGCATCATAGCCATTTGTATGGTATTCATTAAGGAAGTAGGACAATGCCTTCGTCTTTCGATTGGCATCCTTCTCTTGATCGCTCATGATCATAAGGCGAATCATTTCAGAGCCCGATGGGTGAGTTTTCAGACCCATCATTGAGAGAAATTTGCCCTCGTTACTCGAGCTCGTGTAGATGCCCGGCCATTCAATTACAGGAAGACCCAAAGCTCGCAGGGAATCCTTGGGCTCGTAGAGTTCGGAGATCTTGAAACGGGTCCCTTGAGTAGCCCGGCTGTCTTTCGAGCTTTCCGCAGTGCAGATGCTCGTGTTCTTGAGTCTTTGGATATCATTTGATGGAATATCTTCACGAACAGAGGTGAGATAGCGGATCAGATCCACGTGGTTCCACTTGCGTGCCGGTGCGCTTTTAGCATCGCTAGGCTCAGCATTGTTGATAAGACGGTCAAAGATAACTCCAAGCTCAACCGTTTTGCGAACACCGAGTGACACTAGGAACTTTTCCTTGACACCATTTAGACCGTGCACGACAGGAAGATCGTCAAACAGGCGCACGGAGGCAAAGTACGTTTGCTCAGGTTGCTTCATGCCAATTCTGGTTGGTATCACGGTCTGCGCCTGAAGGGTATTGACGACATTCTGTTTCCCAGCAGGACTCAAAATTTCCCAAGACTTTGATAGGACTGGTAGAACTTGACAGGCAAATTGGGGGCTTTGGGTAATGTCTTGATCTGCGCCAAGAAGGCTACGGTCTCCAGCCTTATTGACGAGCCAATGTAGCCAAGGCACGATTTGCAGCTCAACCCATCCCAGACCTTCAAGTTCATGTTTGGTTAATGCCTTTGTGAAGCGGAAGGGCATCACAGTGGAAGGAAGTGGGAGATCGGCCGGAATACGTTGAGGGTTCAAGAAGTTAGCGATATCGGCAAATATTATCAAGCGGGTTGATTGCCCATCTTTATCCTCGTCGTTGGCTACCGCAACTCGAAGAAGACTCTGCACCGAAAGCTTGTCCAATTGCCCAGACGTTGTTTTGCGGCCAAGCCATGTCAAGAACTCAACGATTTGGCCAGACCTCAAGGTGCTGGACTCCAATTCACGTTTGATGTCCGATACGGTGATCTCTGTCACCAGCCCAAATGATGTCAATCTTTCAACAAACTCCTTGGCATTGTTCACAAAGTCATCTGGCAGTGCAGGAATGGAATCCATAAAGCTGAGGTCCTTAGGGGCGATTCTGGTTTGATGACTTGGGATGACACCACAAGTGGAGAGGACCTCGATCGAGGCATTCTTGTTACACATCCAGAAAGCATCCTCGATTGTTTGTCCCAGCACCGAAGAGGGAGTTGACTCGCGAAACACGAATTGATTCGCGGTGTGGATAGCCTCGGGAAGGACATCAACGATATCTTCCTTCCGAATCTTTGAGCGGGAAGGTGGAAGTTTAGCGGCGATTTTGGTCTTGATGGTCGACATTTCTGCCGACCAAGCAATTCGACAAACAACACCGACCGCTCTTAACATTTCGAGATTCCATTTACTGATATAACGAGTGTTAAGGTCGATGCTTTCTCGCTCAACTGTTGGAATAACCGACGGCGCAGATACGTGGGCGTTGAGGCCGGTGGTTTGCTGTGTAGGAAATCCAATAAAAACTCTTCCTGCCTTCGAAGGTAATATGGAGGCCAGAATTTCAGATTGCGAGGCTGACGCTCCTGAAGCAATGTTAGCATCATAAGAAGGTGTCAGAATGGCGATAGTAGCTCTTTTGGGCGGTGGCTTTCGAGTGGCTCTTTCAAGTTCTTTACTTAAGGAAGAGCTAATTGAAGGCTGGATCGAAGCCGTATTGATATGTAAGAACACAGTTGCCGTCACCATAGTAGTCATGTTGCTTGGTTCCTCAGGGCGTTCTGTTTGTTGGACATTGGCGGGTTTGTCTTGCCCTGTCTGGCCAGTGAATTTCGAGAAGAAACTGCGAAGCGAGCTTGTCGTGTCGCGAAGATTATCCAGGCGGAACAAACTGGCGTTGGGATTCCATTCCACGATCCGCATCCAGGCTGCATCCACCTGTGCAATTTCTTGTGTGATCCCAGTGACTTTCATCAGACCTTCTGCGGTCTTTGTCTCAATATCTCTAGGAATGGGCACATTAACTCCTGGCGCAGTCTTTTTGGACAGCCTCAACAGACTCCAATCGTCTAGGAGAAGCTCTATCTCTTGCAAGGAAACGAATGTCAAACTGCTCGATAAGAACTGACAAAGCTGCATCAGAGATGGTATGGGGGAAGTGTCGTTCCGGTAGTCGAGCACAAATGTTGTATCTTTATTTGGGGTTTCCCCCAAGTCTAAACGTCGAGTGTAAAGCCCATTGCCTTTCCAATAGAAGGCCATAGCCTGGTTGCCTGATGAAACAAAAGGCTCTTCACAGTCATCAAAAACACTATAAAATCCAACACCAAAAGCACCAATCTTAGTTTCGTCGGGATTACCGTCCGCAATGCGTTTTAATCGTGCCCAATCCTTTTCGCTAAATGGTAGACCGTTGTTCGATATGAGGAGACGGCGGAGGGTGTGGTTAGAAATAGTATGCTTGAGAAGTGTTGTGGGATCGGTTGATGCCGGAGAGGGCACTGTCGTCGAAGGAAGAGTTTCGAATTTGATGGTTACTTTAGATGCGGAGGCATCAGCTGCGTTTTGAATCATTTCACGCAGAACAGTCCTAAGTACCAGATTCAGCTTTTAGTTCCTTTGAAACTTCTATACCCTAGATGAAGCTTACCATTTTCCCGAGTACCGAGCAAGCACTTTCGAAATCAGTCCTCGGGTATCAACCGTTACTGCTTCTTCATCAGCGCCGGAACCCATAGTCCGGGCCTTGAGAGCGTTGAAGTCCATGTTCATAGCCATATTGAAAATTTTGTATGCGGGTTGCGGTATAAGGATAGATAATCATAAATCTTCGAGCACAATATATCCTCGAGGTTATCTTTCTGCTGCTCGTGTAAACAATGAAAATCGAATGCCACCAGGCTACCGCATCTTGTGGATGTCAACAAGCAGCCCACAATGTCTTGGTATTGAGACTTGCGAAAGAGAATAATTCGACCAAGCCACGTCGAGATTTAACGAAAGCCCGCAAGTCAAATAGTCCAAAGAAAACAACTCCGACAGAAACGATACAAGCAATGCGATGTGATGATGGATGAACTTGTCAACTCGCGGAGTTGCGGACTCGCCGGGGCGGCGGAGACATCCTTATCGATAAGATCGCTTAGATCAGCTGCTTAGTCATCATGTTATTAGAGCTCCACCGTCGGCCTCAGGAGCCCTCGACAAGTGGGATTTACTTGTCGAGCTCAAGGCCCTCGATAATTTTGCTGTTTGACCGGTCAATACGGCTGTTCTGGTGTGGCGCACTCCTCCACTCTGCGGTTTCCCTCTTATCATATGACGCTTGGACATTGAACCGATTGTCTAGCTGTGAATGCGGGCCTGATATCACAAACCGCTTCTCCGGTCTCTCTCAAATGACAAGATGGGGGTCGACCCCTTGTCTCCAGTTGCGCCAGCGCGCCTGAGGGCGCTGTTACTTCCGATTGGAAGAATAAAACGTTCCCGGTTCTTGAGCTTTGCTGCCAGACTCCAAGCCGAGAATGTGGTTCGGTTAGGGGATATCAGTCCCGACTCTCGACCAAACAGGAGTATGTCATGGCCCCCAGGATATGCGATGAAAGCAGTTGGTGTGCCAGTGAAACTAATGTACCGTCTCAACAGACATGTTTTCTCCTCTAGCCTTTCCAACTGGCATGATCCTTTACGACCTATCCTTCTCGGTACCCCCCACGTCCCACCTCGAGCTGTTCCCCTTCGAGATATATCGAGAGCCATTGGTTATTATCGCAATAGCCGACGGAACGGAGCTTCCGCCGACCTCTGGAACAGACGCGAAACACCCAACACCCGAGGGTCTGGATTCATTGCTAGAGGAGCTTGATGCGGTGAAGGAAAGAAACCCACGGGCGTTGGTGAACCAGCTTCTAGTATTTGACTATGAAGGCCTTGGGAAGCTTACGAATGGGCCGGAGAATGTACTTTGGGTTCCCCGGCCCGAAGCTTCTAAAGCAACAACTATGAAAACGGTTTTGTGTGACATCACATCCGTACTACTTGGAGAGCTCGACGAGTTCGCCAAGACAATTCAAAGCATCCCGTCTATCGAGTCGCCTAAAGCCTCGTCTTGGGGACCACATCGCAATCCAGAATTAAGACCCCGGCCGGTAGATCGACTTCTGAACCGCATGACCTTGCCTGCACAATTGCCTACAAACCCTAATGGGGGAGCCCCAGAGACGCCGCTGAGCTCCAATGCTAGTTCACCAGCACCCAGTGATCACGAGACCCCGACAACCTTTGATGAAATTACGAGATCAATTCATCTGTCGCGAACAAACTCCGGGGGTCGAAGTCCCTCAATCAGTTCGCCCAAAGAGCATAGCAGAGACCGGATGTCTGTCAGTGGACTGAGCGCTACGGACAGGACAAAAAATAGAATTAAAGGCCGCGCCGGGGTTGTTATCGGTACCCTTTTCCTGCAGGCAGGAAGATGGCCTGACGCCCTAAAAGAATTGACCGAAGCGGCGAACAACGCCCGAGCAGGAAGTGATTACATATGGCATGGCAAGGCACTTGAATCCATTCTTCTTTGTCTCCTTATGATGGGATGGGCTGGTATGGATTTCCAGGTATGTTATATTTCGTCGCAACTATAAAAGCGATAACAATTTTCTGACCAGCTTCAAGATCCCCTCGGTACTTTACCCTGCCGCCGAAAAAACGAGTAAGGCCATCAGAGACTCCATCAATGCGCCTACAATTGGAAATCGGGTAGTGTCTCTTCAAAATCTGGCAAATTTATTGCCGGATCTTTCAAACACTATTCTGAACCTTCACAACCGCGCTGCTAATATCACCGATGAGCCTCTTCCTCAACTAGTCTTCTCAGAGACCGTCATTCGGTTGTCAAGACTATTAGTGTCTGCGCGCGTGCGAGACGGCTCACTTGATGACAATGCGTTAAAGCACATTGTTATGAATGAACCCCTCGTTCCTTTGCTTCAGCCAGAACTACCTCGGGGAATAGTTGTGCTTCGAAAGACTGATATCGCCAACTTTCTTTTCCGCGCTCTTCCACTTGCCCCAGGTGCGGACCTACCAGCTACTGATTATGTCCCCATCATAGTCGGTGTTGTTTCTGTCTTGAACATTCTCGATTTACCGCGGAAGAAAGCATTTATCATGCGAGAGCTTCTCTCTGTAATGATTCCTACCCTTGTGCAAGCTCGAAAAATTGGTGCTGCAGAGGTTGGAATTCACCCCGCTGCGGGATTAGCGTCTCTGAGCGATACTGTGTTTGATGTGAATGCTCTTGATGTGGGCCCAGGAAATATGGAGTCGAGTGTCCGTCTCCTTCTTGCTACGATAGGCGAAATATATGGTGTACAGCCTTCAGCATATTACGAATACGAGAAGCGTCTGAGCCAGTCATCTGCCCCAGGAGACTATGATTCGGTTGCTGCGATTGCCGAGCGCTCATTCCGTCATGGTGTTCTGGACCGATACGGTGATCTCAATCTCAAGATTGATGTTTTGAAAGCATGCATCAACTGCTGTGAAGCACTTCCTGACTTCGATGGTGTCTTGCGCTTCACTGTTGAGCTCTTGCAGACCATCAGAGGAGATCTCATGCTTGCCGATAATCAGAAAGTACCTCCATACTTGCCTCGAGACGAGCAAGTTCGTCTATTGAACAATATTAAGCGAACCGTGGGTGCTGCTAACCGATTGGGAGCTGCAAATATGGCTGCAGAATACTGGGACGACTTCCTTGTTCGCGATGTTCAGCTACTTGCGCTACCAGCCCCCAGACGACCTGTCCGTAGGTCTAAGTCTGAGTTACAAGCTGTGACAACGGGCTCCGAAAAGTCGAAGAAAGATCCGTTCCTGTATAATCCTTTCGCCAAACCAAGCAGCAAGGCCCTCGAGGTGCTTGCTGTGACGGATGAGCCTGCTTCATTCCGCGTCACGCTCCAAAATCCCTATGAGTTTGAGATCGAAATTGAACGATTAGAACTGGAAGGCGAAGGGGTTTCTTTTGAGGGCGTTGCGGAAAATATTATTCTCTCCCCCCTCTGCATGCAAGAAGTCATTGTGCTTGGTACCGCCCATGGGGAAGGAAACCTCAACATCTCCAATTGTGTTGTGAAGGTGCGACACTGTCGCACGCGGAAATTTCCTATCTTCAAAACCTTCTGGAAGCCCGAACCCGAGATCAAATTCAAGAGAACTGGACTTGCAGCAAAGAAGCCTCTCAACGAGCGACCGATGTCTTGGAGTTCGACGACGTCGAAGGACGGAAAGACATTCGCAAAGAAGGGTCCTGAAACTGAAGAATACCATGTTAAGGTCATCGGCAAGCAACCATCCTTGGTAATTGAGTCAATGTCTCTCTCACAATCCGCGATGATGGTTTTGGAAGGAGAAATCAGATCATTCACCATCACATTGCAGAACATTTCCTCTTGCCCAGTGGATTTCGTTCTATTTACATTCCAAGACTCAACTACCAGACAGCTCCAATCGGCTCTCAGGAACAAGGATCTTCTCCCGGTCGAAATCTACGAGCTAGAGCTGAAGTTAGCCACACAGCCAGCTCTGCGATGGCGCCGCGAAGATTCAGACACAACAGACTGCACAATTGCACCCAAGTCAAAAGCCACATTTACAATTGACGTTCTCGGAAAGCCTGGCCTCCAAGATACGACAGTGCAAATCGACTACTCATGCCTTGGAAGCCGACAAAATGATGACTTGCCTGAGGTGTTCTATACTCGACAGTTGTTCGTACCACTTACAGTTACGGTAAATGCGAGCGTCGAAGTTGCTCGCTGTGATGTCCTGCCATTCAGTGGTGACTTTGCATGGCGAAACAATATCAATGCTCCTATCAATTCCGAGCAAGAGCCCAACTCACCTCTTTCTACGACCGATAACGATCCCTTCTCTCAAGTTTTATCTCGCCTGGGCAACGGAGCGTATGGCCCAGATCATTGCGTTGTGTTATTAGATCTGCGAAATGCTTGGCCAAGTCCTTTGTCGGTGTGGTTGCGTGTTGACGAACACACTATTGCCGGCAAGGGTGACCACGTTGGACAATACTCAGTTGACGGTGATCTCCAACCTGGCCAAACATCTCGATTCGTCCTCGTCCTTCCCCGTGTCTACCTAGACAATCCCCACGCAACAATTCCAGTCGTCAACACAGGAACCCGTCGACAATTCGTCGTCAGTGCAAATAAATTAACATTTGAGGCCGAAGCAGCTTCCAGAGAAGCCTTCTGGTTCCGCGAGGAGTTCCTCAAACGGGTGATCGGTGGCTGGAGCGAACCTGCAACAGGTCGCAAAGGAACATTCGATCTTCGCAACATCCGCCTGAACGCTCGAATGGTAGAATCCATGCGTCTCGAGGATGTAGAAATCACATTCTCCCTCCAATCTCCGTCATCAACGTCCACCAAATCTTCTGAACCCGAATCATCTGATGCAATCATTCAAAGTGGTCGTTCCCGCTTCCGCGTCCAGACAGATGACCTCTTAACCCTAAACGTCAACCTACACAACCGCTCCTCACGACCCATTCACCCTCTTCTCCGTCTCCAGCCTAGTCTGCGCCACCAGCCAAATAACGTCGCTTTGGATCTAACTCGCCGACTCGCCTGGAGTGGTATGTTACAACAAGCTCTACCAATTCTACAAAGTGGCGAGTCAACACAAGCATCCATTGGCGTGACGGTGCTATGCAGAGGTGAATACGAGTTCGGTGCCAGTGTCGAAGAAGCAAGACTCCTACGACAATTTGGCGAAGAGCCTAAGGGAGATGCTGATCCTCATGATGATAGCATTAAGGATACGTTTGGTGCGGATGTCGTGAGGAGACGACGTATCTGGCATGCGAAGGAAACTTGTATTCTTCATGCTCGGGATTAAGGTCCCCTTGATAAATAATACTCATGTCCACCTTGTTACTCCTTTTGTTTCGTCTGATATAGATCTCAAGCTGTCATGATGATGTTCTTTCTGGACCTGATGTGATGCTTGGATGGCTGGATGGATGATCCTGTTCAATACAAACAAGTTGTTTGTACATTTTGTTCTCTACATAAAATTAGCGCGGTACATATTATATTCCAGATAACTTCTGGCCACTTTTGGTACTCCTTTCAAGTTGATGATACTAGTACACTGTACTGTAGCCACCCTTTAACCTATTTTTACTGCAATATGTGGAATGGATTTGACGTTTCCCCGTCGCCTTACCTTCCAAGGTGGACCTAAATTTCTAAGCAGATAGACGAAGCTGGTCAGTTCAATGTCTATCTATATGTATATGGAAGTGCCAAACCCGACCATCACTGTGAAAATGTAGGGCAATCATCGATGATGACATAGGACGCAGGTGAACTTAGAAGTATGCCTGAGACGAATTGATACGGTATCAATTCGTCCGGGTGGACTAAGGTATAAACCCCAAGGTAGGTCACAGCCGCCCTTGATTCACGAGTCGTGCAGATGCATGCAGGATAGATCATGTGATCTAGCACCCTCTGTGTGGGGACCTAAGCACCCGGGGGTGGATCCATCCCATCGAATGGAGTAGAATCCTTCGAGGACGTGCGTCTACCCGGGCTCCTCCTTTGCATAATTAGTGCCCTACGGTTATTCTAATCAAAATTAAATAAGTTTATCTAATAAAATTTCCTTTTGGGGCCCTATCCGCACCTTTCTTTCCCTCTCTGGGACTGGTGACACGTCGACGCACTTGAGCTTGGCGGACGACAGGCACAGTTGGTTTTAAAACTTGACCATTAAGTATGCAGGCGAGATCTAACAAGATTACTTAATTCCACGTAACTAGAATAAGTATAAAGATTGGGAAATTTTCCCTTTAGTAAGAGCATTGAACATCACATACAATCACACCTCTTTCGAAGCTTGCTCTGAAATAGCTCTCCAAATGGCCTGGTCTTTGTCCAATTCACTTGATGCTATGGCTTTTAGCTCACCTCCGAAGCAACAGTTTGGCTATGACATGACTGTAGCCGAGAACAATTCAGTTGATAATCGTCTTGGAGTCTTTCCATCTACGACTCCTTTTCAACACAATGATTGTACTCTGAGTGGTTATAGCCAGCGATGTCTCTTCAATCAAAATACTACACAGTCCTCGTCTCAATTCGGTTCTCCCGGCACTTTCAATCCCTTCGATAATTTATTGGAGGGGAAATCGGGCTTCGAATACCACGAGAAACCTTTCACTACCGGCTTGGAAAGCTTCGGTCCAAATCATCATACCTCAACCTTCCCCTCAAACATTCCATCTACACCCAAGACCAATCAAGATCGAGTTTCGAAAAAAGAATCGACCATCCATCGAGTTGCAAAAAAGAGGTGCGAGGCGGTCCAGTATTCTAGCACTATGATTGCTTAATCCATGTGATAATTCAACTAACAAGATGTGCATCAAAACTCTCTAGTCCGTCGAATCTCCCGTTAGAATGTGGTTGGAGAGGCTGTGAAAGACCTCGTCCATTTACAGACAAGGGAACTCTGTTGCGACATATCAAAAACCAGCATGTTGATCCGCACTCATTCAAATGCCCGAGTGAGGGGTGCGTTAAGACTTTCAGTCGGAAGGATAAGATGGAGGAACATCTATTCAGGATCCATCGAAGAATGGTTTAGCTCTAAACAGCCACTCCTTCAAGAGATGTACCAGGTGGTACATCTCTTGCAGGCCATCGACAAAGTTATGAACTTACCTAAGTTGTATGAAGTTGTCGATGGCCTGGTACATCCCTTCAGGTGGCAGTAGAGCGGATTGCATCAAACCAATTTGGTTTAGAATTCAGATTTCTGTTGGGAAACCTTTCCCACATCGGAGTATTTCGGATATATTTTACATTAAAATTGACTGGGTGCTCTTTTTTTGTTGCTACTCATCTACTACTAGTAGAACTTGAAGAATTTTCAGATTAAACATGGCTCGCAGCAGAATTAGAGATACTTTTTGAGCTTGTATTTGTTCAACTAATGACTAAGATTTATCTTGTTATAAGTCAAGTGATCCCTCCAGAACGAAGGGCTAATAAGGTTAACAAGGTTATTAGCTCCGAGCTAACGGGATACCCTTGAAATATGGAACTCTCCACAGGATTGATCGCGCAGTTTAGAATTAGTGTCATTTGGCTCTCCACTTTGGATACAAATTGGCAGCTCATGAGCTTCATAACAGAGGTAGACACGAAAGCCTACAACGAGCCCTCGCTGCGTTGACAAACATTCTGTGATTTGGGAATATCGGCTGGTCCTAGCTTATAAGCTTTCAAGATAGTAATATAGGCAGAAAACTGCCTGAAAATCGGCCATATCATCAGAGAATCCTTTTGTCATTAAGGCAACCTGGGCAGCGCTTGATGGGGGTTTTGAATAGTCTAAGCAGAAGCCTTTCGAATGTACTTCAGAAGCGAGTACCGCACTTAAAGATGACAGTTGGTGAGGTGATGTTGCACGGCGGAAATTGAGATTGTCGATAAGTGTCCACTCGTGTTTTTCTGGCTGGGGTTCGGATCGAAGATGTAGTCCCGATCTTTGTTGTAGATCACCTCTCATACGGACCTGGATGTTCGTCGTCGTCGAAGAGCGGGGGGAGACACTTGACTGCCGAGAATACTGAACAGAGCACAGCGTGATGGTGACGATATTCAAATAGTATTTGCCTGTATGATCCGCGCATGGATACTGGTACGGGTGTGTCTGTGCTTGCACTTTCGGCTGTAGTGTTGACTACATGTCCATATGCTGCCATGCCTCCTGCAGCATAAGAGGCGTAGAGAGACGAGATTTTCGGGGCAATCTGAGTCGGAGTCCCACTCGAGGATTCAAGAGTGTCTTCAGGAATTTCAACCGCAGTTGTCGCAACAGACGTATACTTGCGCCGAGAAAGACAAACTTGAGAGTCGTATGTAAGAGATGGGTTAAGACGAGGCAACAATTGGGTGAAGCCATGGTATGGGGTAGTTCCAGATCAGACATTTGCGGAGACGGACGGATGACATGGTTAGCACCTGCTAACAGATTCGTAACAGAGTGATGGATGTTGCGTCAACAGGGAGTGGGTCAACCCAGCTTTGTCACGCTTGCTGCATTCTCGAAGCTAATTGACCGTGCGAATATATGTGGCCGTGGCCCACCCTGGATGCTGCTACCAGGAGCTAGCTGATCACTGTTGAGGTGGCCTTGAGTCCTGTGACCAGGGGAGGAGGTACTATCTGATCATTCTGATCTGTCATATCGGCGATAAGCAATGGCTGGTCTGGTTCCATTGCCGACTTGAGGGACTCTTCGTGGTCTGGCGAATGAGGCGGAGGTTCCTCCACGCTGGATATAGGGTTTGAAAAAGTGCTTGAGCTATCTCTTCCAAGAAATAGAATGTAATCCGGTGCAAGTTATTCCGAGTTGCTTGAAGCTCACGGGTGTCAATATCGATTTCTGTGCTAGATTGAACCGCATGTAACTTTGAAAGCGTAGTTCTCACGGAAGATACGCCCGGAGTTTTTTGAATAAGACAGTGCGAATCACTTTCAGCTCTTTCTCTCTCGACGACTTCTGATGTCCGATTTTCCAAAATTCCTACATCACCATGGGATTCACCTTAGAAAGAGAAAATTGGCCCGGGGCGATGAATGTTTGTCTTTTTGTCTTTGTAGAGGCATTACCATTGTCTCCGAAGGCTGTTGTGTTGTTTTGACAATTTTTGAAGGAATATCATGACCGGAGGGATATCTTGCCAAGGAAATCAACATAGATTTCCGGAGGTACGGCCCTGGGTTCGGCCAAAAGTTCTGGATATTATCCATGTTGGAATAATCATCTCCCTTGGTGATTGCAGCGGGTCCGAGATGTGATCGCACAATCCGCGGCTCGCCATTTGCCATCAAGTTTACGGTCGGGGGCGCTTGAGGTTCAGTACTGAAGGCCACACTCCACTCCCTCGGAGAATGACAGATATCCATGAAGGGAGAAAGTTTTCTCTCGATCGACGATGAATTTAGCTGAATCGGATGTGAATTCATTGTCATCTTCCCCATCCCGAGCCCTGGTGCTTCAAGCGGGCAACTTTGTAATAGAATGGAGGTAAAGTGTAATGTGTGTGGAGAGTTGTATTGTTGAAGGTGAGGTGGTGGAAGTGAGAGATAGAAGTAGTAGGCGTGGATGCCATAATGGCTTGCCTGAGGCACTACTTGCTAGTACTTTGAAAAGGGACTGCTTTTGATGGCTTAATCTGAAGTGGTCTTGTTCACGGCAATCGGTTTCCAGGCGTCAATAGAGGTGGGTTCGACAGTTCTCTGCGTTTGTTTCCATCCTGGAACTTTGCGCAGACCAGAATTCACGCTCCACATGGAAACACAGACGAGTTCCATAGTTGGTCTTGTGTCTATTACATGATGGCCATAACTTGACACCTGCAAATCACCCCATTCTTCACCATGTCCGAAAGACTCCGAGTCTTTTCCTTCGAGAGCCTAGAAGCACGCTTTAGGCCTTCTCGATATCGCAATGTTGCTGACTTTCCAATGGCCTGTCAGAAGTGTACAGTACCATCCAGTGTCATGTCATCTTTGCAATCAGCTTTGCTTTGCAAATGTCCCTCTCATCACACAGCGAGCGGGTAAATGAGATGATGGCTTAGCGAAGAAAAGCCATTGGGTAGGCCACTCGGTGATTATTAGCTGCATTGTACTATGTGGCCCTTCATACAGGACGGTCCATGACTCTGTTCACTTGATTTCAACAAAGTGAACTTTGGTGACTTTCATGGCATCAACGGCAACGGAGTTGATGCTTCTGGGGACTTACCCCACGTCGGCTGCGCGGCCGGGACCAGCCTCTTGTTCCAGCAGGTCCACCTGTACCACCATCAATCAAGCTGCGGTGAAACAGGTGGTTTCGAGAAATTGTTGTTTTCTCGAGTGTCGAGATTGTCCGCTTTCTGTGCTTTGTACTCCACCTGGAGAACACGTTCTCGACTTTCGACGCGTGATTTTCCAATTTCTTCTTGTCTTACTCGACACTGGCTTGCGCAGGAGGCTCAAAGCTAGGACCAACCTCTCTAGATCAGTGGAAAGAAAATACCGATCAAGTTGATGGGTTCATCTGACAGTATGTCGGCATAATCCTGAATATGTACCGGAGCCCAAGCTCTGCCGGTCTTCTTCGGTCATTCTGCTTGCCGGTATTCTTCAGTCATTCTCCATGTCTTTCTTCTTCGTTCATTCTCCATGTCTTCCTTCTTCGGTCATTCTCTTTCTTGTCTCGCTTTTTGCATTCTCCCGTTCAGAAACCCCCGCCAGCTTCCGTATCCTCGATTTGAGCTTCTGGGTGGCTTCTAGTCTCGGCATTTTGTTGCTGCAGCTGCTCGGCTAGGTCATGCAATTACCAATGTGGCTTTTCCTCGAGAATATTGTATTCGAATAGAAAAGCATATTCTCCTTATTCGTTCAACGCGAGAAACCGGGTATTCAAAAGGGCCCGGTAGGCCTGTTGGGCTTCTTCGCCGACCAAGACGGCCAGTTATGTTTTGCTTGGGGTCAAAGAGGGTGGTTTGATGATTGACACTGAACCCCGACATGGACATTGACAACACAGACGGACGGAAAAGGCTTCACAATGTGGTGTCGCTTAATCTTTATCTGCCGAGTGAGGTTTTGCTCCACATTGCGAAGCCTTTTCCGTCCGTCTGTGTTGTCACGCTGATATTAACCAGTCGAAAATGAGGTGTGGTTATGGTACGAAACGTTGTTCCCCTGTCAGGACTCTGAGGGGACTGAATTGCTCAACACACAAAATTTGACAAGAGAAACGATGCTTTGAACAGCAGTATTGGCAGGCCCATGCGTTTATTTGCTTGGCATATTACACATATGCATTCACGGGGGCTTTGTTGTTTGTTGTTGTTTTCTTGGTTGTTGTGTTCAAAGATGAGCGGCATCACGACTTCCGCTTGACAAACTAATAGAATCGAGGTAAAGTGTGATGTATAAAGAGATATGTATTAGTGAAGGTGAAGGTGGTAGAAGTAAGTGATAGAAGTAGTAGGTGTAACGTAATTCCAAAGCGAGCTGGCCACCCAAGCGAGCTGGCCACACCGCCTCAAATCGCATTGCGACGCGTACACACTATCTTCAACTACTTATTATGGCACCACCACACACTCAAATTGACCTAGATTCTATGAGCAAGGAGGGCAGGATCCTTCTAGCCATAGAAGCTCTTCAGAAAGGGTTAATAACCTCACAACGCAAAGCTGTAGCTATCTACAACGTGCCTAGATCTACACTAAGTACGTATGTTAATAGTATTGCAAATCGAGTAGAGATACACACAAATAGTCATAAATTGACACAATTTAAAGAAGATTCGCTTATATAATAGATACTCTCTATAGATTCTTGTAGAGCAGTACCTAGGCCCTTAACTGTCTAAAATATAGCTAATATTCTACTTACAGAGTGTAGATCTACCCCTCTATTAGTTGTCAGTAAAAATTAGCCATCAAATTTTATTAACCACTACTAGGAGCTTCATATATATTTTTTAAAGCAGTATAATTATCAGCGTGCTTAAAATAAGGACCTAAAGTCTCTATATAAGTAGTTTAATACTGTTTAATATACAATTAATAAGAATAGTATCTAACCTAAGGATATCTATAACTTTAATAAGACTAGTTTTATAATAGGCCTTATTATAACTGCTAAAGTAGTAACTCGTTTAGAATACTACAGTTAGTAAGCAATTTTACAGCCTAGAAATCATAAATAGATAATAGTAATTAAATCGATTAGTATAAGTAGCTTTATACTACCTCTATATATTATATTTAAAGGTAAGGTCTATATTAAAGGCTAGTTTAATAACCTTCTAAAAAACTAGCGATTTGAGGTCTCTTAAAATAGCTAGACTATAGATAAGATTAGTTTATAATAGCTTAAAAAGCTATTTATTCTAGCTACTTCTACATATATAAAAGGCAAATATTAGCTTCTTATTCTTAATAGCTATAGTAGTTATCTTATACCTCAGTTTAATCAGATCTGTACAGAGAACTTAATTATACCGCTCTGTATACCATCACACTTATCTCACCTTCTTTAACTACTTAATATTAGGTGTTTTACAGTTCTTAAACGCTTATATAGTCGTTTAGTTGAGAATCAAGCATATACAGGATACAACTATATTAATAAGCTAGATTTCCTAGTAGCTTATCCTCAGACATATAAAGAGACCTTCTAACTAAAGACTATTCAAAATAGTTTTACAGTAGTAGGTCTAGTACTATTTAAGCCAGATCGTGTACTCTTAAAGCTCAATATATTACTTTATATATCAACTCCCCTAGGAAGCCGGCTAAGCAGTAGATTAAGTATTTTTTCACTAAAAACACTAAAGACAGTTCTCCAGCTTTAAAAGCAAGCTTCTTTATTAAAAGGACTACTCAAAAAACGTTTAAGAAGCCCTCTAAGTCCTTCAAAAACAGTAATTAATAGAATTATTAAAGACTACTATCTCTCAATATATAACGCCACGCTTCTAGCACAAGAAAATACTAAATTACGTGCTTTATATAAGAAAAAACGACAAAAGCGTACACGATCAAATCGACATATACTACATAAAGGAGGACTCACTGTTGAAGAGGCCTCACAATTGATTCAACCGCTAATTCAGCCAGTTGAATGTGTTGAGCAACCTCCGCTAGGGCCTGTTAAACTGCCTGTTCTGCCCCCTCCGCCAACTAGACGGCGGTAGGGAAGGTGCAGCGGCTGTCAGGAAATAGGTCATTCAATTACCTAGTGCCCTAGTAGATAGATTTTTCAATATAATGGCGTTTTGGTGGTAAAAATATACTTTGAAAATGTAATGGTAGGCGGTGTGGCCAGCTCGCTTGGGTGGCCAGCTCGCTTTGGAATTACGTTAGATGCCACAAAGGCATGCCTCAGGCACTAGTTACTTGCTAGTACAAACATTCCTCCTAGACTGCAGATTAAGGACCCCCAAACGACTGAATTAGATAAGTAATTAGTGTGAGGACCGATTAACAAGATTTCCAATTCCAGTGCACGATTTACTCCACGTCAGAACCTCCATCGATCACTCTAGTAGGTGACTCTAAAGGCAGAGTTGTTTGTTATTGCATCATGAGGTCACAAGGACGATCTCGACGCAACTTCCCTAATTATAACAGGAGCTCCTTCTTGGCTTTGAGCAGTCGCCATTGCAACTGCCAATGAGTAAACAAGAAAAGTAAACAAGAAAAGTAAATAAACAGATATCTTCATCTCCTTTTCTCTTTTCCTCTTCCCATCTCCCAATCTTGTGAAACATAAACACTCTGTTCTTCCATGTCTTGCATATGTCACTTTGCCTGGCATTTCGTTCTAGATTTTATCCCGAAGCAATACAAGCGGCTTCCTTTTCTGGCAGATTTCTTGGAATATCGGCTAAAACTCAGTGGAGGTTTCTCGGAATATCGGCCTGTCAATATTCCAGCTCTGGGGTTGGAATTCCTAGACGATGGCTTTGAATTAGAAGCACCTTCCTGGAAAGACCTGGATTGAAAGATGCAATTCGACTGTTGTTCATGTTGAGGCCAACCCTCGAAAGGGAAAAATGGAATCGATCAATGCGACTCTCATCATTGTCCCCTCCAACATTGTCAAGCAGTGGTCGGATGAAATATTCCGCGGGCTCTATTTGGAAGAATGAAGAAATCTGGGCAGATTTGGAACTACTATGAAACCTCGACCCGCCGATTTTGAACAGACTTGGTCCAAACGAAGTTTTCGAGGATCCGGAAGTGGAAGCTATCAAGATCCTAGCCAACTGGAAACCCTTCCGACTTGCTCATATTGAGAATGCTGAAGCCGTTCTAACCACGCCAGACGGATGGATCGCAAAATCAGCTTCTCCGATAGAAGTCTCCATGGTCCATTCAAGGCCACGCTATGTCTGAAGGTCTTGACGAATGCCTTTCGAGAAGGCCCAGATTGGGGGTGAGGGGTTTATAGCCCACACCGATGGATTCATTGCCGGAGTAACTGACTCCGATGTTGATTTTGTTCTGGAGGCAAAGGCAAAGGCCAGGACTAGGAATACCAATATATTGGCAAGAGGCAGCAGAAATCTACAACTGGATCCATCATGAGTATGGAGAGAATGCCTCTCTACCAGCTGTGCAGTAAGCGAAACAAGTCCCATGCAATATACTAATATACTAGATCATAGTATGTAATTACTAACGCAAATTTATAGACGCCGCATTTTGATCTCCCAGGATGACCATGACTTCAATATGGATTTCAAAGAGATACATGCTCGGCGTCGACTGGGCAAAGACGGCTCCGATCTGTGCATTGGACCAGCATTCGAGTTCCGGTGGAAATTCTATACTCGCACGCATTACTCAAGTACTTGCTCAACCAGCAACCTCAGATGGCGGCAGAGCAGTCCGCTCGAGCAGAGTTAGCGGAGTCATACCTCCACTTAACATACTCTTAGGCAACTAGTGGCCGCCTCATATCAAACTATATCCTATCGATGACCCCTTGGGCACTGAGGAACTTCTACAACTCCTTGCCGCACCCTTATGCTAGCACGCATTACTACAATTTCAGAGAAAAGGATTGTTAATGTCTACACGGCGGACGGTCGATATATGCGGATACCTCATCCCGACTGTCGCTCCTGCTGCACCGATCATCGCCAATGCAATTCTTGCTGGGGCAACCGGTACCGCAGCTTGCCTGCGACTGATGACGATGTAGTTTTGAACCCAGATCTATCATGGACGTGGAAGTCTTTGTCCCCTCAGGAACCCTCTAGCAACCTAAGGAGGGCCGGTAAGTGTACTATTATTTATTAGTCTTCCAAACAACTAATATTCTATAGGCAAAAGATTACCTAACATATAGGTATATGTTTATCCAGATGCACTTTCAAATACCCAGTGCACAGTCAAGACTTCCGCTAAGGTGAAGAATTCTCACTGTTCATCAACTGGGGTAAATCCAGCTAGGGAGGAACCATGCCAATCAATGTGTATACCGAGGAGGCCAGGCGCCAGGTTGTACTAATGGCAGCAACAAAGTCAGTTACTGACTCCCTCATCGTCGAGGCAATTGACATGTTTCAAAAGATTTTTCCGGAACCACAGTCTCATATAATACGCGTCCATGTTACGCATATTGAGAAGCAAGTTGTGGAGAGTACCTATCTCCAAAAGGGGTGAAAATCTGATGTCCTGTGAGAATGATTAGCTCGAACTTTTTGTCTGTCAATTCCTCACTGCCGGGAGGTGACCTCGTGCCAGAGAGGAGAGGGAAAGTCTGGATTTTCGATGGGCATACAGAGAGCCCCGAAGGAAAGCGAGGATCAACGACTCAAAGGAAACTTCACCAAGAAGACCGAGTCTATACCATCCGAGAAATTAAACAGAAAGGTCGCAACTGAAATACTCGAGGGAACACCGGAATGGGCATGCAAAAAGAAATGATCAACGATGTATGAAATAGAAGAATGGAGGTAAATAGCACAGAAAAAGCCAAACTGTTACTGGTCAAGTGTCATGTACATGTTAGTAGCCATAAGATACATTGGAATGTCTAAAACGTTTGATTTTTCATTCGACGCAATTCGTATTCATATCATAATGCGAACTGCCAAGGCAACCCGGTGGGGGCTGCAGCATCTCATTCGTCCGAGTGTGCCTTTGGCGGCGGCTAGAGCCATGTATTATATTAGCCCGTCAGATCCAGATGGACCAGTGATAGCGGAACCAGCATGCAGAAAGGACTGGGCTGAGACGAGGCGTTTCGAGAGGCATCGCCCCGCGACTTGTCTTCTTAGCCTCTCTGCGTTGCCCGAAAGGCAACCTCCCTCCCCGGGCAGATTATCTGAAGAACATCTGAGATGGAGCAGAAATTAGCCATGTCGGGTGCCGGGGGCTCTGGATCATCATCTAGTAAAGAGCTATGTCTTCTTTCTCTTGACGGAGGAGGAGTTCGGGGCCTCTCGATGCTCTTGATCCTCAAACGACTGATGGAGGGCATCGATCCGATCAACCCGCCCAAACCCTGTGATTATTTCGATATGATCGGTGGAACCTCAACTGGGGGGTTGATTGCGATAATGCTGGGCCGAATGAAGATGAGTATTGAGCAATGCGAGAATGCCTATGAAAAGCTATCGCCGCTTGTTTTCACCAAGCTTCGCCATTCCATGAAGTGGTTTGGTGAGCCTCAAGGTCGATTTGACCACAAGGCGCTAGAAAAGGAGATTCGGAAGATCTTAGTTGATCAAGGCATGGATGCAGAGGAGCTTATGAAAGTTTCTGGCTCGGACGATTGCAAGACGTGAGTAAATCTCCTATTAGGTTGGAAGGAATATGGATACCCCCTGTTCAAGCGTATCGATGCACATGTCTCATAATACTTCTATCAGCTTCGTCTGCACAACCAGCGCAAATACGGGAAAGACAGTCGTTCTATCCAGCTATCATAACGAACGAAGGATAGCGGATACTTGGAACAAGGCTAAGATCTGGGAAGTGGCTAGAGCCACTTCTGCTGCGACGACCTTCTTCGAACCGATCAGTTTCTGCAATGACACATATTTGGATGGCGCCACGGGGGCAAACAATCCTGTTAATGTGCTCTGGTCGGAGGCCACAGACGTTTGGAAGCTGCAAGACGACCAAGTCCAAGAAAACATCAAATGCCTAATCTCGATCGGTACCGGCGTTCCGGATCTTACACCCTTCAAAGGAAGTCTGCTTCAGGTCGGCAAAGCATTGAAAGCGATTGCAACGCAGACCGAAGATACCGCCGAGGACTTTCGGAAGAAACACACGAGTCTTTTTGAAACCAAAAGAGCTTTCCGGTTTAATGTTCTGAAAGGACTGGAAAAGATCGGACTGGAAGAGGTATCGAAATGGGAGGATATCGCAGCTGCAACTAAGAACTACATACAAACGCAGGAGGTACATGTTGCTATGACCCGATGCATCGAGAACCTTCAAGGGCGAGAATGTATGTCTTTTGCTTGAATTTTGTAATTTGAAATGCAAGTTATTTACCAATGCGCAATTAGTTCTGGAGCAAATCTCAGTGGATATCCTAGCCACCGTTAAAGAACCCATACTGGACCTCAATAGCCGGGGACACCCTTCCCGTGAAGACCTCATATGGTTTAGACATACTGAGTCATTTGATAAATGGGAAGAACGCGGATATGGTATCCTATGGTACCAAAGAGATCCAGAATCTCATATCGAGGATCGAGGCCATCTGGCAGCATCAGTTGGTCATCATTTGGCCGACAGCTCTGATTGTTTTGCGGCCCATGAACTTGGCTGCATATCCGATAAATTGTCCAGAGCAATTTATTTTCAATGCGAGAAATCTCAAGATACTGATTCAGGTGATACCTTTTACAATGCGAGAGATGTGTGGCGATCTTTGATTTATCAGGTGTTACTCATTGGCTGCAAGGACTGGAAAGCTTTCCGTGCGCGCCTATCGAGTTTAATTTCTGAGAATAAGTCTATATTGTCGATCAAATCCAGAGATAAGGTTGACTCAATCTCAGAGCTTCAGCTACTTTTCACCGAGGCCCTTCGCATATCTCGAGCTCCCGATCTTATTTGCATTGATAATGCTCATCTTATTCAAGATACCACCCAAGGTGCCTTTTTGCAGTCTCTGTCACAACTTGTTGAAACTCAACTACCGGAAAAGAATATAAAAATACTTGTTTTGATTGCAGGATATCCATCTCAGATTGGAAATTACCTGAGCGACAAGCCGAGCATCAATGATAAGACCGAACGAGAAGGTTTGTCTAACCCTTTATATAATCCTAAGGCTTTTTCTAACGACCAAAGAATGCCTACAAACATTTCATTTTAAAGAATGGAAACTTCGACGAGACCAGGTAGCCGATGCTGGAGAAGGAACCAATGACTGGATTTGGACTCATCCGGTATATCAAGAATGGGATTTTTCTGAATATGGCTTTCTTTGGATTGAAGGCAAGCCAGGAAGTGGGAAATCCGTTCTCGCCAAAACCCTCCAGAAACATCTATCTCAGTCAGAGACCATTGGTTGTTCCTCTTCAGCAACCCATCAGCACAGTGGTGGAGAAAACGTCAACCTCGGAACCAAGAAAACTGTTGTACGATCCAAGATGCAATTCATGGTTGCCGATTGGTTTTTCCACCGTCGAGGCGCGGAGTCTGGGACTGAATATCTTCAACTATTCAAATCGATCATCTATCAACTTTTACAGCAAGACGAAAAGCTTTTTGATGTCATTGCTGACGATTATCGCGGTTTCTACACTAAGTCACGCAGGGAACACTGTCCTGAAAGACCTAAAAGGCGATGGAGTGCCTATAGCTGCCTCAAACTCCTTCAGAAGATCAGCACAGCCGGATCCCCCATCATTTGTATCATAGATGCAATGGATGAGGCCAACCCTTCGGAGAATGAACGAGCCAGAGATAATTACGGTCGCCAATTGAGTGTATTGTCTCTATTCAAGAATTTTGGAACATCGGAATTTCATAATATCAAGTTCATAGTTCTGAGTCGACCAGATCCTGCGATTGAGATGGATTTTCAGTCTCTACGAAGAGCGCCGTACTGCAACGCTTTCAAAATCATACTGGAAAATGAAAACGAGAAGGCTATTAAGTTGACGATAGAAAAGGGCCTCCATTGTCTTCGTCAAACCTTGCATGCCTATGACTCTGAAGAGGAAACATTCAAGCAACCGAACTCTCGAAAATACAAAGGTCTAGACACCTCTCAGCCAAAGCCATTGGCGAGTCCTGAAACCGAGTCATTAGAGAGGATTAGAACACATCTAAGCAGCAATGCAAAAGGGGTCATTCTCTGGGTCAGTCTAGTTCTTGGTGAATTGGAGAAACATGCGGCTGGGGCTACCTCGACATTTGTGGAATTGGAAAGAATGGCAAAAAGAGTTCCTTTCGCTTTGGACAATATATACGACTATATCATTGAAGAAGTACGAAAGTCTCTCAGCCCAACCGACATCCCCAAGACCCGGACAACCCTACTTTTGATCTCTGGTTCAGCGACACTGAATCGGCCCATCCGGCTTCTGGAATTGAGAGAAGCCTTAGCAGTACCTGACAACATTGAAGAAGCACTGAAAGCTGAGAATGATCCTATTGTCGAAAATAGACCTCGAGCAGAGACCTGGAATGGATTCCGACGAGTACTCAGACGACTTTGTGGACCACTTATTGAGGTGGTAAGCAGTGAGAATAGCGAGAACGGTGTTGAGCAAGTTGCAAGTGGCCACGACCCAGATTTTGGTCCAGAGGATATAGTCCAATTTATGCATCAGACCGTGAAAGACTATCTGCATAGTGAGAGGTCCACGCGTCGTTCGAAGCCAGATGATCCATTTTATTTCCGATTCAGTGAAAGGGACGCGACAAGGAAAACTATCGAAATCGCTCAAGGGTATATGGCCATTACTTTTCCACCGACCAGAAAAAAGTATGGGCCAATATCACATGAAGGAGCCGATTTCTCGTGGAAACAAAACGTCGAAAGCTTCGTTGAATATCTGGAATCAAGAGCCCTTATATCATTTTCACTATTCGTTCTGGCATCCAGTCGTGCGAGACTGCCCGAAACACTTGGTCCATATGGTTCGGTATATGAGCAATCGGGTCTATACGAACATCTAGGCAGTGATTCTACTTGGGATGATATGAGAGAATTCATAGGCGATGAATTAAATCTGTATCCGACAAATCTGACTCTAGATGAGTTGCAATCTCACCACGAGTCTGAGAGTTTAGTTGCGATTCACGCTCCAATTTTGGGCCACGCCTTTCGTTATGCCTGTCGAAATGGCTATATGAGCTCTGCTCAGAGCTTAATGGCAATCTGTGAAAGATATGATCGGCATACAGAAGATTGGAAGATACCAGTGATTCGCACTGCGGCTTTGCTGGCGTCCATTGAAATAGGACTGTCTGGATCAATAAACCATATTATGTCTCGCGCTGGATTGGGGAAAGGTCTCAGGTGGACGGTTGAACATCGGGATAGTAGTTCTGTGTCTAATCCACTCACGAGGCTTTTTGGGAATGGCTATGAGGAAATTGTGCGCCATCCACTCATCATGTTGGCCATTGATTCCGGGCATCCGGAAATTGTAGATCGTCTCTCCAGGCTTAAATTTTTAGTTCACGACACTGATAGGTACGATCTAGTTGATTTGCCTGGGCAAAGAAATAAGGGAACTCAGAAGTCAACAAGGATGAGCCAGGCTGGTGACTCAATCAAATCATCCCTTGCCCCGTTCGCGCACTCAGTGCAGGATGAATTGATACCTTTTGACAGGGCTGCGTATCTCCATATGCAGATGATGCATCTTTCTGATGTAAAGCGGATGTGGATAGAAGAGGCAACAAATAACCGCGAGAACAAAGGCTCCATCGACGATGAGTGTACTGACGATACGAAAGATGTTCTCAGGTGGCTCACATATCATTTAGATGCCTGCTACAGCTAAGACAGGAATTTTCTATAGAAAAATGGAAGTAAAAAATTGTATTTCAACAGGAAATCCTTATAAGATATAGGCTCTAGTGGATCTCATTATTCGAAAGTCTTCTTTCTGATATTGACCGACAGAAGTAAGCCCTAATGATTAGGGCTTCTTTCAGTGGTAACCCAACGTCTACTTGTAAAGTCAGCAAGGCTGTCAGGATTGTACAAAATGACACTTTCAAGTTCATGATTCCATTTCCATTTTAATAAATACCGGCATCAAGCCATTCCAATCCATTTAATTACCTCCCAATCTCCCTTCTCAGCCGTCCCGCAGCTGTCGTAGGAGCAGGCTCAGGCCAACTACCAACTGCATCATCAACCTCTTCCAAAAACGTCGTACTATTATGAATACTCGTTCCACCAAGTACAACACGTACACCCGGTGAACTAGCATTAACCTGAGCAACCATTTTCGACTCTTCATACGTAACACCGCCAACCATAAAAATAATGACATCTTGCGGTTTATCTCTCGTATGTCCACTTCCTTCCAGGAATGGATATTGCAATTCCTTCAAACGGCCCTTGATTAGGTTTTGAAGAGTGACTTCTAGTCGTGGGGAGTGTTGGGTGTAGACGTTTTCGACGCCCTTGAGACCCTTGAATCGATCTCTGGCTCCGGAGAAGAAGGAGGTTGATTCGAAGAGGTCGGTGAAGCCGCCTGCGACGGGCGGGGCTTGGAGGGAGTGGTGGTAGGCGAGGACGTTGGGGATCAAGTTTACTTTGTTGGCGGGGACGTTGCCTGCTGTTACGAGGAGGTCGAGGAGGACTGGGAGGGAGTTGTTGGGTTGTTTCTCGTATCGGAGGGCGTATAGAGTCACTAATCGCAGTTTATTTTCTGCAGGGACGTTTGGCATTGTGATGATTCGTTGCAGGGACTGTGTTATTGTTAGATATGCACAGTTCATCAGCTGTAAGTGGCGGGTGTAGATATTTCGACTTACCTTGAGGTCATTGGAGTGGTTTTCATTGCAGGCCAGACTTTGCTCCAATTCACTTATATCGAGCAGATTGTCCTCTCCAACCCGTCTGCTCAGTTCACCAACCAATGTGACGTGTTTGCTGACATTTCCGGAGAGTTTGCGGAACTCAGGGTAATCCTCGACGAATCGTTTCATATCGGCGATTGATTCGATATTCATATTGGTTTGTGTCTTTGCCTGGTATTGCTGCACATATTCTTTAATGTTCTGGCCAAGGTCGCCGAAGTTCTGGTACATATTCTTCTTAAAGAAAGGGTCTTGATCTTGTGCGAGGACGATCTCCTTGAGCTCTGGTCGAATTTCAGGCACATCTTGAAGATCAACACGGCCATTGTTGATTCCGAGTAATTCGTGTACCATCGCTTGGTAAGTCCATTGGGTGAGCAGCGGTGTGATAGGGTCATCACGACGATCCAAAATAAGCAGAATAGGTGGTGTATCCGTCCGGCGGAAATTAAACAGTTGCTCTTCCTGGGTCAGATGATATCGAACCTCCGTGGCCAATTTCCGAGCTAGTAGACTATTCTTTTCGTATCGGATCAATGGGTTCTTCTTTAGCGATAGAAGCAGCGCCAAAACACCCTCGGTGGTTCTTTGTAACGAATCGGGATTCCAGAGGTCGGGTGATTGACTCCACAGACGCGATAGAGGAAAGCCTAGGTTCAAAGAACAAAGGTCCGGGTTAACAACAAGGAAGTCGGCAAACTGTTCCTGTACACATTGGACAACCTCGTGACTATCGGCCTCGGCAAGTCGCTCAAGTGATGACTTGCGAATGATGTTACTCATATAAATATAATATTCGCCATATTTGGGTTCTCGGAGCTCATCGATAAGCAGTTGAATGGATCCAGGAGAGGGGCGCACGAAGCACAAGCAGCGTAGATGTCGCATCTTCTCTCGCGCGGCGTTATCGAGGCGGTCGATCAGATAGACTTCATGATTCAGGAGAGCGGACTGGGTAATGGCGGTGGAAACAATCGGTACCTATGTAACAGGTATGGTTAGCCAGCAATGAAGTAGAAATTGGATCAGGCACAATCGCACTGTCTCACTATCCAGTAACAAGATCTTCATCTTCGAGGATGAAGACCCTGTGGCCGACTCGCCGGCCGTCACCATCTTGGAGATGTAGCCCGAGACGGCCGCGACAACGTCCATGGTGGGGGAGAGAGCGCCTCGGCGCGAACAACGGGAGAAAGGAAAGGGAGTATTCGAGATTGGAGAATTTCCAAGGTTGCGATGTCCAAACGTGGGGGGAGGCGAGAAGGTGGAGGGGAGTGGAGTAGTTGTCAAGGTGAAGTTGTCGAAGTCGAAGTTGTTGAATGTTGGGCGCGTCCGCTTTCCGCATGACACCACCTTCTCTCTCCATCAACTTCAACTTGTTTTCTTCTTTTCTTCAACTTCTCTTCTCTTCTCCCCCTCGCATGCAGTTATCTTCTCTGACTGTCTAACTGGGTCGACACCATGTTGCCCTACGTGGATCTCGGTGTGTCCTTTTGTTCTTCTCTTAGCTCTCCCCGGAGAGCTTCAAGCTATAACTGCAAGCTAACCTCCCCGCAGTCTTCGACTATCCTGCTCGCCTTACCGGCGCATCAGTCGATGAGCGTAAGTGAAACTCGGTATTTCTTGCGACAACTTCAGCTTCAGCATTCTAACACTTTATTTTCTTCTAGTCAAACTAATCGGCTCATTCCTGCTATCCTATCCACTCGCCGCTCTCCTGAAGCGTATCCCCGACTCTCAACCCTGGAAAAAGAACGCATTCATTATCGGCGTCTCACTCTTCTATATTGTCGGTCTATTCGACCTCTGGGATGGCCTGCGAACTCTTCTATACAGTGCTGCGGGCACTTATGCCATCGCATACTATGTTGACGGATCTCTGATGCCTTGGTTTGGCTTCGTCTTCCTCATGGGTCACATGTCGATCAATCACATTTACCGTCAGATCGCAGATGACAATCAGGTGGTCGACATCACGGGAGCTCAAATGGTCATGGTCATGAAACTCTCTTCTTTCTGCTGGAATATCCACGACGGTCGTCTACCCCAAGAAGGACTCTCCGATGCGCAGAAGTACTCCGCCATTACCAAATTCCCCAGTGTGGTCGACTACCTGGGCTATGTCCTCTTCTTCCCCTCGCTTTTCGCCGGTCCCTCTTTCGAGTATGTCGACTATCGCCGCTGGCTCGACACAACTCTATTCGATATTCCCCCAGACACAGATCCCTCCAAGGTTCCCCCAACCAGAAAGAAGCGCAAGATTCCCCGTAGCGGTACACCAGCTGCTAAGAAGCTGGTCGTCGGACTTATCTGGATTTTCGTCTTCCTACAACTAAGCGGCTCATTCACCACTGAATTCGTCCTTTCTGATGCATTCCTTGAATTCGGCTTCCTGCGCCGCGTGTTCACTGTCTACATGCTCGGTTTCGCCACCCGTTTCAAGTACTATGGTGTCTGGTCTCTGACCGAGGGAGCTTGTATCTTATCTGGCATGGGATATAACGGATTTGACAACAAATCAGGCAAAGTCTTCTGGAACCGACTGGAAAACGTTGATCCCTGGGGTCTTGAAACTGCTCAAAACTCACACGCTTACCTGGGAAGCTGGAACAAAAACACCAACCACTGGCTGCGGAACTACGTTTACCTGCGCGTCACGCCCAAGGGCAAGAAACCCGGTTTCCGCGCTAGCATGGCTACTTTCGCTACCAGCGCCTTGTGGCACGGTTTCTATCCTGGATATTATCTGACCTTTGTCCTGGGATCATTCATCCAAACCGTCGCAAAGAGTAAGCAGAATCCCATCCTGAGAATAAAAACCAGCAATCAACTAACACTTACTACTCAGACTTCCGCCGCTACGTCCGCCCCTTCTTCCTCACACCAGACGGCGCCAAGCCAATGCCAAACAAGCGTTACTACGACTTCCTCAGTTGGCTCGTAACCCAACTAACACTAGGCTTTGCCGTGATCCCCTTCATTGTTCTCAGCTTCAATGACTCTATGGCTGTCTGGTCCCGCGTCTACTTCTACGGCATAGTCAACATTGTCGTAGCAATGGTCTTCTTCGCTTCACCGGCAAAGGCATATCTACTCGGTCGACTTAAGCGTCGGAATAGACCCCACGCTACACGGACCGTTAGTCAGGAAACTGTTCGACCGCCTACGCTGGGTCTGCCGAATGATCCTGAGCGAGACTTTGATGAAGCTGTGCAGGAGATCATTGGTGAGATTGAATCTAGGAGGAGGAGGGGTAGTGCTGTTACTATGCCCACCGGGGAGGAGTTGAAGATTGCTGTTGAGCAGAAGATTGGGAAGAAGTTGTGAGTGAGACTGGGATCTTCCTAGGTGGCAGGTGGCAGGTGGTAGTAAGAGCTAGGCTGGCTGGTCTGGCTTGACTTTCAAAATTGTGATGGGATAGAATGGGGTGAGAAGGAAGGGCAATGGCCATCCCGCCTTAGCGTGGGTGGCACTGGAGATAATGGTAATATGGTTGGCAGCGGATCTGGAAGAATTATCAACATGAAAGTCGAGATCATTCTCCGACTCCGTCCGAAGTTCTCGGGCGTGATCTTCCAGTGGAGGTACTACGATTCCGAGAGCAGCCATCATTAATGAGTTCGCCTTTCGTGAAATCAAGGTTGATTTCATGCGTATGGGCAGATCTGGCATTTATTCGTTTATTTGTTTTTGTACCTGTATGTTAGAGTATAGATATTTTACTTGTCTGCTTGATGCGAGACCAGTTACCCATTTCAGTCATTTATTCAAGACGTTTATCAATATTTTCTATCATTGAAGGATTTCAGGTATTCAAAGCATATGAAATTTTATAAAGTAATCTCTGGTACAGATTGAAGTGAAATGTGCAGTGAGTGCAGTGTAGCATAATACACAAAGAAAAGCTGGATAACAGCCTGTCATCTAAGACAATGAGTCTTGAACAAAATCAGATATAATGCAATGCAAAATAGTATATCCAACACAGATGATGCCAATGGGGCCATCAAGAAAGGAAGATAAATAAAATAACAAATTACTTGGGAGAACCAAATGAAATGTTCAAATGAGAAAGGAAAGAACGATAAGTCAGGAGGAGAAAAAAAAATGAGCAGGAAAGAAAAGGGGGGAATATTATGTAGTGCGTATAGTCATCTCATATAAGTCGTATCAAAATGTTCAGCGAAGAGAAGTAGAAGGAGTAGAAGAGAATAAAGGAAGAAAAATGAACAAAGTCATACATGCATATGCATGAGAGAAAGAAAACTGTCGAGCAGAGTGGTGAGGAAAGGAAGTAAAAATCGAGGCGTCGGCCTATGATTGAATCATGAAGAATGGAATAGAATCAAAGCCGAGAGGCATGAAGTGAGTTGATGAAACAAGTCCGAAATTCGGTTCGAGGACTGAAGAAAAAAGAAATTTGAGCCGTGTTGGAAGTTGGTCGAGTGCGTAAGTCGGGGGTATGAATGAGAGAGGAAGAGCAAGAGCGAGAGATTCGTGGATGTCGATGTTGATGTTGAACAAAGCCGAGAAATAAAGGAAAAAGCAAGTATAGTACATCGGAATGCACTGTACTCTGAAAGAAAGTAATTGGTTAAAACCCAGTCGTAGTCCCAATAACAGCCAGCGTGATCTAAAATCCAGTTAGAATGCACATCAACCAACCCCTTCTCACACAACTCAGTCAAACTCACAATAATAACAATAATCACCACACCCAACGAAACCATCCACCGATTAAGATTCCTCCACCACCGCGCATTATTATACCGTCTCCGCTGCAAATTCCACAACTGCGTCTCAAGAGCCATTTCAACATCATCATCCGATTCTGCCATTTCCGGTCCTAATTTCGGCATAGCAGGAAGAGGCAAGAACGAAGCAATTATCCAGGCAAGCGGAAAAATAAAACCCAGACAAAACGAATAAACTTGAATATTTCGTCGTCCGAAGACTGGTTCCGTGGTTGAATCCATTGATGGTGCTGTCCATGCACTTGCCGAATGTTGAATTGTTCGTCTATCGGTGAATAAGTGCGGTGACCAGCTATGTCGGAGACGGTGACGGTGCGGACCGTGGTATTCTGTATTGATTGCTTCGGGGTCTGGAACCCAGTGTGCGCGTGGGTCGCGGGGGTCACTTTCTATACGGCGTTGAGCGAAACGGACGCGTTCTGGTGAACGAGGTCGTTGTTGTTGTTGCTGCTGTTGTTGATCGCGATCTCGTTCAGGGGATCGGGGACGCGGGATGTTCAGTGGTGTAGGCATGAGATTGAAAACACTTGAATTACTGGTTCCGGGCCGTGTAGATGATGGACGACTTGCCTGATGAATTGACAATGACGGGTTGAGGTTTAGACCCATTGGATCGGCTCGGTAGTAGATCTTCGCCCAGGTTGGTAGGATGTGGAAGACTGTGCTTGAGCTTGTTCCTGGGCGAATGGCGCTTCGCATGCTGTTGCTGCGCTTGGATCCGGATGATAGGCTTTGGGGGAAGCCGTTTCGGCTGGGAAGGTTGGATAAGCTGTCGAGGCGTTCTTCTTCGTGGGAGTTCTTGACGAGCCAGACTGTTGATTGGGATTGGGATTGAGATTTTGGCTTGAGTGCAGCAACGGGGGGGAGAGATGGTTCAGAGCCATCGCTGGCAACGGCTTC
Source organism: Penicillium sumatraense (assembly GCA_020086695.1). NCBI lineage: Eukaryota > Fungi > Ascomycota > Eurotiomycetes > Eurotiales > Aspergillaceae > Penicillium > Penicillium sumatraense. The sequence continues at coordinate 153,008 of JAGIKU010000623.1, read as the reverse complement.
TTCTTCGACTTCTTCGGCTGGGGAAATTTGACTGGTGACTTCTTCGTCGGACCATACGGAAGAGACTCTTGATAAGTGTGGGTTCCAACGACCGGATGCAGGGCCGGGAGTGAAGTCACGAGTGAAGTCACGTTCTGAGGAAGCTGATGTATCGGCTCGAGAGCTTGAAGATGGGGCACGGATACGTGGAAATTGAACGGGGACACCGTTGTCAATTGCGGCTTGGATATCCGAGACTGAGCGAAGACTGCGTGAGGAAGACGTTGTGGATCGGGATCGACTGGTGGAATGGTGTCTTGAGACAGATCGGAATGAACGAACAGAGCGAAGAGGTGGACTGGAATGGAAAGATGGCGAGCGAGAACTCAATTGCTCTGATGAGCCTGCGGCGTAGATCCACGGCGCAGCAACACCAGCATGACGTACGGCGGTACCTCTGGAATTCCAGGAAGACAAGGAATTTGAGCGAGGATCTGAGTCATTGAAAGGGATGCTTGGTGGTAAGAAGTTCATGCTTGAGTTGTCCAGAGTCACGAAATTGGGGCTTGATGGGGCCCCGATGGGCTCGACGTTTGGACTTGAGTAGCCGATTTGGGTAGATTCATCGTCATCTAGACCATTCTCTCTCGTAGACTTGGGTGAAGTTGGTGGTTCGGATACAACTGCTTTAATTGTCGGGGTAGCAGTAGGTAGCACAATCAAGTCGTCATCCGAATATTCCGCCTCTGAACCGTCCGAGCTGTGATCCATGGCCTTCGGTGAAGCAATCTCCGGAAGTGACGACTTGCTAGAGAGAGGATCCTCATCCCACATCTGTGGCGGCGACATTCCTGTATCTGCCGTCGAAGATACATCCCATATCTCGACTGACTGTTCTCGAACACTGCTTGCAGCGCCATGGCTGATAGCCGGTGAAGGCCAGGCCGCCGACGATGGCCCAGCGGCTTCTGTATAATTGAATCCGGTGTCTGCAATATACTTTTGTTGTTGACCTTTTCCTGGAATTGGCAATAGGATCTGTTCTGGCTTTGTTGGAAATGGAGTCGCTGTATACATATCAACATCCTCTTGATCATGATCCGAGACCATACGCAGAGAACGTGTTGGGGATCTCTCATTGGTGTGAGCCGAGCTTCGCTCTTCCAATGCCCTTCGCCGCCGAGGCGGAGGCGAGCGTGACTGGGTGTGAGAGCGCATAATGTCGAACCAAGAAGTTAGATATTAGAGATCATGGTCCGGGGGACCAACGGGGCGTCAAAAGACTAATAACAGTAAAGAATATTCTCCCAAACGTGGAGTATAAACAATGAGTGACGTGAACCGAAAAGGGAGATGTTTTTGTTTTCCTATATTGGTTTGATGTAAGGAATGCTTCGTCCTGAAAGGGGGGGACGAGTAGATCGATATCGATAAGTGGTTTTCTATATGGAGACCGGAATTCGTGTACTGTATGGTGCGATTCAAAAGAGTGAAAAAAAGAGCGTAAAGACGTCAAAAAGGTCGTCAGAGGGGCAATCAGAAGGTCGTTTCAGACGTTGCAGGCCATTAAAAAGAGCGACAAGAACGAAAAAGAGGTCATTAGTTTCAAAAAAGAAGGACTGAGAACAGAACGACTGGAAAACAACGGCGCACACAAAACATGAGACACAAAACGAACCAAGGGGGGCCAGGAATTTTGTTGCCCAGCGGCGGTGAAGCGCCGACGAGCAAGGCAGGGCCTAGCACAGTCCAGCGCCTATCACAGCAGATCCAGACTCCCCAGGGGTATGCAGTATGCAGGCATGCACGGACACATTTGTGCACTTGTGGTTCGAAGGCTTTTTTGGGAACACCGTTGACCTCGCGGGGCCTGGTGACGATTGGTGGAGACGCGCCCGTGAGAACGATTTTCGGGCGCGTTGCCTTACGGAGTTACTCTGCATACGCTGCACTTTAGTGCTCAGTCCTTTTGTCAGGAGGGGGGTGGGTGGCCATGACTATGGTTGTGGTTGTGGCCCTGTTGAGGTGAAGTGCAGTCAATTGTCAAGGACATAAAGTGATACACCAAGCACTGTAGTGCACTACTGTACTCCGTACAGAGTGCTTCCGTCCCTGCTGATCTTGATCGATTGCGAAGCCAAATCCTGAAAAGAACTCAGCCCAGCCCGAAGTGGAGTCAATGCGTTGTCAAGGATTCTAGCGCAATTTCTGGGCGGATCTTCCCTCTCGGTTTGTTTGGCTTGCTTTGTTTGCTCTGCTCTGCTCTGCTGACTTGAATTCACCCTCACTGACATTAGCAATATTGTAGTACAATATTTGAATCCCTGGCGGACCACCTGGGACGGAAGCTCGTGAGGTCGGAGAATTAATTGACCACGATTCCCCTCGCATTGACTCAAATTGAAATGAGGATGGACGGTAGGGGTGGTGCATATGATGCCTCACTTGGGGCCACGTTGTTCTGCTGGCAGAAAGATGAACAGCATGCTTAATGGCAACCATCAGGTAACTGTCATTGTGTTAAAGGATAGTTAAGTATAGTCAAGGAATACTGTCCAGAATATTGAGAATAGCATCATTCGGAATCAATTGAGTCTGTGACTGAGTATAGTACAGGGTTGTAGCTGTACCTGTACCTGTACCTCGTATACTTGGATAGGCGGAGTGGCAGGCGGTGAATCGATCAAAGCACACGTTGCTGACGCTCGGTCCACCAGTTCGGCATTGAATGAGATTGAAATAGTCAAGAAAGAGAATAAAAGGAATATACCCTGTATAGGGAGTAGTCTGGCTATTATCGAGATCTATAGACATGGGATGTATAGACAGCTGAATTGTACTCTGATAATCCAGGATAATGGTTGTTGATACGATTACTGACAGCCAATCCTCGTCTCTCCTTCTGTGACACCGTAATTACCGATTCACTGCCACACTGTGCGCCCTTTCCCCGCACATCCCCTTATTATATCAGTGTATTATTGAATTCAGTACTGTCACACAAATACACGGCCCCAACAAAGACAAAGACGGACGGGTCGCACTTTGCCAACTTCTCGTCTTCTTTCTTGTTGACCACGGCGACTCTCCTCGTCGTCAAGATAAAAGGGACCAAAAGAGACTCGGTTCTTTCAAGATGGCTCCCGTGGGTTTACTTGCCCGTCTGAAGAGTCTGTATTCCAAGCATCAGGGTGAGTCAAGCACTTCGGAGATCGTCAGGGCAAGGTTCAAATTCAGGGCCAGCTAGCCAGCCAGCCTGGCTGGCTGACTGACAACTTCCGCTTCCACTTCCACTTCGGACACATCAGCTAATCCACCACTTTAGATGAGCCTTCACTGTCGGTTCAAACCGTCATCATCTTCTCTGTAAACCACCCCTTTTTTCATTCTCCCGATCTTTAAAATTACATTCAAACTCAAATGAATGTAAAAAAGAGCGAAAAAGAAACAAAGTTCATTTGTCTTAATTTGTCTTTCTAACTCATCTTCTCCAGGTCGCCCTTACATTACTTTATGTCTTACCTTTCTATCTATCGCCCACCACGCGACCATCTCCAACTCTGAGTCGAGATGCTCCATCCGTCATTCGCGCACGTATCCGTGCGGTGACGGGTTCCTGCGTCGCCAGTTCTCTCATTGTGCTTTGGTTGATCGTCGAGGAAGGAAACTCCTCGGTCGGTGCTGCCCTGAGCATGCTCGGCTGGTGGCCTATTGACTTAGCGGATATTCTCCGAAGTCTACTATTAACAGCGATTTTGTTCTTGGGCCCTCTGTTCGAAAGGGGTATTGCTGAAGGTGAATGGCGAACTTGGTTCCGACGAAGTAAATTATCCGAGAGTCTGAGTGGTTGGATCGGTTGGAGAAATTATGTCGCCGTAAGTGAAAAAGAAAAAGAAAAAAAAATCTATACATTGTTTTTTCTTTCTTTCTTTCTTTTACTAATTAATTTTACAGGGCCCAATTACTGAGGAGGTCATGTTTCGATCGGCCATTGTACCTCTACATCTCCTTGCACATATTTCACCGGGTAGAGTGGTATTCATCGCACCACTTTACTTCGGCATCGCACATGTCCACCATTTCTACGAGTTCAGACTAACTCACCCAGACACACCAGTCATAGCAGCTCTACTCCGCTCACTCTTCCAATTCGGATACACCACTATCTTCGGCTGGTATGCAACATTCATCTACCTACGCACCGGATCCTTAATAGCAGTCATTCTCGTCCACAGTTTCTGCAACTGGTGCGGTTTGCCTCGTTTCTGGGGTCGTGTTGAAGCCGGCGAATCATTCGGTGTCCCTGTTAATACTCGTGGTAAAGAGGACTCTGATGGAGATGATGTTACTGAATCGGATGGTCAGCTTAGTATTGGCTGGACGATTGCGTATTATTTGTTACTTGTTCTTGGGGCACTTTCGTTTGCACAGTGCCTTTGGCCTTTGACTGAGTCTTATTATGCGTTGGTTTCGTTTACTGAGAAGACGGGAACGAAATGATTTGTTGAATACTATTCGGTTTGTTTTGTTGGGCACAGTCATGGCGCAACTCTTTTTTTTTTTGTAACTATGCATGATTATGTTTCATTGAGTGTATCCTGCGGGCCAGATATAGGAGTGGCTCAGTTAGTATTGCACTGGATATTTGTCTCATATTAATGACAAGTCATCAAGGCTTCAATGGCATCGGTTCGGATTCCGGCATATCAAATGATTTATTCTGGTAGAAGGTTCAATGCTGTATGGCATGTTCTGAAATTGATATTTGTATGATTTAACTACATTAGATTAATGTAAAATGGATAAAATGGATATGAGCATCAACTTGGTAACATTTAGTGAAATTATTACCTAGCAAAATTTTGAATTGAGTTCAGGTGCTGTTACTTGAGATGGATATCTAGGTCCACCTTTATACTATGAAGGTGGACCACACCCCAGATATATATCGCCGCAACTCGCCCGAGCCCCCGAAAGGGTCGAAGAACGCAGTTCTCTGCTAATCAGGCAAATATTTCTCTTTGGTTCAATTACTCTAATATCCAATATTCACTGAATTAATTTAATTATAATATAATGAACCAAAAATGCCTATTCACATAACCTCGGATTGCCGGTGTTCACCCAAGGTCGGTCCGATCCGATCCCAAACCATCAAATCTCGATATCCGACCACGGCAAACCAACCCCCCCCCCACATCCAATTTCCAATCCCCAATCCACCAAGTTACTAACTTTCAGAAATAAATCAAACTATTCCCCAAATAAGTATTTTACACAAATCTTCCAATTATTCTCAGACACTTGAATGTTACCTAGGTAGCCAATCCATAAACCCACTCTCAATTCATCATATTGAGACATTCCAATCCGCCCTTGCGGCGTCTCCGCCAAGACCCTCTCCCAGTCCCTGTCCCAGCCCCTTCAAGACTTGCTGAACAAGTGAGACAATTATTAAAGCACGGGAACCGCGTTGGCTAGAGCTCAGCTTTAGGCTATACATAATTGTCGAAATTGCCATACATACACCTAGGTACAGTAACTAGTTACCAGGTATGTATGTAAGTCTAGGGAGTTGACTCGGGAACCGGCAGTTTAACTGCTGTCCATACATACAAGGAGAAGTATTCGGTGCTTCCCAATCTTTTCACTGGATGTGAGCTGAAAGAACCGGTCTGGCACGGTACTCTGTCTAAAGCCGACCGGAGAATCGAAACATCGTTTTTCGAATTGTGCTGCACACGATATTGTATCGTGATTATCGTCAATATCGTCACCGTCAATCTTCAGACGATACGATAGGATATCGTCAATCGTATCAATAGGTCAAAAAATCGACGATAATTATCGTTATAAAATATCGTCAATATCGTCAGTGTGGTGATACGATAACGATATGGCAAAAAAGTGACGATATCGTATCGTGTACACTATTATTTGCGAAGAAGTATAACTACCTCGTAAAGTTGTTTACACTTTGGAGGGATTTTGTAAGCCCGACAAGATTGTCTGTCAACATCTCCGGTGCCTCGTTAGAGGGTCGGAAATACTTGGTCGGAAATAGTTCCAGAGGTACATTTCACGATATGAGTGCATGCTACTCGCTATCGTCTTGCTCTACCCTTATTTAGGGAAGGGTTGAGGATTGAATTGCGGTAGGACCCAGTGTACTGAGGCTATTAAATGACTGCGGGGGTAGAATAAAGTCCATCGAAGACCAAAAGTCTGCAAGCTTTCCCATCGCTTCGCAATTGTTGCAGAAAACCACTCAATACTAGTATGCTTACCCTAGATCCATCATACCCAACCCCCTCATAACTTTGTAATGTACAAATACCAAGCATGAAAAAACGTCTATCAAAGCAAAATTCATGTGAAGAAACAATCAGCCCACAAGTCCGAAGGTAACAACTACCCCCTCACGAAACGTTACAAATGACAACAAGCTGCATATCGGACATAACACGCTACTGCATGGACTAATCAGAGCGTGATGCCTCGGAAAGATTTGCCCATCCTCCACAGTACGGAGCTAAAAGTACAAGCATTAAGCGGGAAAATCCTGCAGCAAAATGCAGCTACGTTGGCCGGTGTAACGAGAGTGAATTGGTTGGTTATACTTACCACCGATAGGCTGTTGAGGCAGCATGGGTTACTTTAGTTGCGTTTTTTGTTGTTTGACACCTTGAGGATGGAGTGGTATATTTGACATAACCGAATCCTCGAATAAGTTGGTTTAGAGTACCCTTCATATTTTTTTAACTTTTAAATTGCACGACATCATGATTATCGTTTTACTTGTTGCTTTATTTTGTGGTTTGGGTTATGTCTGCTTTACTTCGGGACGAAGAGGGAAGGACTTACCACCTGGTTAGTGCTATAACCTGTGAAGAACATAATAAAAATGACTATTTCTTACTGAGATCCATATTAGGTCCTCCAACCGTCCCCATTCTAGGGAATCTTCACCAGCTTCCCAAGACTGGTGCCTTTATAAAGTAAGACAACCTTTCAACCACAAGTCACAAATGCAAATTTTTAGCATAGTGTAACAAAACTTATAAAAAATCCCAGACTAACAGAATGGTCCCAAAAATACGGCAAAATCTACTCCATAAAAATCGGATCCGGAACCGCAATCGTCCTAACAGACCGCCATCTAATCCGCGAACTAATCGACAAAAGAAGTTCAAAATACAGTCAAAGACCTCCATCCTACGTTTCCGAAAAACTAATCACAAATGGCGAACATATGCTTGTGATGCAATATGGACCACTATGGCGTATATATCGCAAACTCGTTCATCAAAATTTTATGGAATCGGTTGTTGAGAGGGATTATGTTCCGGTTCAAAATGCTGAAGGTGTACAGATGCTTTTTGATTTTGATAAACGGCCGGATAAGCATATGCTGCATGTTAAGAGGTTTAGTAATAGTATTGCGATGAGTTTGAGTATGGAGCTCTGTATAAAATCGAATGATTTGATGAAAAAACTTGCTAATTCGTATTAGTCTTTGGTATACGTACTCCGAAGATCGATACACCACATATGACTCAACTATACAATATCATGGCAAGAAACACCCCGAAATTGACACCCCATTACCAACATTGGATCTCATTCTAACACCTCGTTTCCACAGGACGACTGGGTCCAAATAATGGAACCAGGCGCCACACCACCAGTAGACATATTCCCCATATTCCACTATCTCCCCCAAACCCTCTACAAAAACTGGATAAACACATCTCTCCGTCTCGGCTCAAACATGAACACTCTATACAGCAGCCTCCTATCCCACGTCCGATCCCGCCGTTCTAATCCCTCATACCCCCGACAAACAGTCATGGACTCAGTCCTCGATCAGAACGAGAAACTCGGCCTAACGGATCATCAGATGTATTTTCTTTGTGGGGTTCTTGTAGAAGGGGCTTCTGATACTACGGCTACGGCTATACAGTCTTTTATTCATGCTATGAGTAAATGGCCGGATATTCTGATTAAGGCGCAGAAGGAGATTGATGAGGTTGTTGGGGAAGAGAGGACGCCTGTTTGGGAGGATTATGCGAATTTGCCTTATGTTGCTGCTACGGTTAAGGAGGCTATGAGGTGGAGACCTGTTGTTCCTTTGGCTTTTCCTCATGCTGCTACTGAGGGTGAGTTGTGTTTTTCCTTTGCAGGTGGAGAGGAGCATGAATAGGGCTGACAATATTTCTTTCTTTTTTCTCTTCTAGATGACTGGATCGATGGATATTTCATCCCCAAAGGCTCAACAATAATAATAAACGTCTGGGGCCTCCACCGCGATCCATCATTTTTCTCAAACCCCGATAAATTCGACCCAGATCATTATGCAGGCAAAACAGCCCTTGCACCCGAATTAGCAAAAGCCGTTGATGTAACTGAACGCGATCACTACGGGTACGGATCTGGTCGTCGAATTTGTCCAGGGATGCATCTTGCCGAACGGAATCTTTTCCTCGCGATCGCTAAATTGATTTGGGCATTTGATATTAGGCCTGATGTTGATGAGAATGGTGTGACTATTGATCCGGATGTTGATCCGCAGACTGGGTATAAGGAGGGGTTGGTATTGAGTGCTAGACCGTTTGGTTGTAGGATTGAGGTAAGGTCGGAGAAGAGGAGGGAGACTATTGAGCGGGAATTGGAGGAGGTTGGGAGGGATGTTTTTTCTAAATTTGAGGATTGAAGGGGTCAGTGGTGTGAGTAAGGGTTGATGATGTTTGATAGTGGATTAATATTGGTTTATTTGAGAGGTTCTTTGTGTTCTTTCGCTGTAGTAGGTAGTGTACAGGTCTTTCTATGCAAGAATGAGTTTGATATAGTACAATATTCAGAATGGAGAAACATGAACATGGTTCCGATGAATCATATCAGAATACAACGTTCACAAGTTTACCACCCTTGACAACAATCACTCGTCGTCTCTTCTCCCAATCGTTCTTCTCTTTGAGCCAGAAATTACCTTCAGTAGTCTCTAAGACGTGGTTGATAATCCACTCCTGTTCTTCTGGTGTAGGATTTTTGCTCTTGGAGGTGCTTTGCGCGGAAAGCATGCGAGGAATATTTACGGCGCATCGCATCTTCCCATTGACTTGGATGGCTACAGTCTGGCCTCCACGTGCAGAAAGAGCATCGGCTTGATCAGAAGAGATAAGGGGAGTCGGCCACGACGAGGCATGGATGGAAGGCACGACGGTTGTAGAATCATTGCCTCTCACGAGAGGTTCATGCAGCTTTTCCCACGACTCGGAAGTTAGTGCGGGGGCAACGGGCGAAAGGAGGCGAAGGAGAGCAGAGAGACAGAGGTAGAGGACAAGCGGTGAGGAGGGAGGAGCCGAGACCAAAGAGTTGGTCAATTTGGTCAAATCAGAGATAACGGTGTTAAGACCATATGGGTTATTCTCGACGCAAGATGTGATAGATAAAATGGTGTTGTGGGTGGCCAAGATCGCATCTGCATCGGAATCACTGAATTCTTCCAAGGAGGTTGGAAGAGAAGCAGCGTGACCATTAGAGGAATTGAGGTCTGAAGCGGAGACTGTAAATTTTGATTTATCCAGCGACTCTTGCGCATCGATGACAAGTTTCCATAGACGACCGAACCAGCGCTCGATACCGACAATCTTTGTCTCGTCCCATTCCAGCACTTCACTGACCGGAGCGGCAAATAGAATTTGTGCACGAGTAGCGTCTGCTCCGTACTTAGATGTGCAATCTGTTGGATCGACGCCATTATGCTTGCTTTTAGACATCTTCTCAAAAGAGATGTTGGGTGTCGTTTGGGTTCCCTTTATCAGAGGTTTTTCTGGGTCTGAAATATCCACTTCGGATGGATGCAAGAATCGACCCGTAGACGGTTCAATGAATGTTTTGCCGTGTACCATGCCCTGAGAGAGAAGGGTCTTGAAGGGCTCGGCGGGCTCTGCTGACCTTGACCCCTCAGCATTAGAAATGGCAGGGAAAAGTTCGGACTGTGCAAGGAATTTATAGATGAAGCGGGCATAGAGTAGATGCAGAATAGCATGCTCCACACCTCCGATATAGAAATCCACAGGACGAGCAACACTCGGTGAAAATGGAGCATCTTTATTTTTGGGATCCAAGAAGCGCAAGTAGTACCACGATGAATCCACAAAGGTATCCATGGTATCTGTATCACGCTTTGCTGGTCCTCCACAGCTGGGACAGTTGGTGTGGAGGAATTCTTCTGATGACTCTAAGGGATTTCCCTTCTTTCCCTTTAACCAATCACCTTCAATCTTGGGAAGTTTGACGGGTAGATCTTGCGCTGGTACGGGGACAGGGCCACAATCACCACAGTGAATAATTGGGATCGGAGCACCCCAGTATCTTTGTCGACTAATCAGCCAATCTCGCAGCCGCCAGTTCTCCATAAAATCAGCTTGTCCCACCTGCTTTAGATCTTCAACAATCTTTTTCGCAGCCTCTTTAGAGGAAAGACCTTGGTATTTTCCGCAACGGGAAGAAAGGAATCCTTCTTGGGTAAAAGCGGTCGCATCACGAGCAGGGATAACCGAATCCGCAGAGCCATCGTCCTGAGACTGTGGTGGCTCTGAGTTGATGACAATCGGAATGGATTCTGCGTTCATATTCTCTTTGAAAAAAGACATGTCCCGTGCATCATGCCCAGGGACAGCCATCACCGCGCCTTCACCGTAATCGCTAAGCACATATGGCGCCACAAATATGGGTAGCTTCCTCTGCAGATGAGAGCTTGCTTGATCTATTTTCTGAAGAGGGTGTGATGCCTCGACGTTTTTGAGAACGTAGCCTGCCTTCGAATCAGGTGGAAGAGATGCCGCCTCGTCAAGGAATTTGCGAAGGGCAGCGTCCTTTTCAGCCGCTTCCAACACGATAGGATGGTTCAGTGCGAGAGCGAGGTACTCAACACCGTAAAGAGTGTCTGGACGCGTAGTGAAAACATCCACATTGACCTCCTTGGCCCCATTGATAGTGATTGGGAATTTTACCTTGGCTCCTTGGGACTTCCCTAGCCAGTTTCGCTGCATAGAAAGCACTCTTTCGGGCCAGCCCCCAGAAAGGGAGTCTAGATCTTTCAGCAGCTCTTCCTTGAATGCAGTGATCCGGAAGAACCATTGCTTCAGGTTAAGCTTTTCCACCTTGGCCCCAGAGCGCCATGAAAAACCATTGGCATCGACCTAGGCCGAGGTCAGCATAAATTACAAATAACTGACAACGTCTCATTCATCACGTATAACGTACCTGTTCGTTGGCTAGCACCGTTTTATCGATAGGATCATAATTCACCAGTGCCTCAGACTGATACGCAAGACCCTTCTCATACAGCATCAAGAAAATCCGCTGTGTTTGTTCGTAGAAATCGGGTGAACAAGTAGCCAGCTCCTAGATAACCAAGTTAGCAAAGGAATTCGAACTAGCCTCGTTACTTGAACCACACGCACCCTGTCCCAATCAAAAGAAGTCGATATCCCACGCAATTGTTCCTTCATTTTCGCCATATTCTGCTCCGTCCACTCCGCCGGATCAATACCACGCTCAATCGCCGCATTCTCAGCCGGAAGTCCAAAAGCATCCCAACCCATTGGATGCAAAACATCATGTCCACGCATTTTATAGAATCGTGAAAGCACATCCGAAATCGTATATACTCGAAGATGACCCATGTGCAAGGTACCGGAGGGATAAGGAAACATCGAAAGAACATATGACTGCGGTTTCGACTCGTTCTTGGGCTGTGTCTCCGCCACGCGACCTGCTGCAGCTGCAGCAGCCGCCGCTTCGGATTGCCATTTCGCCTGCCATTTCTTATCAAGAGCAGGAAGGTCGAGTCTCCGAGTAGTCGAGGAAGTTGTCGCAAGGCGGGTAAAAGCGTTAAACGCGACAGGGTATCGGAGGCTGGGACGCGCGCAACTCCGAGCGTGTGCCGCTAGGGGCGTCAATCGAATTCTTGAGAGTGTCTGCATGACGAATCGGTCGTCATGTCAGCACGGATGCTGAGAAATTTTGAACGAGAGCGGTGGAGACCACTTGCTGTTGGAAAGATTTGTCTGATCTGTTTGATCTCCAACTTCAAAACTTCCCCGGAGCCCGGGACTGCGCTAGTCCCGATTTAGACTAGTGTGGATCTATCTAACTAGTATATCAAAGTGAGAGTTAAGGAAGGCACCACGCAAATAAGGAAGGAACGACCCAGGTATCATCCTCCGAAGAAAAAAAAAAAAGAAGCGCCAGTGAGGGGATTTGAACGGACAGCCTCGGAAAGTACAAAAAAATAGCAAAAGGGGGGATCTCCCCCATCCCCGAAGGACGTCTCCTTGGGGACGGGGCCTGCCTCTTGGTTATTGCAATAAGCACCCTTTTGTCCCCCACGACTGCCTGTAGCGGGCAACAACGGCCAGTTAAGACAGCTGTACAACAGTGTGTCAGCTGACTCCTGGCGGTTGAGGAAGCACTACCACTACACCATCCGGGGGACCTTAACATATTTCACCCAGATTTAGGTCATAACCTCCACATCCTCTACATTTGCAGTCAGATTGATTGCAATTGCCTTATTATTTAATACCAGTAAGTCTCTTTTCACTATTCGATGTAATTTAAATTGAAATAGAATTTAAAATTGGCTGATATGATAGGTATCATGTCAACAAGTCATATTGCACTATCAAATGAGCGTGGTTGAACCCTGTCTAGGCAGATGTAGAGGGTTCAGCCTGTAACTAGTATTACTAGGTATGATCTTCATGTATTGAATAGAGATAAATCTCCAATATGTCCAGATCCAGCCCGAATTCTATCTACAAATACACAACAATGCAGTATATACCGCTGCAACAACCAACAAATCTAATCTAATCTATAATTTACATCCTCAAAATATCCCCATTCCGATCAATCCCACCCCGAAAATGATCCGTCACAACTCTCCCACCCAGAATAGTCTCTTCAACAAGTCCCTCCACATGTTTCGGCTCAATCCGTCCATACCAAATCCCCTTACCCGCCAGCGGGTGAAGTTCATCAGAATCATTCCCCAATTTCATTTTAGGCGGTATATAAATGATAACATTACCAGCATACTTATGACCACCCACATGACTAATGAGTCCAATATTAGCATGATGGGGTCCATCAACAGTGACTGCGTCCCCGTCACTACCAGCAGAGTCGAATCCATTCTCCTTAAGGACGCGCTGGAATTCAGTTTCGAGGGCAGGTGCCATTACGCCGCAACGCATGTCTCGACCTCCGTGTCCGCAGATTAGGATTGTGGGGGAGTAGTTTATGTCGATTATTCCGGTGAAGTTGGAGGAGAGTTCGGGGGCGCGGGTCATTTCTTTTTGTTTGGGCTCGGGGAGAGAGGAGTGCATGTTGTTTAGGCGTTCGGGGAGGAGGAATGCGCGGACGAATGAAGTCAGAGTGGCGGAGGATCCGGCTTCATCTCCGATGGGTATAGAAGGAATGTATTTAAAGCTTGGGAAGAGGAATGCGGAGGCGGTTGAGGGTGTGGTTTTCGTAGATGGTGCAATAGAGGAGGCAGAGACGAGAATATTGTTAAAAGGCTGAGAAGAAAGAAGGTTAGTAAATATTCAATCTAAATACCAATTTGATAGCAAAGTATTGCGGGAAAGGAAGGGCTCACATCAAGATACGGACCACCCCGTCCAAGCAAACGTTTAAGACCCCGAACAAGATCCCCCCAAGTTTTATTCTCCCCATCATTCTCGATCCGACTCGTCCAATCTCTCTGATCGGTACATATAAGAAGTTGCTGCGCATAAGCCGCCATCGTTCCGTTCAAGGCTTGGTCATGATCAATCGGTAATCCCTCAGGCATAGCTGGTGTAGTCGGACAGTTGCAGCTCGGTTCGGGACAGGTCTTGGTAACGGGGAAAGGAGGAGGGATTTCGAGACGTGCGCGAAGACGACTGGCTTGGCATCTTGTTGTTGATAAAGATCGAGTGAATCTGGAGCTTTGTTGGGCTCGCCCGCTCAAATCGCGCATGAGCGACTGCGCGAGTAGTGTTGACCGCGTTCTCATCGGGGAGGATTGGGAGTTGTTTGTCAACAGGCAGTGTTGTATATGCGTCTGCAGGGTTGCGGGACCTTGGTTAGGAGTTGAGAAAGGAGTGCCTGGTATAAAGAAAAGACAGGAAAGAGAGATTAATACGAAGTAAAGCACTGTTGTCAATCACAAGCAGAGGACATCTCCGAAAGTCTCGGAGCGGAGATTAGCGGGATTATCAATCGCGGCATCTCATTCGTTCACGCCCCGAGTGGGAACTTCCAGTGCATCCACTTCTAACATCCCCAATCCACACTTTTTTTCTGAACAGCCAAAAAAAATCCAACAATCAACCAAAAAGACAAAAGAAAGTGGCGCCGCCCGGATTCGAACCGGGGCCACCTCGGATTTGGAAATGTCGCTTTCACTGTAGAAAGCAATCAACCACAACGAGGCATCTTAACCAACTTGACTACAGCACCTGTTTGGATGAAGAGCTGGCTGAGATAGTGCTACATTAAGGTAAGCGAGTTCCGAACTCACTATTTGTATGTACCCGGTGGTTGTAGTGCCATGTAGCTCCTTGTGAAATGAAATATGCTCGTCAAAACAATATTCTAGGAATTATTGAGAAATACTATGACTTCGGCAGATGAAGCTAAGTGCCAAGAATCAGATTTTGCATGTCAATGTTTAACATATCGGTTTGCGCCTTGGTTTGTACAGTAGGAGAAAGAGTATTTATTTAGTTGCAAAAATATGGGAGGAGGCAAACAGATAATATTGGAAATTTCAACCTATTCTAAATTTGCAGCTACATAGTATCTAACAATTGTTGTCCATCCAGTCAGATTCACAGAACGATGCTCGAATCAATTGAACCACCCATCTGCCCTCCTGGCAGCAAATTGTAAAGGACCAGTTCAATTCCAATTGCTTCCAATTTGCCACAACTTCTACTCAAGTATGAGAATCACAGAAGGAGTTGGGAGTTCATCATATACCATCATCGCCCTCCCACCTGAGTATTCGCGCCCGGCTCGGATACCCCGCTGATCGACAATCGATTGGAGTAGCAGTATTTTCGAAGGAACGAGTGTTCTGCTGCCATCAATAATAACGAAGAAGAAAATCATGATTTCGATATTTGCGATCTTGAATCTTCGGCTCTGGCTGAGTTCTTGCTCGTAGTGACGCATTGAACGGAGGTCAATCACTGGTCTCGTGTCCATTCGCGGGGCTGAGGTAGTATTGCAGTATTGTCACGGAGTGCGGTGCGTGTCTCGATCGGTCCTTGCAGCTCCTAAGAACACAGGCAGTCAATTTGGGACTTCGATTTTCATGAAATGCGGGTTCGCTTGTTAATGAAGCCTGAGGGGAAGATTAGCAGTTTTGCGCATTCTGTTCATGCTCGTACTTCCCACGCGACAATATTCAGTAGCAGCTGATCGCAGTCGGGGTGGTACAACAGATTCTCTCAGTAGAGATTGCTCCAAGGTATAGTTCGTGGATGTTCAATGGACTTCATGGGACCTTGAAAGGTGTTCGGTGCATGCTGGTCAATGTGATCGCGACCGCGATCAGCAATAGAAGCTAGTCGCTGATGATTGCTGTCCTTCACTGAGTAAATTAATAGTCTCGATCATAATGTTTTCAGCCATTGCCTTCAATGGCATTGTACAAGCTCATCGAGACCATTGCATTGCCACTTCTCCGCGCAAATGGATCGCGTGCGACTTCGAAATTCGAAATTCACGGAAAAGCCAGATAGAAGACAATCAATCATCTCCTCACTGTCCTGTCTGAAAGTAGTATTGTATCCCGGCAACGGACTCCGTGTCTTCAGGTAGTAATTTAGGCAATTCAGTGGATCCACGAGACCATTTTCTCCAAAAACCTCCTCCTCTCCTCACCCGAAGGAGAAAACAAGGTGGGCGGGCGCATTTTACAAAAAAGAAGCGGGTCCGAAATTGGAGAAGATGGCGATGGCCGAAATTCGGCGGAAAGACGGAAATCAGTCGGGCGTGTTCCCGGTAGATAGGAATAGATTCCTAGTGGGATCTGGAATTCGGGAGTATGGAGTACGGAGTCACGGCATCTTTTAGTATCTTCCCAAAAGATGAGAGTTCCAATTGCCGGTTGACTCCATCATACAGTTATGGGACATACAGCTTCAACTCCGCGGCGCGTACCATCAACTATTTTAATTTTACCCCTCATTATGTCAGCTACCCCGCTGAGGGGAATTTCGTCTTAATTGGGCAAAGTGGCCCTGCGGATGGGCTGATTGCGGGATGTGCAGCGGTATACGCCGGCGAGGTTACCACCGGTACAAGCTGCATGGATGAGCGGAGCGGGCAACCGAGCTTGAAACAGACTATATCGGTCGATCGTGTGTGACTTACGATAGTAGAGTACTTACACACACACAGTACTCCAATAGTAGTACTGCTGCTGTAATGCTGTAGGACCAAAATTGAGGTACCCCGCATTCCCACATAGCCGCAAGATTGTCGAATCTTGTAGCTACAGCATGTACATCCCTACTGTAGAGTGCAACTACATGATCTAGATGGGGCATCTATGTACTGTAAGCTGAAGCAACAAGCTACAATGAGTACCTTACTAGCGGCTCGTCTGACTGGTGGAGAGTGGGCAGACAGGCAGATGAACACGAACCACAAAGTCTCCTCCCCCTCCTGTCCCTCATGCGGAGAGACCAACCTTCGCCATGACTGGTGCGTTTCCCCATCCACCGGTCCCCCCGACCGAAGGCTCCGTCCCGTTTGCCAACAATCCACTGTTTGAACTGGGATCTGAGGGGAGTACAGCGTGTTTTGGGTTCTGGCTCCATCCACACAGCAACTTGCTAGTTGTTTCGCTGTCGAAGGAGGGGCTCGCAGAGAGGGGCCCTTCGTCTATATATTTCGGTCTCCTGGCCGGCTCATCCTATTCTTTTTCTCTCTCTCTTTCATCATCATCTCAACTTCCTTTCCACTTTCACTCCAACTTTCAAAAGGTATGCCAAACCCAAATCAATCTACAACATACAACATACCCCATACTACAATACACTTGCCCAAGCTCTTTGCTCGAGCCTATTGTATGGCCTGCATGTGCTCCACTCTCCCCGCTCCTCGCATTAGCCGCCTCTCGTTCTCCAACGCCGTTTTGGGCAATTGACTTCATCACAACCGGCTTTCCGGTCTTCTCATTGATATATAAGTGACATCGCTGACCTCCTTTCTACAGCTTCGTGCTTTCTATCATCTTATTCTTTCTCAGTTTATCTGAATCACATCATTCACAATGGTATTTATTCGTTCCCTTTCCTCGCTCCGACGGCCTGCCGCCCAATTTATCTCTGGCTCCCTCAAGCCTGCTACTACCGGCTCCTTCGCCAGAACTCCTCTGGCTGGTTCTTTTTCCAATGCCCGTACGCTAACCGCATCTGCCAATCTTCAGGGCAAAGTTCTTCTGGTTCTCTACGACGTAAGTTATATCAGCTTGTCTGCCAATGCTCTTTACCATTTACTAACATATTCCAGGGTGGTGAGCACTCCAAGCAGCAGCCCGGCCTTCTCGGTACCACCGAGAACGAGCTCGGTATCCGCAAGTGGCTCGAGGATGCTGGTCACACTCTCGTGACCACCTCCGACAAGGAGGGCGAGAACTCCACCTTCGACAAGGAGCTTGTCGATGCTGAGGTTATCATCACCACTCCGTGAGTTCAACCATGTCTATATCCAAGGGTCCATGGATATCAGCTAACACATCTCCAGCTTCCACCCCGGTTACCTCACCGCTGAGCGCCTCGCCAAGGCTAAGAAGCTCAAGCTCGCTGTCACCGCTGGTATTGGTTCCGACCACGTCGACCTGAACGCCGCCAACACCACCAACGGCGGTATCACCGTTGCCGAAGTCACCGGCTCCAACGTCGTCTCCGTCGCCGAGCACGTCGTCATGACCATCCTGACCCTGGTCCGCAACTTCGTCCCCGCCCACGAGCAGATCCAGCGCGGAGAGTGGGACGTCGCCGCCGTCGCCAAGAACGAATTCGACCTCGAGGGCAAGGTCGTCGGTACCGTTGCCGTCGGCCGTATCGGTGAGCGTGTCCTCCGCCGTCTCAAGCCCTTCGACTGCAAGGAGCTTCTCTACTACGACTACCAGCCTCTGAGCCCCGAGGCCGAGAAGGAGATCGGCTGCCGTCGCGTCGAGAACCTCGAGGAGATGCTCGCTCAGTGTGATGTTGTCACTATTAACTGCCCTCTGCACGAGAAGACCCGCGGTCTGTTCAACAAGGACCTTATCTCTAAGATGAAGCCCGGTGCTTGGTTGGTTAACACCGCCCGTGGTGCTATCGTTGTCAAGGAGGACGTCGCTGAGGCTCTTAAGTCTGGTCACCTCCGCGGATACGGTGGTGATGTCTGGTTCCCCCAGCCCGCTCCCAAGGATCACCCTCTCCGTTACGCCCAGCACCCATGGGGCGGTGGTAACGCCATGGTCCCCCACATGTCTGGTACCTCCATTGATGCTCAGATCCGTTACGCCCAGGGTACCAAGAACATTCTGGACAGCTACTTCTCTGGCCGTCACGACTACCGCCCTGAGGACCTGATTGTTCACCAGGGTGACTATGCCACCAAGGCCTACGGTCAGCGCAAGTAAAAAATTCGAAACTGATTAAAAAGTTTTGATTTGCGATCTTACCAGAGCTGGCTTTTTTTATGATTTTCCTTTTCTTTTCTGATTGTTCATATTCTTGATCCCGATGACCTATAGGCAGGGGACTATGCTTCAAAATGTAGCATCACGATACCAATGAAATGACATCCATGCATATACTACATTCTTTTCTTTTTCTTGTATACCTTACTTCGTACTTCCTAAATTATCTACTTACATATGTAGTAACACAGGTCCGCAGCTCAAATGGTCGAAGTGGGGCGCGTTGTCGATCTTGAGCAGATTGGCAGGTCCAGAACAAAGACCACATTTTGAGTGGATCCGATAGTTTGACTGGCATTTGACAGGATAAATATGGATATTTAAGATTAATATCTATCACTGGAAATGTAAACCATATTAATTACTGGAATTAGTTGATTCATTCCAAGCAATTGATTTGTTGAAATGGTATTTTCAAATGACCTTTCTATGTAGTCTATTCAGATCAAAACCACCTGGGTTAATGATTGCACTGCAATCACGATATTGAAAGATTATTTCAATCTCACCAATCCTCTCTGGATATGTATGTACCCAAAATAAAAAGCAAAGAACCAATCCAAACGCCATCCATGTAAATCTTACCAAATGATAAATTCAAAACAGCATAGTCTGGCATAATCAAAGCACCAACTCAATGCTAACCACGCCCTCTCTCCCCCCTCTCATCATCATCACTATCATCCATAAACCCCTCCTCAAGCTCCCTACTAAGCCGATGATTCGAATTCGAATTCGAATCAAGTCCCAACCCCCTTCGCTGCTCAAGAGCCTCCCTCCTAACCGCATCCATATTCAATCCAGTCATAAGTTCGCCTTCCTCATCATCGATACTGATATTATCATGTTCGTCGAGATGCGCGCCTCGTCGCCAGGATGATGGTAGGAAAAGACGCATTACTGTATCGGCTATGCGATCGCGTAGTGATACTGTGTGGGCGGAAATTGCGTGTAAGGGGAGGTATTGAGAATAGCGTTGTTGGTAGCGGCGGAAGAAGGGGATTATGAGGAGGGTGAAGAGGAGGTAGACTGTTAATGCGATTACGGCGGGAATTAGGATTGTCTGTGAAAACAAGAAAACAAAACGAATTAGTTCTTTGGTCTTCTAATTTGGGGGCCGTTTTGAGAGGGGGTGAGGGTGAGTGTGAGTGTGAGAGTGTGAATGGAGAGCAGGCGCAAAGACAAGCACAAGCACAAACACAAGCACAAGCATAAGAGGTATACGGACCTTTGCAAATCCCATAGAAGATCCCATTTTGGAATATGATGTCGCCGGATATCAAAGACCCGGATTCAAGACTTGGGTGAACGGTCTCGGGCGGCTGAATATGAATCGGTGGTTGTGTTTACTTGTGGTATTGAGCCATGGAATAATGCGGCGTAGTCGGGATCGGCAACATGCATTGAGTCAGGCCGAAGGGGGTATATCCGGTGTGAATGTTGGACACAGTTCTAAGTCAAAGAAATATCGACATATTTCACTCTCATCAAAGAACAATTCAAGCTCTTCCCCACAAGTTGGGGAAACTGAGAGATTGTAAAGGGTAAAGGGCAGCCTAGCAAAGGGAATGACTAAGCACGGGATAAGGTCGGGCCGAGGGGGCTAGTCGGATTTAGGGGGCTATCAGGCACGCCCGTGCTTTGATCGACCCTGGCGTCAGGAATCACTGGGACTTGCATATTGCAACCCTCTCTGGTTTCATAATTTCTCTTGATTTTCTTTCTTTTTTTCTTTGTGTGGTAAGTCAGCGATAAGCGCACCCCCTCGTCATTTGTTAGCTCCTCTTTGATTCGGGGCTGCTACTGTTCATCACAACCGAAGCGGGTATACTAAACTAAGCCAGGGAGGGACAAAAACACCACTTCGGACTATCGTGAATGTCACCATTTTCGTCCACCAGATCCATAGCGATCGGCCCCGCTACGGCTTGTACATCGATTTCATTCTACCCCCCCCAACCGTCTCTGTGAGTGTTGAGGGAGCGCTCTCTATGCTGCTCCCTGTCACTGCCACTTAATAGGGACAATTCCGCCAAAATGCCCGCTCATGCAAACGCCGACAAGTCGAGACAACCATCGGCTGGGAAATCTTTCTTCGGGAGAAAACTGTATAAGGATAGGTCGACAGATGATCGTTCTCAGGGATACGATGGATATGGAGGCTCTTACGATAGTCTGGCGCCGCCGGGAAGTGCGGCGGGCTCTCGCTCGTCCCGCTATTCGAAACGCTCTTCGATTCAATCAGTCGACATGACCCATGATATGGATCCCGGAAGCATCGCCCCGACCGCTGGAGTAATCACGTCTATACCCTTTGAAAGCCTTCCGTCTGATACAAGAAACCCCGTCCCGATCGATAACATGTCGCGACCCGACTCCCGCCATGAACCTTCCCCTAACCATCTCGGCAAGACTGGAGGGGATTTCCATCAATATCCAACTTTAACATCTACTTCTGCGCCAAACGGTTACGGCTCCCATCCTTCCGGCCCTCGACCACCCCCACATGGCTCAAACACAACGATGACCAGCAGCGCTTCAGGAGATCGTGGGACTCGATATCAACAATGGGGGCGACCTGGAAGCTCAGCAGCGAACCCAAGTATGGGACACAACTCCTCTATCGATTCCTCCTCGAATTCTCGCACATCGCTTGATCAGGCTAGTGTTTATTCCGGTCATTCATCCAATACGCGGGGCTCGAATTATTTCCCCTCGGAGCCCTCATCTCGCACCCTCACAAGCTCTCACTCCGGCGATCGCACCACCATGTTCCCCACCAGTGGAAGTTCCGGCCGCTTATCGAATGCTCCTTCACAACAGCAACCGATCCCCGCAGCCGTACCCCGCCCTCCTGATAATTATCTGACTCGTCCTCGAGATGACCGTATCGTTGACCAGCTGTTTCTGGACTTGATGCAGAAGCGTGGATGGCAGAATCTTCCTGATCAGGCCAAGCGGCAAATGCTGTCCTACCCTGCCTCTAAGAAATGGACACTGGTTCATCAAGATCGCTTGACGGAGTTGCAGGGAGAGCAGAAGAGACGACAAAATGCCCGTCAAACTCATGGTCATGATGGTCTTTCTGGTCTGCTGGAACGTGCCGATGAGGAGGGTAGCCCTGAGTGGTACGTGAAGAAGGTTATGGATGATACCATTACATCAAAGCAACTTGCTAGTTTGAGTGTCAGTTTGCGTACACAGCCTATCAGGTAAGTCGGATTTCCCCTCACACAAACGGTGCAGAATAGATATTAACTATACATAACAGCTGGGTTAAAGCCTTTGTTGAAGCACAGGGTCAAGTTGCTCTGACAAACGTTCTCAATAAAATCAATAGGAGGAAGGCCTCTGGGCCTGTTCCCGCCCCTCCAACCGGCGACAAAGATCTTGACCGTGAATACGATATAGCAAAGTGTTTGAAGGGTCTCATGAACAACAAATATGGAGCCGATGATGCACTGGAGCATCAAGGAGTCCTTGTTGCACTCGTCAACTCATTAGCCTCTCCTCGACTCAATACTCGAAAGCTTGTCAGCGAAGTTCTCACCTTCCTGTGCCACTGGGCCGAAGGCCAAGGTCATCAAAAGGTTCTTCAATCCATGGACAAGGTCAAGCACGACCATAGCGAGACCGGCCGATTCGATGCCTGGATGAGAATCGTCGAAGTTACCATCGATGGCCGTGGAAAGATGGGAAGTTTGGTCGGTGCAAGTGAGGAATATCGAAGTGGTGGTATTGGCATGGAGAACCTGCTCATGGAATATGCTGTTTCCACCATGATCCTCATCAACATGTTAGTCGATGGAGCAGAAAACGACTTGCAACTACGATGCCACATTCGTGCTCAATTCATCTCGTGCGGAGTCAAACGTCTTTTGACAAAGATGGAGGGTTTCCAATATGAGGTTATCGACAAGCAGATTGAGCGCTTCCGTGAGAATGAGGCTATCGATTACGAGGATCTTCTGCAACGCGAAGGTAGCAGTATGAAGGATAGTGTCGAAGGTGAAGTTAAGGATATGAGTGATCCTCTTCAAATTGCGGATGCTATTGCAACCAAGATTAACGGCACGAGGTCTCATGACTACTTCCTTTCTGCTATGCAGCATATGCTGCTGATCCGCGAGAATTCTGGCGAAGAAGGTCTACGAATGTTCCAGCTCGTAGATGCTATGATGAGCTATGTTGCCATGGATAGGAGGCTTCCGGACCTCGATCTTCGACAGGGACTCAACTTCACCGTGCAAAGTCTTTTGGATCGACTGCATACCGATGCCGAGGCAAGACGTGTTTACGATGAATCATTGGAAGCTCGTCAAATTGCCGAGGCTGCTATTGCTGAGCGTGATGAGATGAAGGCTCAGGTGGAGCTTGGTGCGGAGGGTCTAGTTAAGAAGCTTCAGAAACAGATCGATGAACAGACCGGCATTATTGAGCTCCAGGCTCGACAAAATGAGACTCTGAAGGCTGAGGCTAGTGAGCTGCAAAGACTGCGTGCACAGGAACTTCAGCGTAATGAGCTGGAGACCCGAGAGTTGTATCTTATGCTTCGGGATGCACAGGATATTGCAGCTTCCAATGCCCGCAAAGCCGCCAACCCAGATCAAGAACAATCAGCCGATCCATCGCAGATGCCCGGTATCCTGGACCGTGAACGCCTCATGGAGCGACTGGAGCGTCAACTGGAGAGAACCAAGACTCAATTCAAGCTTGAGGGTAGAGTCTGGGGCCAGCATGGCCCATCTGACCGCCTCCGCGAGCTGCGTGAGAAGATGGATGGAGAGGATGACTCCAGTGAAGAATTCACTGAACAGACTCGCCGTCATCTGGATCCTGGCTCTTTGGGCTCTGTCTACCGGAAACGTAGCCATGTGCCTGATATGGATGACTCTCCCGAAGGCAATGCCCTCTCTCCCGTGGACGAAGACGAGGAGGCCGTGTATGAGAAGCCTCGTCTTGTGGAAATGCAACGACCCCGTCTCAACCCTGCCCAGGCCACTGGCTTGCTCGGAGAGCTTGCGTCCAAGGTTCCCAAATATGATGAAGGTCCCGAGGGAACTGGCATGGCAGGCGAAGATGCTACAATGGCAGATGTTGCCGCTGGTAAAGACGTCGCTCCCGAAGATGGTGAACCTAAGCCAGCACCGCAAGCTACGAAGATCGTGCCGCCGCCTCCCCCGCCACCAGGCGGTCTCGCAATGCCTCCTCCCCCTCCCCCCGGAGGCGCCAAGCTCCCTGTTCCTCCTCCGCCACCACCAGGTGGCAGCGCCATCCCTCCACCTCCCCCGCCAGGTGGTGCAAAGGGTATTCCTGGTCCTCCCCCTCCTCCTCCTCCCCCTCCTGGCGGCAAGGCTGGTGTACCTCCTCCACCACCTCCCCCGGGTGGTATTGGTGCTCCACCACCTCCTCCCCCTGCCCCTGGAGCCAAGGGTGGATTCGTTCCTCCGCCCCCGCCGCCAAGTGCCCCGCTGGGCGCTGGATGGAAGCCATCTTATATCTCTCAAAACTCTGTTGTTCCTATGAAGAAGTTCGGCGATCCCAAGAATAACCTCAAGAAGGTGCATTGGGACAAGGTTGATACTCCCGAAGTAACAGTTTGGGCCGCACACGCCGTTTCAGCCGAAGAGAAAGAACAGAAGTATACGGATCTCGCTAAGAAGGGTGTTCTGGACGAAGTTGAACGATTGTTCAGAGCTAAGGAGACCAAGATCTTCGGAGCTAGCACAGCTGCCAAGGCGCGCAAGGACAAGAAGCAAGTCATTTCGAATGATTTGTCCAAGAATTTCCAGATTGCTTTGGCCAAGTTTTCTCAATTCCCGCCTGACACTGTTGTTCAAATGATTATTCACTGTGACCGAGAAATCTTGGACAACATGGTTGTTATGGATTTCTTGCAAAGAGATGAAATGTGTACCATCCCGGAGAACGTTGCGAAGCTGATGGCACCGTATAGTCGTGACTGGACCGTTCCAGGCGCTGAAACTTCTGATCGTGAACAGGATCCTTCTGAACTTACTCGTGAAGATCAGATTTATCTGTCAACCGCTTATGAGCTGAATCACTACTGGAAAGCGAGAATGCGTGCGTTGTCTCTGACCCGCTCATATGAGCAGGAATACGAGTATACATCGTCCAGGTTACAAGAGGTCGTTCGAGTCAGTGAATCTTTGCGAGACTCAGTCTCTCTCATGAACGTTCTTGGTCTGATTCTCGATATCGGTAACTACATGAACGACGCCAATAAACAAGCACAAGGTTTCAAGCTGAGCTCGCTTGCTCGCTTGGGTATGGTCAAGGATGACAAGAACGAGACTACCTTTGCCGATCTTGTTGAGCGTATCGTGCGCAACCAGTATCCCGAGTGGGAATCATTCTCTGAAGAAATTAATGGCGTTGTCGGTCTTCAGAAGGTCAATGTTGACCAACTCTGCACTGACTCCAAGAAGTACATTAATAATATCAAGAATGTGCAATCTAGCCTGGACGCGGGTAACCTCAGTGATCCGAAGAAATTCCATCCTCAGGATCGTGTGAGTCAGGTTGTTCAGCGGAGTATGAAGGATGCTCGACGCAAGGCAGAGCAGTTGCAGCTATACCTGGATGAAATGGTCAAGAGCTACGATGATATTATGGTCTTCTACGGTGAAGATAATACGGATGAGAATGCTAGACGAGACTTCTTCGCGAAGTTGGCCTCGTTCTTGGTTGAGTGGAAGGTATGTTTATTCGTCCCAGAAATGACTGACTCTGCATGCAATGTACTAACATTATTCACCAAAAGAAATCGCGCGAGAAGAACATCGGCTTGGAAGAAGCCAGAAAGCGAACCGAAGCTTCACTGGCCCGCAAACGAATCAACGTCAATCTCGCCAATGCCAATGGCGCCAATCCAGAGCAACAAAACTCACCAGCCAACAACGGCGCAATGGACTCTCTCCTCGAAAAGCTTCGTGCCGCCGCACCCCAAGCCAAAGACCAACGAGACCGTCGCCGTCGCGCTCGTCTCAAGGAGCGCCACAATGTCCGCGTTGCCTCCGGCCAACACGTCCCCGATGGAGCCGGCGAAGAAGGCAAAGACGAAAACGAAAACGCAGGCGATGGTGAACCTAAAACCGACGAGAATGGTCTTCTAAGCCCACCTATCCCCGAAGACGGCGATCCAAGCACGAAAGATGCCCAAACATCCGAAGGCGAAGATATCGCAGATCGCGCAGCCAGCATGCTTCTCGGCTTACGAAGTAATTCCGATGCAGGTGGTGGTGAGCGTCAAAGACGTCGAAGAGAAAGTGCCGACGAAGAACGTCGAAATCGTCGTATGAGACGTCGTAATGGTGCAACTGGCAGCAAGGATAGCGCTGATGGATCCGGTCTTCCGGCTGTTCAAGAACCTATGTCTCCAACGGGTGCTGATTCGATTGCGGGTGATGGTGATGATCAGCCCTTGCCGAGTCCACCTCAAGAAGAATCTCAATTATCGGCACCTCCTTCTATCATTGTTTCGGATCAAAATGATGATGAACATCATCAAAAACCTTCAGATCAGCCTGATGGTACATCGGCCAATCATCCGATTGAATTATCGGATTGAAATTGAAAGGCCCATAACAGCAGCTTTTAAAAAAAATTGCAACCCCCTCAACCCAACCTCCTAATCTAATGTCTGATAGATTACTTGATGCCGTCTCGGAAAAGAAAAGACTTTGATTTTCATTTCTTAACTTGCATCAGTCATACCCTCCCCATCTTTCACCCTCCCTCGACTCGACCTGTATAATACCCAACCACCTCCCTCACTCTTTGACTCGAACTCCTCCGATCCTCCACCACTTCCTCAGTCCTTTTTGTGATGAGCTCTGCATGGGTCATGATACCACCGTCTTCCTTTTCTCTTCTTGCTTTTCCACTTCATCCTCCTTCCCCTCCTTCACCATCTTCTCCTTTTCTTTTTCTCTGGTTCAATGTTACATTTACATTTACTGGTTCCGTCGAGGGTCATTCCGCATCCCATCCCATATTCTCCCTGTCTTATCTCACCTGTTCTACTCTACCTGTTTGCCCATGGATAAAGCAAAGCGGTCTCTCTCCTTGTACATAATTTTCCTCCTCTTATCTTTTTTTACTCATATCGATCATGACTGGACTATCTTCAGGATTGAGACCTATCTCTCTAGTCGGAATATATTATTTTCGATGTTCTACCTATTTTGTCTTTGTGGTTGTGTTGTGGAGCTAAGAGTTGTAAGTTTATGCGCAGAGGATGGACGGTCAAGTACTACGATGCTTGACCTAAGTACGGGAATTCTATAGGAATGATATACCCAGTACTTGCAAGTTATCTTAACAGATTTGTTTTAAATTGACGCTAGTGACTAGTATTTACAGTAGAGCCTTGAAACCCACTAAACTATTCAATCTATGATATAAGCTTCGTTCCCAAATAAGCTTAAAAAGTGATGGACTTGCAGTCAAACCCGTCAAACTCGCCAAGATACTTTGATCATTTACCCACGTGACCCTTATCGTTGCTCCACTTTGATCTTTAATTGATTGAAGCATCTCAACGCGACGCATCTTCATTCAATAGCGATTCGAGCTCCGAGAGCTTCTTTTTTGCGCATGCGAACTTGTAAATATCAGACCCTCCGAAGGGCAACTTCAATACACCCATCATGGGTCCAAGCAAAGCGTCCCAGGCTCAATGATCTCATTCTCCGCCCTCATGCTCCGATTCGCGATGCGCAAGCTTCACGAAAGGCGTATATGCCTATTCGAAGCTTCTCTTCGACCCGACGTTTACCATTCATGCTAGACGCAGACTCAACAATATACGCATTATCCACAGCACCCGGAAGAGCAGCGATTGCAGTAGTCCGAATCTCAGGACCAGCATGCACCTCGGTAATTCCCCCAAAGAGAACCAGCCAAAAGCTAAACACACTAGAAGCTAATACATTCTGCAATGAAGATATATAAATCCCTCTGCCCCCAAGCCCCGTTACCAAAACCACGCTACGCCGCTCTCCGAACCCTCTACGACCCCGACCACCCACCAAGCACAAACACCATCCTCGACGCCGGCGCTCTAAT
The DNA here is from genome assembly GCA_020086695.1 of Penicillium sumatraense. Classification (NCBI taxonomy): domain Eukaryota; kingdom Fungi; phylum Ascomycota; class Eurotiomycetes; order Eurotiales; family Aspergillaceae; genus Penicillium; species Penicillium sumatraense. The sequence continues at coordinate 125,176 of JAGIKU010000623.1, read as the reverse complement.
CCTCCACTTCCCAGCCCCCAAAACAGTCACAGGCGAAGATGTTCTCGAACTACATATCCACGGCGGACCCGCCATCGTGAAAGCCGTTCTAAGCGCCATATTCCGAACGAGTACATCCGAAGCCGTGGTTCGATATGCCGAACCGGGCGAATTCACCCGTCGCGCATTCATGAATGATCGTCTTGGCCTCCCTCAAATCGAAGCTTTAGGCGATACATTATCCGCCGACACAGAACAACAACGACGACTAGCAGTTCGAGGGTCAAGCGATGCGTTACTTACGCGATACGAGAACTGGCGTCAAGCATTACTTTATGCGCGGGGTGAATTAGAAGCATTAATTGATTTTTCTGAAGATCAACATTTCGATGAATCGACCGAGGAACTTGTTTCTTCTGTTTCGGGACAAATTCGAGATTTGAGGGTTCAGATTGGATTTCATGTTAAGAATGCTTCTAAGGGGGAGTTATTGAGGAATGGGATTCGGGTGGCTCTTTTGGGAGCGCCGAATGCTGGGAAGAGTTCTTTGCTTAATAGGGTTGTTGGGAAGGAGGCTGCTATTGTTAGTACTGAGGAAGGGACTACGAGGGATATTGTTGATGTTGGTGTTGATATTGGGGGGTGGTATTGTAAGCTTGGTGATATGGCTGGGATTCGTGCGGGGAGAGGTGGTGCGGGTGCTGGTGATGATTCTGCGGGTCAGATTGTTATTGGTGCTGTTGAGAAAGAGGGAATTCGGAGGGCGAGAGAAAGAGCTCTTGAATCGGATGTTGTTGTGGTGGTTGTTTCGCTTGAGGAGAGTTCCCAAGGCTCGACGCGCCTTTTCGTTGAACCTGAGGTTCTTGATGCGGTTGATGATTGTGTCAAAGCTGAGAAGTGTTTGGTCGTTGCTATCAACAAGTGTGACAAACTTACCTTGGACGAAAGAAAGGATTCCTCGCTACCCCATGCGTTGGAAAGTACTATTTCTGATACATTCCCTTCCGTGCCAAAAGAGCGAATTTTCGCAATTTCTTGCAATGAAGCTCAAAACGGGGTTTCCCCATTGAGCCAATCTGACCCTGGTCAACTACAAGCTTTTCTACGTGGGTTGATCTCGACATTTGAGCAGATCGCTGCACCATTGGGTATGGAAGGAGATAATAATGGCCAATATGATATTTCATATTGGGAAGATTCATTGGGAGTTACTCATCGACAAAGCTCAAATTTACAAAAATGTCTCGATCACCTGGAAGATTTTCTATCCCAGGCTACCGCCTCCTCGGACCCCGATTCGCCTTTCCCTTCGTCAGATTCCCCTACATCCCTGGACGGCTTCCCCGAAGAAGCCGAGATTGATATCGTCACTGCTGCGGAGCACCTGCGCTTTGCGGCAGATATGCTCGCGAAAATCACCGGCAAGGGTGAGAGTGGAGATGTTGAAGATGTTCTTGGGGTCGTGTTTGAGAAGTGAGTTCAGTTCCTCTTTCCTCCGTTTGTCTTCCTAATTGAGCTGCGAGCTAATAATTGTGGATATAGATTTTGTGTCGGCAAGTAATAAGTGAGTGGAGTCACTTTTGCAAAGTCATTTTGCCCTAACTACCCCAATGGGGTAAGCAATGGCCGAGTGGAGATGGGACGAATTGCGTGAATTCTAGATTGGAGATTGATCCAATTTGATGCTGTGATGTGCGTGGCAAGGAATTCTTGTCCACACAAGCAAATTAACCGTGTTCATGGGACCAAGGTTCATGTCGATGGAGTTGAGCTGCAGGTACACGTCTCGTGCAACTGAATATCAATTCAGTTGGATGATTGGAAAGATGTGCTGTCCGCACGATTGGCAGGTCCGTTGTAACCACCACGGCCCATGCTGGAGTTGTCTTGGTCGTCGCCGAGGAACATTTTGAGTGTGTGAATGGTGTAAGTGTAGATAGTTCAACCTTGTATAACAGTGTATATAGATAGATGTATATGAATGAAGAGTGAGCAGCAAGAGAACTTTATAGATAGGTATCTAGTAGATAAGGCTGAGGGAAGCTGTTGTGAATTGAAGATAATAAAAACAAATCCACGTGGATCTACGATCTGTATATATACTAAACCACCAGAACAAGTTTTACAGCAGAACCACCTGCCCAGGTCTAGTCTGCCTTAGCCACTCCAGTCTGGCATTACGCCATGAATCATCCAGGCACCCGGCAGAATCTTCCAGCCCAGCTCCAGCTCATTCAGGCAATCTTCTAGACGACGCGGAATTCCGCAACCTCCAAGGGCTTGTGAAAAAATGAAAATGGAAATGGACCGAAGCATCGGGCTTGCTCTCGTGTATCCATCTGAGTCAGGGCCACCCATGTACTAGCTGCGTTCTTCACGAGCGATGCGAACTGGACCTCTAATGCGCCAATCTCCTACCCTTGGCACGCCGTATTTCCAGATGAATCATCAGGACTAATGCTACCGTGCCTACGATGATGATGCGCGTATTAGTCGAGTGAGGCTTAGTGGGTAATCAAATAGTATAGTGCTGTACTGTTTGGATTATTTGGATTATTATTTTCAGCTGACGAAGGTAGAAGTTGAAACATGCTACTGGGGCTCAGCCGGTGACTCCTCTTTGAACTCGGGGCCTAACGGTTGTTTGTAATGATTGGCAAGTATCATTCTTTGCCTTTCTCTTCTTATTTACCATAGTAAACTATCTTTTGTTTTCTACAGCTTGATTTCAGTCTCTGATTGTCCAGTTCTTGTTAACTTCTGTTGTATTTACCAAGTTCATTGGCCTTACGCTCAAATGTCAGATTCTAAGAATAGCCCCTCACTCCCCGCCCACAAGAGACTAAGAACAAAATGGAAAAGAGACCACAAACCACTTTCCTATCTGTATGTAGTGTGATGACTTATTCTTTTATTTTTTCTTGGGTGAGAAAATGAGAGTCGTGTGGCCCGGAGATTATTCACCGGGTCCGCAGAGGCAGAGCAGAGCAGAGAAGATACTATTAATAAAATAAGAATCCCACGTTGTGCCCCTGCAGTCTGCTGTGTTGTCCTGTGCGGGTTTGCTGCCAGGGGCCCGTTTTGAAGAAATGATTCCTAAGGGTTTAGAGGGTTGAGGATTACTTCATTGCAGTTTTGCTCGCCACGATTTTCCCTTTTGACAATTTAATTTACTCTAAGGCTGACGGGCGTACAAGGATAGCGTGGGAGGGGAAAAGAGAAAAACAAAAAAACGAAATAGAATGCTAGAATAAATCAACATATGGAACGGAGTACAGATCAAGGTATGCGGAAATTCTTGCACAAGCGACCTCTAAACAACAGCAGAATGTGAAGAATGGGGGCCATTTGTGGGTTTGCGTGCTATTCATAGCCACTAGCGCATCCCGGGTTGACCATGACCACCACCCCCACACGCTCGGTGGCTTCACTAGAATCGCTGGGATACGCTAATTGCGCCGTTAGTTCGCTGTTAGCTCTCTATGCACGGTCTATATCTCATATTTAGTCTGTGGTATACCATGGTCTCGGTACTCACGCATACATTAGTATAGAAAATGTACATGAAGAGACAAGCAAATGGGAACCGGAGCCGAAGAAGATATGCAAGAGAATGGAATATTTCGGCTAATTTTGGAGTCTATCAGACTAGATTATAGGATACTTGGGATGCTGATATGGATACCAGCCCGGTAAAATGGATAGTTGAAGCTGCAATCGGTTCGGAAAAGGAATGGTTGCTAGCGACAAGCATAACGCCGACATCTGAATGATGCTATTTTTGCAATCACTGTCCATGATGGGATACACAAAAATCATAAACGTACTACTTAGTACTAGTTTACGGCCGAGGCTCCCAGAGCAGATCGATGAGGAAGGTCGTACAGACTAGACATGGTAGGCTTGTGATAGAAGAAAAAATCTTTTCCTAGCAATGTTGGACAAGTTCCAATCATGATTGTTGCAAGGGCTGTACCATTGCTCGCGGTCTCAGAGATGGCCCCAATGAATGTGCTGTTTTAAGCTGTAGATCAAAATGTGTCTTGAATCCTACGCGTTTGTAGCACGCCTCATATGGGGGCGATATCTACGACACCATTAACAATTAGAACAAGTGGCTAGGAAAACAGCAGGATCAACTTCAGTACCGGGAAACTGGTTGAAATCCACTAGTATCTCTAAATATAACATCCATAAATACTATCTACCAGTGAAAAGTTGAGGAAATAGAAAGTAAACATCAAAAAGTACTTTTATAGATCCAAGACTGCGGGGCGAACCCTTGAACCGTGGTTCAACCTGCGACATCCACATGGCAAGTATTATCTACCTACTATATGCAGGTAGTATATTCAGTAGTTCAATTTGACGCTATTCATAGATATAATTGACCAGATAGATCGATGGATCATATTTCTAGATCGGCTGCGACTGCAACTGCCACAGCTGCACAGCTGCAGCGCACGTCCACGGGCGGGCGCTAACTGCTGGCCAGTGGAGATGCCTTCCCCGCCATGTGATTTGACACCAGCCTCGTCCTCCAAGAGGCTTTGCTCTCCATGCTAGTCCTTTGCATCCTCAATCATGGATCCCGTTTCGGTGTTCGGTCTCATATCGGGCGGCGTGCAAGTAGCACAGGCCATTACCTCGACAATTCATGGCCTGAATCAGCTGCGAGGGAAATTCCAAGACGCTGATTTGACCATCAGATCCCTGATTCAGGAGTTGAACTGTATTGATGCCGCACTCGCTAGCCTCAGAGAATGGGCACGTCTAAATGGAAACAGTGGGGCACTTCCAGAAGAATATATTCGCGACCTTGCCGTCGCTATGGATGGCTGTCGTGTCATCATGGAGGTCGTATCTCACGATGTGTCCACTTTGGTGCAGGGAAGTCGAGAGGACGCTATCATGGGAATTCGCACCCGCATAAGAGTAATCTGGAATGAAGAAACAATGCGTGGGCACCAAGAAAAGCTACACTCGCAGGTGATGGCACTGCAATTGTTGCTCCAGGTGTGCCAATGGTGAGAGCGAATCGCTTAATCTACCCACCCAACCACGTTTTGGTCACTGATTGGCCATCACCTCTAGCCATAATTCAACAGAACAGATACGATTGCTGCGAACTGCGACAACCCGACAAATCTTTCATCGAGTGGCGGATGATACGGCGACTATCTTGTCCAGCCGCGGGAGCCGCGCCACATCTTATGCAGGCAGTATCTCACAAAGCAGCCGACAGTCCACTAGTGATTCGGACTTTGACTTTCGCAGAGCTATAGCAGAGTCACCGGCGTATCGTAGAGCACTTGATCCAACAGCTCTGGCTAATATCTCTTTGGATCAGCACCAGCCACCTATAGCCGAGAGTGATCACAGCCCCTTCAATTTTACAGATGAGGGATATGCAAGTGTTCGCACCGACAGCCTTCGTCTGGAAGTCCCATCCCTGAATATTCCTACACAAAGACCAGAGCCAGAGGGATATTTCCCCTTACCTAGCAGCCCGTCCGGCCCAGTACGGCACCCAACGGCTCCACTACACAGCCGGAGTGTATCCCATTCGCAAGTACCCCAACAGCCAGCTCCGAATATCAGAAGAAATGCCTCGGATTCAAAGGCCCATAAAGCTCGAACATCAGGTTCCAGAAGAGAAAGGCTCACTTCCTTTCTGGGAATGAGCACTCGCAGCCGTGCTAATCTCGCTGTATCCCCGGGAATCTCACCAAACCCATCCACGAGCTCAGGCTCACTCCGAAGAAGACAGAGATTAGATGCAGACTTGAATACTAGTATAGATCTTGATGCAAAGCATGCAGCATCAGTACCTGAGATCATCAAAGCAGCCCAAGCAGGTTCTCGAGACGAAGTGGAGCGACTGATAGAGCAAGGATGCGATATCGAAGCCCGTCATTCCCGAACAAATCGAAATGCTCTCCTTGTCGCAGCGCACTGTGGCAATGATGATGTTGTTGACTTGCTGATACAGAATCACGCAAAATTAAACGTGATAGATCGAGAAAGGTGCACAGCTCTACATCTATCTGCATCTAGGGGTCATCGTGGAGTTCTGGAAATTCTACTGGAAGAAAGTAGGGATCTTATTGAGGTTCCAAATTCTGATGGCCAGACTGCACTTCGTGTAGCTGCAGACTTTGGTCAATTGGAAACTGTGTATATGTTACTTGCGTATCATGCACAGGTCAATGCACGAGCAGAGAATCAAATGACTGCATTGGTGAGCTACTTTTCTACCCTTCCAAAAAGACATCCATCGAAAGCATTTCTAACATTACTTTAGCACGCCGCTGCGCGAAGAGGAGATAGCGAAATTATACAAATGCTCATTTCCCACGGCGCAGATCTAGAAGCAAAAGACGTGAACATGATGAGAGCACTACACCATGCTTGTGAAGAAGGTCATCTTGAGGCAATAAACATGCTTCTAGATAGCCGAGCTGCAATAGAAGCACCAGGCCGCGATCACAAAACGCCATTGATATGTGCAGCTGAAGCAGGCCGCTCACAAGCCGTAAAATTACTCCTCAAACGCAAAGCCACATCTCGAGGTGTCGATGAGGAAGGAATGACAGCGCTTCACTGGGCAGCATATAACGGCCACGAAGAAACAGTGAGTATATTGAGTGAGAAACGAGGATCACTTGATGCTGTCAATAAGATGGGCCGCACCGCGTTACATCTCGCGACTATCCAATCTCGATTCGCCGTTGTAGATTTTCTACAGCGGAAAGGAATTCCTCTTGATAGAAGATGCAGTACAGGTCATACAGCACTACATTATGCTTGTATGGCCGATAGTTTCGAGATAACTCGACTTCTCCTCACAACAGGAGCCGATATTGAAGCTTCCGAGACTCAACACCTACAACGACCTTTACATATTGCAGCGGCTCGTGGCTCAGTACCTATATTAGAACTTCTTTGCGACAGAGGCGCCAAACTCGATTCTCGGAATGGCGTTGGCGACCGACCTGCTTGTGTAGCAAGTCGATTCGGCCACGTCGGAGCTGTCCAAAAACTTCTTGATAGAGGATCTCCACTATCCTCAAGATTCGAAACTGGATCTCGCGAAGATTCACTTCTTTGTTTAGCTGCATTAGGTGGTCATTGGGCTGTTGCTTCTTTGCTCTTGGCTCGTGGTGCTTCTATTGTTAAGAAAGACGAGACTGGTTGGACACCGGCTCGTTATGCGGTTTATTATGGTCATACGGATATCTTGCAGATGTTTTTGTCTAGCAATAGTATTCCGGAGCCGAATTTACCTGCGATTATTCAAATGCCGGAAACTATTGGGTTTGCGCCGGGGGTTTCGCAGGAAAGGAAGGTTGAGGTCCAACAGCTTCTTCGTCAATCTTTGAGATATCAAGCTCCGGTTCAAGCTCAACCTTCGGTTCCAGCGTCGAGACCCAGTCAAACACTGGCGCCAGATCCGGTGCCAGGCCAATATTTCTCGCAGAGTCAAATTTCAACTCCAGCTCCAGCTCCAGCTCCGGCTTCAGTGCCTCCACCATTACCTGCCTCTGTACCTTCGGCCACACCATCAAGACGAGACCAAGCCGATAACATTATCTCGAACACATATACATCCCAATTTCCCCCGCCCGTCGAATCAGGCGGTAATACCGTCTTCGAACTTTCAGGAAGTCTAGACCGGGAACCAGTGGAAGACAGTCAGCCCACTCCAGCCCAAATAGAACGCACAAATATCCCTGGTCAAACCCCATATACATCTTCAGCCACAGCTACAGTCAGAGACACAGCCAGGGAAACAGCACTTCTCGGACGACGAGTTGATACCCCCGAAATGAGACACCCAGAACCAACCCAACCTCTATCAAATGATCGCATAGCCGCACTCCTACACACACGCGAAGTCTCACCATTACCCCAGCCCCAGCCTCAGCGCCAATTCCAGCCTACATCAATATCCACATCCTCATCCTCCCAACCCCAACAAAATCCCTCAGACCCTCGTCCTCGCCTCTCAGCAACATACACTCCCGTTTCATTCATATACAATCCAACGCCCCCGCCAGCACAATCTTACACAAGAGCGACCTCCCAAGATAGGAGCATTCTTAGTAATACCAAGGATGTAGCTCCGAATCCAAACCCAACTCTCCCTCCACCTCCGCCTATGGTTGAAAGACCTCGTGGGGTGGAGAGTGTCCCTAGGTCTATGCCCACGTATGGGCACGTTGGTTCTGGGAATGGTAATAGGACTGGGGCTGGGGTGGATGCTGGGTTAGGGGGAAATGAGCAGGACTCAGACTCAGACTCGGATTCTATTTCTTCTGTTTATACGGCGCCGGAGGGGGATGAGGTTGATTCTGTGACTGATTTTGGGACTGGGTCTGCTACGACCAGGATTACTGGTGGTATACCAGAGACTGTTCAGGGACATACTACCTAGTATCATCTACTACCAACTCATAATTAGTAACTATATGAAGGCCAGTGCATCAGTCACAGCAGGGAATTCCTGCAATCAACCGATGTCCAGAGTATTCTATAAACAATCCCAGGGTGATTCCTTCCTGCACTTTACACCTTCCGCAAACTCGAAGTTGATTAGGGCATAGTTCACCCAATGCACCTTCCCTACCATCTTGGATTTATTGAGTAAATAAATACTATTCATCCCCTCGAATCCTCCCACTTTTCTTGTCTTTTCTTTTCTTTCCAATTTCCCAACTTTTCAATCATTTTCGCTGCCTTTTTCTCATCCACCGCCCGAGAGCAGGGCCTTTCAGAAGACGAGGCAACATGGGGAGATCCAGCCGCCGGAGAAGTTAAGCTGGTGAGGAGGGGCCAGACCAGAACGAGATTCTCCATCATGTGAGTGCTGGGACCTTTGAGTACTCAAGGAGTATAATTGAAAACGAATCTCATTCGGCTTCTAGATTGCCACGCACGACACGCATTCATCGGATCATTCTGCTCGTGGTTCAACGTAGCAGAAACACACACCACAACAAAGACAGATCTCCGAGGTCCTCTTCTGGTACTGGAAGCGTGCGGAGATGCGTCTATTGCTGGCACAGTCCCTTCAGGGTATAAAATGGCTCCGCTCCATCGGAGCTTGACACGCCAACTGCGGCACCGCAATCCGACAGAGTGTTCCAAATACCTCGAGACAGAACCTAGAGTACAAGTTGCATTTGGGGAATCGGGCCTGATGCCCGTTGTCTACCGGGTGACAAAGTTTGCCGAGCCAATATCCATCTGGATGTCTCTTGTCCAATTGTGAAATGTCCCGAAGGGACTTCCAGGTATGATATCCCCGGATGGTCGAAGGTACTATTGGCCGGATCAATATTCAAGCATCAATGACTACTGCAAGTCCTGCCCTTCTTGTCAATTCGTCGGACCGAATCTCCCTCACCAGAAGCCTCTGGCGATTGCGGTACTAGAACCAATGGCCGTGTTCGCGTTGGATTTCATCGGACCGATCACCCCTGCCTCATCGTTGGGATATAATTTTATCCTGATCGGCGTAGACTACATGACTCGATACGTCTTTGCTACCCCGACTGCCACCGCCAATTGCTGCCCGGCTCACCAGAAACTACAAGTAAGGTACTTCAACCTCTTCAATTACGCCTATCAATCATGATCATCTTTCATTTTATGCGGCACGAGGGCGAATCACCTTCAATAACGAGAAACTGGACTGCAGAGAAGTTCATCGTCCGTCCGTTTTCTTGAGACATCCACTATGGAGTCTGTGAGGTAGTATCGAACCACTCGAAAAACATTTCGGGGCTGTTATAATTTCCGCACGATATAGTTTATACGATGCATCGATTTCGGAAACAACTGCATCAGATTGGGTCCTAGCTGGGCGATCGAATCCTATTACCTATCGGCTGAAAGGCCCTACAGTGAATTGGTGGGGCTTACAATCAATACTCGAGGACTATCGTAGCATCATAATCGCATTGCAAAAGCACGTTCCAAAATCGGAAACTCTGAGACAATCGAACGAAGCCACAATCGCCACTGGGAAAAGGAGGGATACGCGAGTCGTGTACTGCAGCAACCATCCTGATGTTGGAAGAAATCTTCACAACCTGAACAGATTCGGATATCAAAGTGGACATGCCGACATAACCGTACGATCCCACCAGCCATCTCTCTTTAGCTGTTCGGAGGAGGCCCCTTAGTTCAATATCACCCGGGTAGTGACGTCTCAGATAGAGCGCTCTTGGTGGTGTACTATTGCAGACACTATCACACGAAAATGATCATTGAAACCCGGCGTGGATTATGGCAGATCCGGCAGGAATTATCTGCTTCGCGCCAGCAGGTGTATCGATGCCCCTGTCACAGTGATTGAGTCCTTGTACTCTCAAGTAATGGCTTCAAAGAAGAAAGGCTATCCGACATTCCAGACCAGAGCAGGTAGTACAATTGATCGACCCTGATAGCAGCTCAAGACATACGACCTTCAAACATTTGGGTGCAACCCAGGCAACGTGCTTAAGCCCTTAGCAGAAATCGAAATTGCCGATCTCAGTGTTGTTAGGTGCCATTAGGTGACGTGGACCTTCTATATGGCTACGGTGGGAAATTGGAAGAAGGAAGCGGAGGACTGCTGCTGGGGTCCAGCTTCAAAAAATGCAAGACCGTCGATATTTGTGGTGGAAGTCGGATTGCCAGAGCCGACATGACAACTTGCTCCTGATGCTCGAGGCGGGCTCGAGGCTCAGTCATCCTCCGTGAACCATCATCCGTGAAACTCGTGATTACGATGAGTATTAGCCGTGAGCATCCTGAGATCATCTTGCACCGATGGGAACTTGTCCTCCCCCGATACCCTTTAGCTCAGAACTCATCCTAGTCAACAACCTTCTTGTGGCCTTTCCATGACAAATTTCCGGTTGATGAAGACGGAATCGCTGATGGAAGCCCTCATTATCCAACGGGCTACACACGGCATACTAAGGAGGGAATGCAGGGCTCGGTGTGAGGTCAGAGACGCCAAAGGAAGAAAAATTTCCACACAAACGATTAAAGAGTACACTGCCCCTCCGAAAGCGAAGGCTGACCTCAAGACGCTGGCGTGGTCTACAGAATTGACGAATCCGTTCATTCAACGAACCCTGCAGTCAGTCTTTGGAGCAGACGAACGCACACTAACTTTGCACTTTCATTCCTTCTGGGCTCCGGCCCCAGCTCAGAGGTTCTGAGTTGGACAGGCAATCCCTGTATTTTGACTTCTCTCTGCCACCCTTGTACCGGCTTGAAGATATCTTTAACGACATCACGGAGAGAGCATTGTCAATCGGCCCTAAATTCGAATCTGTTTTGACGTTTTCAGCGAATCGTCTATTTCTTGTAGTTACTATGTACCTGGAGACATTGATTTATTGATTGTTAGCACTTCATATGTGGAGTTCTCATTGCGAAACAACAAAAAGAAAGGGCTAGATGACGATGGCCAATCTGCAAAAGCCTTCGCTGGCCTTCGAAGTTGGGGGCGGGGTCGACTCTCCGCGTCAGACACTTCGCTTTTTATTTCCCCATATCTGTCAAGCTGTTTCTTTTTGCTACATACCACCCGCGGCATTTTCACTCTTCATTCGTTGTCCTCGTCACTCTGCCTTGTGCCAGTCGAAGTGCAAGATGGCAGACGATCAACTTGATCCATCCCATCATCCCATCCGCCCAATGTTGGCTTGTGAATACTTATCCTACCATGAGGCGAAAGATTTCGGTTTTTCTGGTGTTTTTATCCTAAGTACCATGCTGTCTTCCTATAGTTCTCTTCCTAGAGGTCAAATTTGCGCAACTAGCTTAGTTTTACCACGTAGCAGAAGGTTCTGCTTCAATTGCAAGGTTCGGCCTATAGACCCCGTTTAACCAATTCTCAATCTCCTTGTGGGCACTCTAATAATGTAAATACTATTTACAAAACAATCACTGGTTATTGTGAGATATAATGCACTACATTGGTTATACCTAATTAACTGGAAATGTAGTACATAGTACAGGCTCATTAATGCTACTAGCATAGTATGCAATTTCTATCTGTAACTTCGAAAACATGCAATGCTTTTTGAGTATTAGTACAGTACATAGGTACATCAATGAATTGGATAGGATCCACCCAAAATACAACTTCAGCACACAGTAGAATCAATCCCATCCGCTTTTCTCTATACATATAACCAAAAGCTGGGTATCAAACGCCAAATTCCGACACGGAACAAAAAAGATCGGGGCTTTACTCACTTCCCTCCCCTCGGCCCCAGTCTAGGGTAGGAGTAAGGAACAGTGGCAGTGTAATTCAATCAAGCCTCGATAGCGTTCTTAACCCACTTCTCCAAACCACCCTTCGCAATAATTTCCTGAACATTGGCAGGAAGTTCACCAACCTTATGAGTCCACTTCTCACCACCCTCACCCTCCTGAACCTCAATCTGACTACGACGCACATCCCAAGTCAAAGTCCAACCAGTACGACGGGTCAAAGCCTTACCCTCATCAGCATAACGCTCACGAAGACGAGCAATCAGACGAGGAACTTCCAATCCCATCAAAGCATTGTTGATACTGTTCCGGGAGAAAATGTTTCCGAAACTTCCAGAGACGACGAGAGGGATTTTCTTGGCCAGAATGGCGGTTGCGGCTTGTTCGCGGGAACTTCCGCAGCCGAAGTTGAATCCTGAGACTAGGATATCGCCTTCTTTGGCTAGGGTTGAGAAATCGGTGTCGTAGTTTGACATGCAGACTTCGGCCATGGTTTCGGGGGTGACGTTGTCTTGGTATGTGTATTTACCGGGGTAGATACCGTCAGTGTTAATGTTGTCAGCGTCACAGAAGACGATTTCACCGGAGATACTCTCAGGGAAACCGGGGTAGAGTTCGGTAAGAGAGTCCGAGGAAGCGGTGTCAGCTTCAGCGGCAGAGGGTTCGGGGGCATATTTCTTCTCGCCGTCGGCGATGAGGTCGTCCATTTGGCCGATTAGCTTTTCAAGAGCCTCCTCGTTGGTGAGCATACGGTCTTCCTCACGAATACCGTCGCCCTCACCGCGGATAACGCCAGCGTAATCTTCAGGAGTCTTGTACCAGCCAGGGCCAGAGAGCTTTCCGCTCAGAGCAGATGCGGCGACAACTTCGGGAGAACCCAGGTAAGCCTTGGCATCGGGGCTACCCATGCGACCCTTGAAGTTGCGGTTCGAAGCACTGATACCGACCTCGCCGGGCTCGAGGAGACCTGTGCCGAGACCGATACAAGGGCCACAACCGGCGGGGAGAACGGTAGCACCGGCATCGATCAGAACTTGCCAGTCACCGGCACCCTCGGCAGCGAGCTGTTCAGGGATGGAGGCAGCGCCAATGTAGAATTCGACACCTTCAGCGATCTTGGGGACTTGGCCGCCGTTCTTCTCGGCAGCTTCCTTGAAGACACGGGCAGCGGCGGCGATATCGGAGGCACGGGAGTTGGTGCAGGAGACAAGGTAAGCCTTGTTCACCTTGATATCTTGAGCCTCGAGTTCACCCAGAGGGGTGGCGACCTTAACGGAGTTGGGGCCAGAGACGTAAGGAGAAAGAGAGCCGAGGTCCAGGAAAAGCTCCTTAGCGTACTTAGCGCCCTTGTCAGCGGCAAGAGGGTTGGCGAAGAGCTTGTCGATAGCCTCGTGGGTGAACCGTTGGGGAGCGAGAGTCTTGTAGAGACCGTCTCCGTCGGCCAGACCCATAGCGGCGGTGGTGGCCTTGCCCTTCATCCAGCCCTTGAGCACATCGTCCATAGGGAAAAGACCGGACAGAGCACCCCATTCGGTGGTCATGTTGGCGATGGTCAAACGGTCGTCGACGGAGAGACTGCGCATGGTCTCTTCGGAACCGGTGAATTCGATGGTGTGGTTCAGGACATCGTCCTTGTCGAAGAGGCCGCACAGAGCAACGATCACGTCCTTACCAGTAACACCGGGGGGAAGGACACCGGTCAGGGTGACCTTCGCACCGGCGGGCAATTGCCACCAGGTGCGTCCACTAGCCCAGCAGCTTGCTGCGTCTGTACGGACGATGGGGGTACCCTTTATGAAATGTTAGTGGGATATTCCCTTAGCCGTGGTTGTAATTATAATTTGGTCTTACCAAGCAGGAGACACCGCCGTACATGTTACTGTGAGAGTCTGAGGCGACGCAAAGAGTTCCGGGCCCTGAATTGATGGGTTAGCAAGTACAGCAAACACAGCCGGGAGGCATTAATTGAACACAGGGAATACGAACAAGCGAAACCCTCCTCAATCATAACTTGGTGACCAATTCCACGACCAGCAGGGTAGAACTCGACTCCGTGGAGCTTAGCGAAATCCTCGATCTGCTGATACTTCTGTAGGTTCTTCTCGGTCTTATTCTGGACATCGTGGTCGAGGGTCATGACAATTTGGTTCGGGTCATGAATCTTGGAGGCACCAATTGACATGAACTTCAAGGCAACAGGCCAGGAGTTATCGTGGGTCATAACACGGTGCGGAGAAATAGTGACATAGTCACCGGCCTTAACAAACTTATCCTTGGCAAGACCGACAGCGTACTGCTGAACAATCTTCTCAGTCAGGGTTTGAGGCACAGCCTTGGAAGTCTGCAAAGAGGAGAAAAGAGCAGCGGCGGCAGGATCATCGAGCTGGGAGTTGAAGGCAGTTTGCAAGAAGATTCGCGAGGTCATGAAGGTGCGGCGAAGGGTGCTGGGGACGCGGAGGCGGCCGTGCAGCATGGCCCTTTGGCCAGAGGCAGACGGCATCAATCGGGACTGCATGAAAGGGGAATGATTAGCAATTGAGGGAGTGGAATATAATTCGTAGAAGGGCGCATACAGTCATTGTGCCGAGAAGCCTTGGGGAACAAGTTGTTCAAGAAAGCGTGGATATCGGAGTTCGTCCCAATTGTTCCTGGGAGAAAAACGACGACAACCGCCGAATGGGCGGCCGGCTATTTGGGCGGGTGACTCATCTGATCGCTGATTGGCTGGAGATTCGAGACAAACAGCGCAACTGGGACAAACCGTGCAAACACATCGCATCATCTGGCACGTGATATTGATGCAATCCGCCGATGTCGGCAGTCTCAGTACAGCAAGAAGACTTCTTTTAACTATAGGCAGATTAAGATATAAATATATTTGTATACTAGTAATTATTCATTTTATCAATCTACACCATCCATCTATATCATATTAGTTACCAAATGTTGTGGTGACTGACTGCCGTAACTGTCTGCACTTTGTAGATCAACCCCGCCGGCATTGATCAAATCTCCGCATTCTTAAAAATGAACAGCAATTCAACCAGCATTCTATAGTAGCAGAATTGAAAATATTAGTAAATATGTATATAATTGAAATTGGACTCATAACCCTCTTTAACTCAAAAGTACTAATTTTCCATCAATTGACGCAGTTCAACTGCCATCTGCAGCCTTGACTCATACCCCGCCATTGCCGCCAAATTTCTTTTGCAGTTGAGAGAATCCATTGGTTCAAGCAAAGCCCGGTGAATAGACTCGGTCTCGAGTATAAATTATCAGATGTTCTCTCGCTAGCTTATTTCACTTGCTCGAAATGACTCAATTGCTTCGCTGATCCACCAAGGTATCCGCGATTCGATCCACTCTTGAGCTTTTCCCCTCCCGCTTCTTTAATTTCTTTTCTTTTTAGCTTCATACTTCTCCCCTCCTCCAACTCCCCTCAAAGGTACTCGATACCCCCCTCCATCCTACTTTACAATCTTCAAAATGCCTTCCCGGCAAGAAGTTGCCTACTTTGGAGCTGGTCCCGCTCCCCTCCCAACCTCAGTCGTCGAAGCCGGTGGCAAGGCCTTCGTCAACTTCAACGACTCTGGTCTTGGACTCGGCGAGATCTCGCACCGTTCCCCTACCGCCAACAAGATCCTCGCAGACGCAAAGGCAAACCTCTCCACCCTCCTCGACATCCCCGACAACTATGAGATCCTCTTCATGCAGGCCGGTGGCAGCGGCGAGTTCAGCGCCGTCGTGCAAAACCTAGTCTCCGTCTGGATCGAGCGTCGACGCCGCAGAGCTGAGGCCGATATCCTCAAGGCCAACCCTGGTGCTGAGAAGGAACAAGTGGACGAGCAAGTCTTCCAGAGACTGCAAAAGGAAGTTGATGAGGAACTCAAGCTTGATTACCTCGTAACGGGATCTTGGTCGCTTAAGGCTTCGCAAGAAGCTGCTCGTCTTGTTGGCTCTAAGTACGTCAATGTCGCTCTGGATGCGCGCAAGTCCAACAATGGCAAATTTGGCAAGATTCCTGCTGAAGATACCTGGTCTTTGACCCCGACCAAGCGTGAGGGTGGAAAGGGTTCCGCTTTCGTTTACTTCTGTGATAATGAGACCGTTGATGGTGTCGAGTTCCAGAGCTTCCCTAAGTCGCTAGAGGCACAGGGACAGGAAGAGGAGGATGAGCGCCTTGTCATTGCTGACATGAGCTCCAACTTCATCAGCCGTAAGGTGGATGTTAGCAAATATGCCGTCATTTTCGTAAGTTGCATTTAAGGACTCTTTTAACCTCACTTCTCATACACTTTGCTAACTTCATCTTACAGGGCGGTGCCCAAAAGAACATCGGTGTCACTGGTATCACCATCGCAATCGTCCGCAAGGACCTCCTCCCCCCTCAAACCGCAACACCACCCCCAGCCCTCCTCCACCGTCTCAACATCGGCGGTATCCCCGGTCCCGTAGTCCTCGACTACGCCACAATCGCCAAAAACAACTCCCTCTACAACACCCTACCAATCTTCAACCTCTGGATCGCAGGCCAAGTAATGGCTGATCTCGTCTCCGAATTCGGCACTCAAAAGGTCTCAGGCCAAGAGGCCATCGCTGATAAGAAATCCCAACTCATCTACGGCGCTTTGGACAAGTATCCCGAGATTTACCAGGTTGTTCCGGATAAGAGTATCCGCAGCCGTATGAACATTTGCTTCCGTGTTCAGGGTGGTGACGAGACTAAGGAGAAGGAGTTCCTTTCTGGTGCTGAGAAGCGTCTTCTTCAGGGTCTTAAGGGTCATCGTAGTGTTGGTGGTATGCGGGCTAGTAACTACAATGCTGTTCCCCTGGAGAATGTTCAGAAGTTGGTGAAGTATCTTGAGGATTTTGCTACTGGGCAGTAGATTCCTTATCTTACTTTGTTGACGTTAGCGAATTTCAAATTCAAATTCAACTTGGGGGTCTTTGAGAAGTGATGGATGGATGGATGGATGGATGACGATGATAGTTGCACTATTCAACATAACCTGATACGAGATTAATGATACATGCGCAAGAGAAACCAGAAAAGAATACATTGATATCCCCTGCTTTCAAATTTTCCTCGAAACCGAATATATACTTCTATTTCTACCTTTGAGCTTCAGTTTATTCTGCAAGCGTATAGAGATATCAAGCCAGTTGGAGGGCTGTATTCCGGTTACAAAATCACAATACAGCATATTAACAAAGATCACTGTATTCTAGTCCTCAACCTCTTAATACAATATTATAAAAGAAATATCTGTATACAAAATGAAATATCGCTATTTATTAAGATTTTTATAAGATAAAATATCTAGATCTGTAGTCATCACTTGTAAATTCGTACGTTTCCCAAATCCAAAGCTCTCGATGTTGTAATTTATCACTGAGCTTTGATGTATTGTGTTTGTATTGATAGGACAGAACTAATTTTTTTAGAATTACTACTGCCACGCCTCATCTCACGCCTAACAAGTTTAAGCATACATAGTAGCAGCCAGCGATGTTAGAATGCAATGATTATTGATTATTGTGATCTAGTATAAAACAAAAGAGTAGATCATCCAATATAGGGATAATAAGACAGCGGGGAGAAAAAAAAAGGATGTTCGAATGCACATGGCAGGGCCACCGTCATCAAATCGTACGTCAAGGCGTCGCTAGAACCACAACCACGCAGAGACAAAGACAAAGACATTCAATGTCAAGTTGAGCATATTCATATTGCTCTCACCATACACCCGGGTTATATGCATGGGTATCAATCATAAAATTAAACAAATAGATAAGTAGCAGCAGGAACTGCTGCTGCTGCCGCCATCGCAGCAAAGTCGAAAATCAACTTCTCAAGGGTTCTTTCTCTACCTCGAGCGAGATTTCCAGAATTTCCATCCTGAAAGTCCAGTTTGGCCATCTCGTTGATATATACGCCAATAATAAATCGGCACACCAGTAATGATGAAACCAACGACGATCAAAGTTTGCAGAGGTTCGGCAATGACAGCACGGCTGAGTAAGAATAAACTAACACAGCAGAAAATAATAGGAGTTGTAATCCAAGTTCGATAAGGACGCTCAAGATGCGGTTCACGAATACGAAGAACGATCAGGCCCAGGACGGTTAGGAAGTAGAAGGTGTATCCGGCGACACCGTAGAAGGTGACTAAAGTAGCGAATTCGCCGACGGAAATGTATACAGCGGTGAGAGCTGCATTGAAGGCCATGGCGTAGATGGGGGTAAAGCCAAGTCGGGATTCGTCGCCGAAGAGACGAGAGAGGGATTTTCGAGCCCATGATCGACGACGGAGACGAGTTCCTGCGGCGGGTGTTGGGGAGGATGAGTTTCCTAATCCGATTCGTCCAAAAAGTGAGGGGAGGTAGCCTTCTTTTCCGGCTGCGTAGACAAGACGACCGCTTGTGAAAGTTGTTGCGTTGAGGGCTCCGAAGCAACTGGCCCCCACGACCAATGCGAGGACAACGGCACCGACAGGTCCAAAGACCTTGCCGCCGAATTGAACGGCAACTGTGTTGCTTGCCTCGATTGTGTCGTGAGGTAAGACGAGGAAGTAGGAGACATTGGCCATCAGGTAGGAGAGAATTACCAAGGGCATA
The DNA here is from genome assembly GCA_020086695.1 of Penicillium sumatraense. Classification (NCBI taxonomy): domain Eukaryota; kingdom Fungi; phylum Ascomycota; class Eurotiomycetes; order Eurotiales; family Aspergillaceae; genus Penicillium; species Penicillium sumatraense. The sequence continues at coordinate 106,297 of JAGIKU010000623.1, read as the reverse complement.
GCGGTGTGAATGACTCGGGGTAAATCGCGATTGGGATTTTTGAATTCACCAGTCACATAGTTTGTCTAATAATTGTCAGCGCGTTGCAGTAAGAAAAGAAGGGAAAATGGATAACTCACGTTGTCCCAGCCATCAAATGCCCACAATCCCGCATACAATGCAACAGCAAAGTCTGAAATTTCCGTATTGGTTCCTGCAAACCAACTTGTATTTTTCCATTCATCACTGGCACTCCCCTTTGACGAATAACCAGTAATAGCCACTACAATGCCCGTAACAGTAACACCAAGCAAAGCGACAAACTTGAAGAACATAAAAAGATCTCCAATGCGAGTGGCAATCTTAGTAGAGATACAGTTGAACAGAGTAACTGCAAGCAAGCCACCCATCGCAACACCCTTATTAATCCAAGGATGAACATTTTCCACATCAGCACCAACAAACGCTCGCACAACATATTCGCCAAAGATGATCGAAATAATCGCCGCAGATCCAGGTTTCAAAACCAAAACAGCACACCAGGTGAAAAGAAAGCCAGGAAGTTCTCCGAAAATCTTCGCAAGATAGACCTGTGATCCTCCATTGAGAGGAATTGCACCTCCCAACTCGGCATAACTAGCAGCACCAGTCCACGCGAGCAAACCGGCCACAGCCCAAATAATAAGCGATGCGCCTGGCGAACCCGCATTCGCATTGACCTGACTAGGCGAAGAAAAGATTCCAGATCCAATAATCAGACCAACGATCAAGGAAAGTCCATTCAAATATGTCAAAGTTTTATTCCGTTCCAACGATCCATCTTGTCCCTGTCGATCTAAAGTTGTCGGAGCACCGAGAGGAGCATATCCACCTTGTGTTTGGGATAATGGGAAAAGGTTCCGGCCAAAGTCGAAAGCGGAGGATACAGAATAACCTCTTTGGCGACCTGCTTCGAGATAGACATCGCCTTCGGGATCGGCTAGCGGGTCTTCATCTTCGAGCGACAGTTTGCGCGAGGATGAGATGCCGTCGGGGGAAGAGGATCGTGAGGAGCCGGCGACGGAGACTGGAGATGAGGAGGCGAGAGATGCGAGCTCTAGTGAATCTCGGGGGGCGGAAAGGCCATTTCGGTCGTGTGAGAATGCAGAATGCGACATTCTCTATGTCCCCGACAGAAGGTCTGCTTTGTGTTGGAGGTTGGTGGTGGATGAGTGGCGTGGGTGAAGGAGAGCTCGAGTCGATGGGGGAGGAGGTCAAGAGATATCGGCAGACTTCTCCATTCCCAGTAACAGTTAAAGAGAGTGTGTCTGTGTAAAGAGGGAGTGTGAAAGGAGAGGAGGAGGTGGAAGAAGAAGAAGTTGATTGCCAAGGGGGATGTGCTTAATCGAAGATCGTCCAATCGGCTTTCCATCTTTGCATTTCCCTTTCTCCCCCCGCGCTTTTCCCTTTAAACTCCCTTTGACCATTCAACAATTCAACAAATACCCTCAAATACCCCCAAATATCACTGAAAGAATACGATGAGCACAAGAGATCTCAAAGACCCATGAATGCCTCTTCTCTCCCATCGCTCTGCTGCCGCAGATCTGCCCTGCGGCAGTCGCTAACTCGATACTCCCAACAACACCGCTATGCCTCAACATCGACTCCCTCCTCCAAAGCCAAACCTCCTCCCTCTGCAAAGAATCGCTGGGTCGGAATCGCAATCATAACGATTGCCGCCGGTGGAACCGGTGCATATCTGCGCTCACAAAATCCAAAATCCGACACCCTCAACCCAGAAACATTCACAAAATATAGTCTCGTCTCAAGAGAGCCGGTCTCTTCAACGAGTAGTCTATTCACCCTTCGCCCTCGATACCCCAGCGATCGCAACTACGATGTCTACGAAGATGCCTGGAAAACAGGAGTATGGAGCGTGATGTTTAAGCAACCGCAGCTCCAAATCGGTCGAGATTACACACCACTCCCTGCGACGGCCGCAACACCGTTAACCGTCGACGAAGAGAATGAGGGTTATTTGCGATTCTTTATTCGCAAGGATCCGTTCGGGGAAGTTTCGCGGTACTTGCATAGTTTGAGTATTGGTGCAGATATCGAGATGCGAGGACCACAAATTGAATGTGTTATTCCGAAAGAGACTCAGGAGGTTCTTTTTATTGCGGGTGGGACGGGAATTGCACCGGCATTGCAGGCTGGGTATTCTTTGTTGAATCGGACAACTGATGAGAATCGACCCCGAATACATATCTTTTGGGCAAATCGTTTAAAAGAGGATTGTATTGGTGGTCAAAGTGATACTCCTATACTTGAAACGGCCCGTCGATCTTGGTTCTCGGGTTGGTTTGGTTCGTCTAAACCCACAGCCTCGAGTGAGCAGGATAAGGCTGTGATTCAATCCTTGCAAGCTACGGATCATTCTATGATTGTGCGCGAACTGGATGGTCTCAAACTTCAATACCCGGGTCAGGTTACTGTCGACTATTACCTCGACGAGGAGAACCGATTTATTGGCAAAAATGAGATATCTCATTATATTGAATCTACGCCTCGGCCTGCAGATGGGTTACCTGGGAGGAAACTCATTCTGGTTTCGGGACCCGAGGGATTCATTAGTTATATGGTCGGACCTAAGGTATGGGCTGATGGAAAGGAGTTACAAGGTCCTCTTCGTGGAATCATCAAAGAGTTAGATCTCAAGGGGTGGGCTGTTTGGAAGCTTTAACTGCCATTCTGCATTCTGCCATTCTACTGTATAGTATTATTCTTTTGCATATAACAACTCGCATGAATTGGATCAATGCAAATTATATCAACCATCAAATCAATGATCGGTTCATCTTTCGGTACATTATCACTATCTACTAGGTATAGAGTAGTAAGGAGACATGGCAGCTACGAGCTGCGTATTAATTGATTATGAAGACTTCGCTTCCAATCCATCCCAAGAATGTGCTTCAAGTAGGACTGTCGGCTCACTGATAGCAGCGTGACAGATGGCCGACTCGGCAAAGAATCTGATACCAAAGCACCGCTCTGATGGATGATAGATCCTAGTCGTAATTGCCGTTCTGTCGTTCACGAAAACCTCAAGGACACTCTTATCAAAGAATGCATGTACTCGTAGAGTCTCTTCGACATCTTCGCCTTTCTCGCTGCGCGAAGTGAAGAGTGTGTGAGGTGCTGATTCATGGCCGTGGTTAATATCGGGATTCATTACTGGAGGTCGGTGAATCGTGAATGTTTCACTTTGTGGATCCCATGCGAGAATTGTGCGATGTTCAAAGTCTAGTTTCTCTGTTAGTATTATTTTCAGGCAGGCAAGTACTTCCTGTAAATTTGAGATACTCACTGGCAGTATGTCCAATCTCGATACCAACTCGTTTGCAAGACTTCCCAACCGCGAATTCAGCCTTAAATTCCCAACGGCAAGAGGACAGAGGGAACTCGGCCTCAGGCGATGAATTTAGGTCCGCAGATAAAGGTAAATCGGCAAGACGACGCTCTCTGGCCCCGGCCCGAAGTTGAGAAAGTCGTGAATCCGGTCTGATCCCCAAAGTATGAACTGTGAATGTATCGGATTCACGCGAATCAGGAACAACCTCAATCGAAGTAATACTTCCCAGACTAGAACTGCGCGCCTTTCTGACATTCCGCAATGTCATCAACTCCACCACACGAGGCAACGAAATCATACTACTCCACCCCTGACGATGCCGAGGACCATCAGGCAAATCCTCCTCCGTAACCCACCCATAAACAATCCTTCTCGAAGTCTGCGGATCCCAAAACGAATTAGCAGCATAAAGACACCCATGATCAAAATATCCCGAAAAAGAATAATCCGACAAGGGTTCCATAATCGAGTTATGCTCTTTGCGCGCTTTCACAGACATCCACATCTGACCACGAGGATCTCTCCTAGAACGAGCCTCTCGACGAATCTCTTCACTGGGATTCTCAGGACGTAAACACCCTTCAACGCCCATGATAACGAAATCTCTCTCGTCACCTGAATTATTGTTCAGTGTCAATAGGTTTGACACTTCCCAATTAGCGCCAAAATCACCAGACCAGCGCGATGGTCTGAAATTAAGTCCAACATTCACTAATGGACCGGCATATTCCCATTGACGCATATCATTGGGATTGACTTTATAAACGAATATAGCAGGTGCTTCACCCGAAATACCACCAGCTGTGATACCATAGAAGTTCGATTCGGCATGGACTGAGTCGCGATCGCCATGACTTTGCCCTCGATTCCAAGTTGTAAGAAAAGGATCTCGCCAACCCGTCACTTGAAGATGTTTCGGAGGCCCCGACACAACAGGATTACAATCCTGACGCTGCCAACTCCTCCCCCCATCCTCCGAAACCGAAAGACTAATCGACTCACAACCATACGTATACGGCAATGTAAAATGAATCGGCAAATGACTAACAGACGTATAAATCGCCGTCAATTTCCCCCCCGAACTGCCATTGCCACTGGGATGACCCCAAATGTCCGTAGCCCTTAAACAGCCCGTGAAAACACCTCGACAGTCATATGGTGCGGATGGCGTCATGGCTGGTTCGGGTGATACATTCCATGAAACGAGATCTTTGGAAGTTGCGTGTCCCCAGGACATATTTCCCCAGTCATTACCCCAGGGATTCCATTGGAAGAATGTGTGGTAGAGTTTAGTGCTAGGGTCGAAGCCTAGGCCGCAGGGATCGTTTATCCATCCTTGTGGTGCGGTTAGGTGGAAGAAGGGCTTTGAGGTTGTGAGTTTTGAGTGAGATTGGTTGGTTTGGTCTGTTGGGGGGTATAGATGTTTTTCTTGGAGTGTGCCGGTTGGATCCGGTGAGTCGAGAATGACAGACATATTGGTGTTGAGCGGATTTATTAAATTTGGATTGAAAAGTAGGGTCCAGGTTGAAGTTCAAGTTCAGTCGTAGTGTAGTGCAGTGCAGTGCAGTATGATGTCAGCCAGACCTTATCAAAAAGGCTCGGCTCAGCTCAGCTCATTCGAAAATCGAAAATAAAAGGGCGACTAATACTCTCTTTTCCCGAACAGAGTAGAGTACTTGAAGATGAACAATTTCCACTCCGGGTTGCGAAGCACTTCAGCTCGGAGAAACTAATTACGCACGGCACTCAGCACATGTAAATCTGCGCTGCCCAATGTAAGTACCTCAGATAAGCAAAAATTTGACCGAGACTTTTCCTGGAGAATGATTTTCCACGGGGGCAGAAGTCAAATGGGAATTTGCTTAGTCCGGAATTTGGTCGGGGTTGTGCTCGGCAGATGTTGGATTAAGCGGAGGTTTGTCGGGGAAATTGGGCCGCCCCGTAGTTAATGCAACATGGGGTAGTGCAGCTATACCCCGGTATATTTTTTGTAATTAATATTCGATTGAAGTGTACATTTACGATCCTGTGTATTTAAAGACTAATTTTTGAATTTTGAGAGCTCTAGAAGGTCAATATTGTTTCCTGATAGCTACGCTTTACTACTGCCAGTGGGCACTGACATGTGAAGATTACATTCAAGATAGATATGAATTGATAAATGATCAACTTGATTGGCTGAACTCATTAAGTACATTCAGCTCAAGTAGGCAGTAGTACTGAATATTCTTGCGGAACTTCCACTCTGTCAATGTCCGGACCATACCCAGTATCAAATCCTTCAATGACAATCGTATTTCCTTGTCCCGCCTTGAGTTCAGCATTGATAACACTCCTCTTCACATTGCCACCACTCGCCAAGAAAGCCACCTTCTGCGCAGGAGAATCATTAAGCGTAACATTCGCAAAACGTGTTCCTGAATCACCATTCCTATACTCAAACGTAATCGTCGTAGCAGAAGAATCACCAGCCTCAATATCGCTCAAGGTAACACTTCCTCCATCTGGCCCTCCAATATAACCAGCTGCATACCCGCCAGAACATCCACTGCAACTAATATTCCTCGCTGCCCCAGAATAACTACCGCTCTCCCCTTGAATTGTCGAATTCGATATATCTGTCTGGAACCCAGACTGTGATCCAAGATTCGGAGCCCATTGATCGTACCATTTCATAGTGACATCTTCGCCTGAGATATCGAGAGGTAACCAGACATACGTACTAGTCATCAGATTATCGCTAACCCAGCGATCACCCATGTAGATAGCACGATTGTCATCGATAGAAATCACATAGGTTGTCTGTGAAGAGTACGTTTTACTCCCCACATCTGCAAATGTTTTCCAATCTGACCATCCACTGCTAAGCGATTTAGATGTTGAATAAACGTTGTCATTGTTTGACCAGCCAGATAAATGGGAGCCAAAAAGATAGTAGAGGCCATCACGCTTCATCAGTGCGGGTGCTTCGATATTTCCTGGGTCTGGGAATAGGTAGGTCTCGGACGATACGTTATGATAGTCATCTGTTAATTTGTAGATGTGGAGTCCTGTAGGACGCTGTTGGTATGGTTTTATCAGTTTGGAGGTCCCGGCGAACATGCAGAATATTTGCGAGCGAAGTAATACGTACGTCTTCAGAAATAAGATACCCAGATCCATCATCATCTTTGAACAAAGTCATATCTCGACTCGTGTTCCCCATAGGCTGGAAACTCCCCAAATAATCTGAATCGAATCCGTAAGCAACCACCCAAAACAAGTGACTAAACCCCATTCCAGTATAACTAAGCTAAAACTCACCATATTCACCACAAACCGAATCCCCAGTCGCAACACCAACCTTCGCCTCCCCATAATTGGAACTATCAATATGTGCATAAAGCACATATTTCTTCGTATTATCATTATAAATCACCTTCGGTCGCTCAACAACTCGTTCAGGACCCAGATCACCAGAATCAGTTCGACTTAAGAGGGCCCCGACATATTTCCATTGAACTAGATCGGAAGATGAGTAACAGTTGACATTTTGGAAATAAGTGCCGTCTGTTTTATCTTCGCCGATCATGTAATATGTTCCGTCTTCTTCGATGAAACCTGCGCCGTGGGCTTGGAGATGTTCGCCATTTGACTGTACCAACGAGGGAAGTGTTATTAAGAATAATGGATTGTCGTATATTTCCGGCTCATCAGGAGGTGAGAACTTACGGCGGTCCAGGTTGAACCTGGGACAAGCTCTAAAGCAGATAATGCCGGACTGGCTAAAGCTCCCAGTAAGACCAATAGTATATTCATATTGAGTCCCTGGGAAACAATGTAAATTCAATCTCAAAAATTGTCTTGTTGATTATCTCTCGATCTAGTCAACCTTGGAATAAATCGAGGACTTGCGCCAGTATAAATAATTTTCCTTCAGCCTTGGAATCTTTCCTAGTACCTACAACCAGTTCATCCGAAACCCCGACCTGAAGAAAACCACACGGAGAATTCCCCTTTCTGCAGCGGTCCTAAATATAAAGCTTAAGCTTGAGCTGGAACAATAGCCAATGAGTTTGGCTACAGCCAACGCCCTTATAGTACACCGACAGTGGTACTGATCAAATTCTCCGCTTTCTTCCCCACAGGTGACGTGACAACTGTAACACTGTTCTGCAGATCAGCACTGCTTAAGTACTGGTGTGAGGACACCACCAATCACCTTTGCATAAGATTGATTGTTTAGTGCAGGGGTTGTCTTAAACATTTTTTTCTTGGCTGGTCTTTACATTCATGTACTTAAGACTACTAGTCGTGAGGGGAAGGGAGCGGTGGATCTTTAGCCGTGATATACTCCGTAGCCCGATGGGTTGTTTTATAAATATTATTAGACCAAGGATTTTCTTAAGAACATAGTATACTTTTGAGCATTACTTAGAACTCGAATCAATATCTAAAGGATATTATTTGGTTATGTCCTCTAGATAGAAAACGTACTATGTTGTATCCCCAATACAGAATCATACGATGATTGTATGACATCCATGATATGAAAAGCTCCATGCATTTTTAATTTCTGGGCATATTAATATAAAACTAGTTTCTGGTACTGAAATATTGTTGTTTTTAACCACCTGGTTAAAAACAACAATAGGGATGGGCATCCCATGGATATTTCAATGTTCTGATATTGTAATTAAGCAAGTGTATGTATAGGAGTAGTTAGCCAAGTATATACTATAAATAAGGGATCATCACTAACCCCTCTAATCATGTTATTCTAAACACAATAAATATTCTACCACCATCCACTAATACCATTTACTAAGTAGTTATCAATACTCACTGCTGGCCCTGCTGGTTCTGCCCACTGAGACCTGCTTAGTCATCTACCCCGTATTTTAAATCTCTCGGCAGGCGCCCCGATCAACTCTGCTTTCTCCAGTTTCTCCATGGGGAAATCATCCACCTCCACCCCGCTATGGCCCTGCGCAGACTGAGCACCCGGTCTACGGTGTATAAATACTATTCTTGATCCATGCCGGGGGATTCGGGTCTGCACATTGGAGATTGCATTCCCAGCGCTCTGTTCTCAAACTGGGCTTGTACCCTCCGTGCAGTCATGATGACCATTGACAAAGACAAGGAGGATATTGGATCTGCGCAAGTTGAACATGTTGATGTACGACGGTCGGAGAAGGGTGCTGTGAATGCGCTTCTGGTATTCTCCTGTATTGTTTTTGGTGCGGCTTCGTTTATTTTTGGTTATGATGATAAACTTATTTCGCCTCTTGCGGCTTTGACTCCGTTCGTAAGTTGTCAGGTCCTTGATCACTCCATTCCGGCACTGACAGCTTCTTAGGTTGCAAAATTTCAAGGTCCGAACCCAGCGACCGGTAAATACGCTCTTACGGCCCATAATCAAGATCTGGTCTTCTCGATTCCGTTGGTTGGTGCTGTACTCGGTGGATTGCTGGCCTCTCCATTGAACTTTCATCTTGGTCGAAAGTGGCCTGTTGTCGCGGCCTATATCATCTCAATTGGTGGAGGATTATTACAAGTCTTTGCGCCTAACTTGGGGGCATTTGTGGCTGGCCGTTCTGTGAATGGTATTGCTATGGGTGTAGCTTTGGCTACTGCTCCCCTTTATGTTTCAGAGGTATGGCATTTATCCAAGAGATTCCAGAAGCTTTTTTGCCAATGCTAACTACCGATTAGGTGGTTCCGGTATCTATCAGAGGTCGATGCGTTAGTGCAATTAACATTATGAACTTGATAGCCGGTGTCGTCGGCACAGTCGTGGTCTGGGGCACGAACAAGTTGGGTGGCAAATTGGCCTTTCAGATTCCTCTGGCTATACAATCTGCTATCCCAGTCATCTTATTAATTTTGACGATCCCTCTTCCAGAAAGTCCGGAATGGCTTATTTCCAAAGGAAATGTGGAACAAGCGCGATGCAATTTACGAAAACTTCGCGGCTTCAGTGACGAGAAAGTTGATGATGAGCTCCAATTGATTGAACTTTGCGAAAAGTATAATCGTGAACTTCAGTCCGAGGTCAGATTCTGGCATATATTCAAACGAGAACATCTCAAGCGAACCATTGTGGCGGGCTCCTTCTTCTCTCTCAACCAAATATCCGGAGTTATCCTTTCGACTACATACACGACTGTCTTTCTCACTGAATTGGGTGTCGCAGATGCATTCACGTTGACCATTATCGCCTCGTGCTGCACTCTAGCCGGTACAATTGCAGCGCCATTAGTCATTGACCGCGTGGGTCGACGTCCAACTGCCTTCACCGGTATGAGCATTTTATTCGTGATCGACGTGGTAGCCGGAAGTCTTGCCTTCCAAAGGGGAAACAAGAAAGCAACTCTCGCAATCGCCATACTATCATTTATCTTCAACTTCTTCTGGGCCTCATCATTCTTCTCACTCTCGAACCTTATGCCCTCTGAAATTGCCACACCAAAACTACGCCACTACACCATGTCTTATACAATTGCCTGTCAAGAAATAACCGCGGTCATCACCACTCTTGTCGTTCCGCACCTGACATCGGCAGATGCAGCGAACCTTGGCGCGAAGACATATCTAATATTCGCGGGTTGTATGGCGCTCATCCTTGTTTTCATGTACTTTTACATGCCGGAGACTCGTGGTCGCACATTTGCTGAAATCGACGAGATGTATGCTGCTAATGTGCCGGCTTGGAAATGGCGTTCTTATAAGACTTCTTTTGAAGCGAGGACTGGAGAGACTACAGATCCGTTGCAGAAGATACGAACATAATCAATTTATATACTGTATGAATAAATATACCATTTAAGCAGCCATATCCCATATCTCAGCAACTATCTGCTTAACCATGGTCTTCTGGTGATCACAATCTCAGTACAGGTGTATTTAGACAGTGATCACCACTTTGCCCATATGTTGACCCGAGGACAAATAATCAAACGCTTTCTGCGAATCCTCAAACGAGAACCTCTTCTCATCAAGCAGTGGTTTCAATGAGATTTCATGCTCACTCAAATACTCGCAAAGATTCTCCTGATCAATCTTTGATCCGACAAAAATCGCCCTGTGAATGAGATATCAGCACTGGGCAAACCGCAAGGTAGAAGGAATTCTTCTCTGAAGACCAGCCAATTAATTACCCATCTGTACATGGAAAAGACTAACCTAACAGTAGCACTCTTCCCAAACAAGGGCCCAAAATAATTAGGAACCATCTCCATCCCCAACCCACCAAGAATCCCAATCAAAGCAACAGTGCCCCGTCTAACAAGCGAATTAATACTTTGAATCATAGTATTCGGGCCACCAGTTTCAATGACGATATCAACACCTCGACCATTTGTCATTCTTTTGACTTCATTTTCCCAATTGGGATGGTCTTTGTAATTGATTGTTTTGATTGAGTCCGGATCGGAGTTAGGAGGGGCCAGGGCTTTTATTTTGGATAGTTTTTCGTTGGAGGAGGATGTTATTATTACTTTGAGATTTGTCGATAGACAGAGGAGCAGAGCGAATATGCTTACGCCGCCGGTTCCTGAATTAGAATGAAACTTAGTATGTATAAGTTAGGGGAGTATAGAATAAGTAAGTAGTCTATCAATTTCGGAGCAGCACTTAATTAAGAAAGGGTCTTTCTTACCTTGAAGTAACACGGTGCCCTCCTTTTCATTCGGCATACTTAGACATGTCCAAGCAGTTGTACCTGCGACCGGTATACAAGCTGCCTAACATCAACAATTGATAAAGATCAGCATATCCATACATTACATCGTACCTAAGGGCTTATCATAGGTATTGATATCCCATATGATACTCACCTCCTCCCAAGAAAGATACCCCGGAATCTTCACAAGAACACTTTCATCAAAAACCCCAAACTCCCTCAAAACCCCATCAACATCACCACCCAGCGTAGCCTTCTCAATCTCCGTGCCATTGATCGCATTTAAATCGAATATAGGAGAAACTCGATCTCCAATCTTGAACTTTGATACATTTGGTCCGATGGCAATTACTTCTGCGGCACAATCAGATGCAGGGATTCCTTGGGCTAGTGGGTTTCCTGGTAAGGATCCGTTTAGCATGGCGATATCTCGGTAATTGAGGGATATGGCTCGGATGTGGAGGAGGAGTTTGTTTGGTGGGAGGGTGCCATCATCGCACAGAGTTGGGTGGAGTTGTTCTGTTGTCGATTCTAGATGCAGAGGATAAGATCCGGTTGAGCGGCGGAATGCTTTGTATGTTTTTGGGATACTCATTGTAGTGGTGGTACTTGAGTAGGAGCCCTCCTGGTGATTCTATACTGTCTTGACTACTTATACAAAGGTGGGGGTCCTAATGGGGGCCATTCTATAATATATTAGCTAGTAGCTAGTTGGTAGTATTTTACATTAGTAAGTATCAACCAAGCTGAATAATCCACTCAGCAGTAGCCCCTTAATTTATAATAATTCGTAATCACTAGCGTAAAATAGTATCTAGAATGCGAATTATATGAATTATTGATTAATTATATTTACTGTATGCTGTCAACTTATGTATCCTAAGTTGATATTATCTAATATATCGGGGTGGCTGGCCTAATGGTAAGGCGCTTGATTTCGGTTCACCGGATTCTTGGAATCATTCCAATACTCAAGAGATTGCAGGTTCGATCCCTGCGTCACTCATTCTTTTTTGCAGTCAAATATTTTATTTAGTATTAGCAATTCTTTTTATTCTTTTTATTTATTTCCTTTAATTATTACCTCGGTAGTCTAGAATAATCCATTGCTGCCTATAGGTACCAATTACTCTATTTGGACCCCGTCATTCACTCTTATCCTCATCTGTGGGGTATATCTACATCTACATCTACTATCCTCCACCACATTCACCTTCATCTTCATCTACACTTACACTATCCACACAATTTACAGCACACAGCTACCAGTCCAGACTCGCTGCAATGCATCAAACTCCCCGCCTAAAACTAATCCGACTAACGGAATCCCAAGACCATCTCCAAGGTTACCACTCAATCTGGTCCGACCCTCACACAACCCGCTGGAGTTCCCACGGCCCCTGCAAAACCCTAGAAGAAACCAAAGAATGGATGTCTGCTCTGCTCCTCGAGAAGAATCCCGATGGAGAGAATTATGCTGTTATTTTGCGTGACGACATTGACCTGGACCTGCCCAGTACTACAAATCCTTCTCCATCTCCAACTTCAACCTCAGACGCAGATACATCATCTACATCCGTCCTCCACCCAGGTGGCTTCCTAGGATGGATAGGGACATGGACAACCCAACCCAAACCCGAACTAGGATTCACATTCCACCGATCCGCATGGGGATACGGATTCGCGACAGAGGCATTGTGTGGGTTTATGGAAATTTACTGGAAGAATAGGCCCGGTGAGGTGACGTTGGAGGCTTGGTGTGATTCGGAGAATGAGGGGTCGAAGAGAGTTTTATCTAAGGCTGGGTTTCATTGTGAGAAGGTTGTTAGGGGGGATTATGTTTTGGAGTGGATGGTGCCGAGGGTTAGGGATAGTTGTTGTTTTAGGATTGATAGGCCTGGCATCAGTGGTGGTAGTGCTGCCAGTGAGGTGTAGACCGCTATGCTGCTACTGCTATTGATACCGATGAGACAATGAGAATACTAATACTGATCTGATAGTATGTATACATTTATTGCATTCATCTAATCATACATTCCATCCACACCCATGGGCAACAGTAGTTGGGGCAAGCAACTATTGACTAGGCCAAACCTTCCCACTCGGAATCTGTAGCGAGTGAAGATGCGCCTTATACTTTTCCAAAAAAGGATGATTCCCACCCCGAAAACTGCTCAATAATAGAAGGAAATCGTCGGCTAGAGTTTGCGGGTTCGATGTTGTTGGTATTGAGTCGCTGAAATTTCCATTTCCTAGTGGTGCCATTCCGGTGCCGTAGGGTGGATTGATGTTGCAGAGGATATCGGTTGCGCTGACGGCTATATCGTATAATTTTTCGGTCTAGGTAGTTAGGAGTTAGCAGGGGTTTCTTCACACCCAGGGAAGTATTGGGATAGTAGGGAGGAGGAGGCATACAAATCCAATACCATGAGCTTCCATCGAACTTAATTTCAAAGAACGACAAAGTTGCAACGTAGACTCCGCAACAGAAACAGCATATCCAAACGTCAAATCCGGACGTTCAGAATGAGATCTCAAAAACCCATGATTCAAACATAATAACCAAACCCGATTTTGAATCCACCGTTGTGTAATGAAAACATCCGCAGCCTGTGTCTCGCGTAATCCCATCGCCAGCAAAGCATTATTGTCATTTCGATCTCCTCGAGCCTTTTCAAACCAATCATATCCCTTGAATCGTTCGGCTTGACTGATCTTTTCGAGACTGTCGTACATTGATAATGCTTTGGCTTCGGTGAATCTGGTACAGAATCCTTTGCTGATGTCGCATCGTTGATTCCAGCAGTGAATGATGTCTTCGTCGATTACGTCGAATAGTTCCATTAGTCGGGCTAGACCCATCATTCCTTCGGCGTCTTTCTCGTTATGCACGATTATGCCAGAAACTAGGCTGTGTGTTGCGTTGTGAAGGAAGTCATGGACGGAGCGCATGCTGAATCCGGGTTTTCCTGAGAATGTTACCGGGTGAAGACGTTGAAGTGCATATGCCCTGGATGAAGTTAGCATTGAATTTCAATAACTCTTTGTTGAGAACCAGGGAGCTGTGGGCACCTTTCTGTGATTGAAAGTACAAGGTATGTACGCAATCGCTGACCCTTTTCATCACCAGATAAATCACGATAAGACTCAGGATCATTTAATCCCAAAGTCGAAGCAAGATCCAACGCCTCTCTCAACCGAAGCCAAGCAGCATTATGCTGATTACTCCCAAACAAACACCCAAAGAGGAAAAAGCTCGTCAAAACAGCCTCGATCGTCGGATTTTCTCCAAAATCAGAACAACTCCGCATCTTTGTCGCCTCGTGCATCATCGAACGTGCCTGTGTAGCACGTGATGATGTAGTTGCACGTTCATTAATTTCGATAGGCTGCGTAAGAGAAAATGCGCATAGGGAAAGTAGCATTGCTCCGAATTGCGGGTTTTTGCGATGCTCTTGAGACATCATGCGGGTGAATAGGGAAGAGCGGCTGAGGACGGGAAGGGTCGGATGGAGTCGATCGAAGTATACATCAATCCAGGGTATCATGTTCGATTCATTGATAGCAGCGGGCCAAAATTCGTCAGCGTCTTGGCTGTCGGATTGGATTGAGGAGCCCACTGCTGGAGAGAATGCCATTCTTTGATGTTCCTGTGCCGGAGACATATTCATACCGGAGGCAGCAGGGTCGGGAACTGGTTGGATGATTGATGGGAGAGAAGGTTTGAGATATATGTTGCTTCCGGGGAATTCGAAGACTGGGACTTGTGAGCCTAGATGGTCTGGAAGCCAATATTCCACATCTGGTCGATCATTCCATCCGACAGCGGCGGCGGCAGCGGCAGCGGCAGCAGAACTGTTACCGGGTTCAGCGGCCCAAGCATCTACTACATTCGCAGATTGACCGGATGGTGCTAGACCAGCTGCACTATCCATGGGCATTGCGACTTCGCCGTGAGGGGTCCAAGATGTTGTTCCCGGCATGGACACGGGCCGGCCGGGTTCCACCGATGAGGTCGGGACATGATATTGAAAAGATTCTTGTTTGGAGGCCGGAGACTCGGAAGGGTCTCGAGAGATGATATGAGTTTGTTGTTGACGAATTTGCGACACGCGACTGAAAGTATTGTTAGAGGGAGGAGTTCCGGCGCGTCGTGAGCACAGCCACAGCCGCAAGACTTGACTTGACTTACTGGCCGGTTGGGCCGCGTTTCTTCTGCGGTTGGAGGAATGTACATTCAAAGCCCATCGACTGACAGGCTTTGCAGGGTTGTGATAAGCTACACTGCAAGTATCCGGAGGATTAGCGGTGCTCAAGTAAGGGACACGGTTAGGCCAGGGTCGGCAGCCAGGGCAGGGATACCCCTAAGGTAGGGTGAGGGGCGGAGATTGGTTGGGGATGGGGTTACCTTGATTTTGCGAAATTTGCATTGGTCGCAAGCACGTTTGGCGATGGCAGCATTATTTTTACTGCGAGAACGAATGGCGCCGGGAGCACCGCCAGACGGTGAACCAGTTGTCGAAGCCATTTGGAAGCCTTGGTGGCTCCATTAAGGAGGGGAATGGGAGTGTCGAAGTTGAAGTGACCCACAGCAGCTTAACTTGACTTTCCCACCTTAGCATAAGTACATAAGGGTAAGTGGGTGACGGATGCGGTAGATAAGAATACTACTATCTACAATAATACAGTACAGAAATATTAATAATAGTAAAATATAAAATAGAATATAGAATATAGAATGATAAATAAAATAATAGAAGATAATAGTAATAGATATAAGATATGATTACTCCATACTAGTAGGTACTCCATCCCCCACCTTTGATAGACTGCCGAGCCGAGCGGAGTCTTTGCCGCTAGACACTTTCAAAGTGTACTAGACACTCTTACTAGTCTAGTCTCAGTTGGAGTTGGAGTAATGGAGTAATGGAGTAACTATTTAAGGGTACGGAGTATTCCTGTCACATTTACTACTACACCCCATTTTACCGCTGCTGCTTCTAATATGGACCCCACTCAATCTTGGGAGCAAATCGTCTCCCAAAAACGTACAGCAAGAGACCAACTGCTTGCCCCGTACTTAGTCGACGATCTCGACTCTCGAGGACCTCGCGTGAAAAATGTTGATCAACGAAGTCGACTAGATAATGAACCCCAAGTTCAGGAAATTACTGATATTGACAATATCGCTACTTTACACCAGCTCCTTCAAAAGGGAGAGGTGACTGCTGAACAAGTCGTTCTGGCTTATATCAAACGGTTAGTCAATAAAATTCAGTATGACTCAACACCAGTTAACTAATTGTCTTTATTATTGTTGTATAGAGCTGTAGTAGCACACCAGTTAGTACGTGTCCCCAATACTACCACCTACCCTGTGCTATACTGTACTCCGTACTAACTAATGACCAGACAAACTGCCTCACCGAAGTCTGCTTCGCAGAAGCCCTAACCCAAGCAAAAGCCCTCGATACCGATTTCAAGAAAATCGGACAAATCAAAGGCCCTTTACACGGTATACCGATTACACTCAAAGACCAATTCAACGTAAAAGGCCTCGACACGACAATCGGATATGTCGGTAGATCATTCTCTCCAGCCACAGAAGACGCAGTCTTAGTCCAAATGTTGAAAAACATGGGCGCAATTATAATTGCAAAGACGAATCTCTGTCAAAGTATTATGGTAACTCAGCATAACAATCTCTTCTCCCTCCATTCTATCACATCTAGGTAGACAGGCATACTAATTATGATTCTCTCGCAGTGGGCTGAAACAGAGAATCCTCTCTGGGGATTAACAACAAATGCCCGAGACCCTTCATTAACTCCAGGAGGGTCAACCGGAGGCGAAGGACCTTTATTAGCTCTGCATGGGTCTATTCTGGGCTTTGGAACTGATATCGGTGGTAGTGTTCGTATTCCACAGAGTATAGCTGGTCTATATGGGTTTAAACCAAGTGTAAGATTAACTACTTCTCCTCTCCTTTCCCATCCTCCTTTCCCTTATTCTTCTCCATTATCAAAATACTAACAAAATAACCCAGAGCTCCCGACTCCCCTACCACGGCGTCCCCGTCTCAACCTCCGGCCAAGACCACATCCCCTCCTCAATAGGCCCCATGACCCGAAATCTATCTTCAACAATCCACACCATGCAACTCCTAACGCAAGCCTCCCCCTGGACCCTCGATCC
Source organism: Penicillium sumatraense (assembly GCA_020086695.1). NCBI lineage: Eukaryota > Fungi > Ascomycota > Eurotiomycetes > Eurotiales > Aspergillaceae > Penicillium > Penicillium sumatraense. The sequence continues at coordinate 89,060 of JAGIKU010000623.1, read as the reverse complement.
CCGCTGCACCCCCCTCCCCTGGAACACCACAACATTCGAATCCATCCAAAAAAGACCACTCGTAATAGGCCTAATCCAAGACGACGGCGTAGTAAAAGTTCACCCACCAATATCTCGTCTGCTATCCCAACTCGTTTCCGCCCTCAAATCCGCAGGTCATGAAATAGTTCCCTGGGATACAAGTGATCATGCCTCTGCTATCGAAATCATGGATAAATATTATACCGTTGATGGTGGTGAGGATATTCGTCGTGATATCGGTAAGGCGGGTGAACCTTATATCCCGCATGTACAGGCTCTTGTTAATAGAGGAAAACCGATTTCGATTTTTGAGTATTGGCAGATTAATAAGAGGAGGAATGAGGCTCATAAACGCTACCTCGATAAGTGGAATAATACCAACAGCACAGGGCCTGGTGGGAAAAAGGTTGAAGTTGATGTTTTGTTGGCACCGGCTTTACCACATACCAGTGTTCCGCATCGGAGTTTTAGATGGGTTGGTTATACGAAGATTTGGAATTTTTTGGATTATCCTGCTTTGACGATGCCTTTTGGGAATGTTGACAAAGCCTTGGATAATGCGGCGTATCAGAGGGCTGGTGTTGAGGGTGAAGGGTATGTTCCGAGGAATGAACTTGATGAGTGGAATTGGAAACTTTGGGATGCGGAGAGGATGGATGGGTTTCCGGTTAATTTGCAGATTGTGGGGAGAAAGTTGGATGAGGAGAGGGTTCTGGGTGCGGCGAGGGTTATTGAGGAGGTTTGGAAGAGTCGTGGCACTGCTTAGAGTAGTCATAGCAAGTTGATGGAGTTATTTTTGAAGTTATGTTTGTAGTTACAGTGATTTTTACTGGAATTGATAGTAAGCTAAGATTCTTCATTGATTCAATGACTTATTTGAATTTGTACAATTAACCCCCAACGCCATTATGCTGGATATCGTATTTTTTTTTCTTTCTTTTGATTGTTGGTTTCTTCTTTTTGTGTCATGCTGTCATCCTGATCATGCCTTTGGAGGTTGAAACAGTTCAGGCTTCATGTTAATTTTGCAGAGCTTGGAAATACATCCGCTCAATTGAAGCAAAGACTGAACACCGTCCAGAATACGCATATGGGTGAAACCGATTTCTCGAACAAATTCCAACTTGGAGTGTTCCGAGAGCGTTGGGATAGTCTTTGTGACTCGAAACATTGTGCTGATGATATCGTGGGAGGAGTAGCCAAGAGTCCTGGGAAGTATGAGAAAGTGCAAATGGCAAAAGAAAAGAAGAACAGGGGGCGGGAGTCATACCAAAGCTCATTAAGACCTTCCAATGCAGCATCAACCTTACCCTCCCAGCAAGCCTTAATCATGGCCTGAACCTTAACAGGATGAGGAGAATCAACAACACGGAAAACATTATCACCGCTAACGAAACCAAAGCCAGACCAAGTAGATTGCAAATTGTTGATAGCTTGACGCATATCGCCCTCAGCACTGAAAACAAGGGCTGCAAGACCGTCATCAGAGTATTGGACTTTCTCGGCGTCGCAGATTTGAGTCAGACGTTTCACGACTTGGGCATCGGTTAGACGGGCATAACGGAGAATAGCGCAACGGGATTGAAGGGGTTCGATGATTTTGTTCGATTGGTTGCAGGCGAAAGCGAATCGGGTGGTTGTTGAGTAGATTTCCATTGTACGACGGAGGGCTTGTTGGGCACCGGGTGTCATACTGTTGATATTAGCACAGCCCTCAAAAATAAGTATCCTGGTAAGTAAAGTTGTACTCACCTATCAGCCTCATCAAGAATGACAAGTTTGTGACGACCCTGTGGAAGAGTAACCTTCTTCTGAGCAAAGCCCTTGATGCGATTACGAACGACATCGATACCTAGCAGCCAGTCAGCATGAGTTCACCCACATCGCAAGTTTAAAGCATTGAAGGAATAACCCACCTCGCTCATCACTAGCATTCAATTCCAAAACAGCCTCTTTATAAGAATCCCCCAATAACTGTCTCGCAAGACATAAAACCGAAGTCGTCTTTCCAATACCGGGCATACCGGAAATAATAACGTGAGGCATATTTCCATCTTTAGCAATAATCTTTAATCGCTCGATTGTTTCGGTATTGCCGACAATGTCGTCTAAGAAGACTGGGCGGTACTTTTCAACCCTGGAGCTGTTAGCAGGGCACACAGACAGCACAGGGACACTGCCACCAGCTTGGCTGATACCTACCATGGTAGTTCATAATCGACAGGAGCACCGGCAGTTGTAGCTTTAGCGCCGGATTGGGCAGCAGAGGAGGATTCAGCAGTCATTTTGGTTGATGGTGGAGGAGAAACACGAAGAGTTGAAGGTGCGCGTAGTTTGAAGGGTTCACGCTGAAAGTCGCGTCTCGATAAGCTTATCAGTGGTCTGTGCTGACCAGCAATTACTTGGGATGTCCAGTTGAATACTTCTACATTCTACATTCTCACTCACTCGCTCGCTCAGCTATTATTGTTATTATTTATCATTACGAGGGGAGAGTGTCTACACAAAGCCCATACTAATTCATTCATTAACCCATCAACCCCAATCCTTTATTACGCGTCCGAGACACAACCATCCATCCATCCACCCAATTACCGCAACCAGCGCCCTCACCCTCACCCTCCTCACCTCAAAATGACCCAAAACCACCCCCAAATCCGCTCAAACATATTCCAAAGAGGTCTAAGTCGACGACCCGCCTCAACCGCGCCCCCAAACGCCAACGCCAACAACATGAACATGAACATCCCCGGACCAAACGGTATCGGCCTAAGCCACGGCCACGGCCATAGCAACGGTCACGGCCTGGCGAGACCATCCCACAGACTTAAACCCACAGGCACATATCCTGACACTTCGATACGGGGGATCAAAATCTCAGAGAATAGGGAGATTGTGGCTAGGGATAAGAATGGCGGGTATAAACTTGATGTTCCGGCTCTTTCGGGGTTGATTGGGGAGGATGGAGAGGAGTTGGGGGATGTTGTTGAGCAGGAGGATGGGGATGTTGGGTTTGATGAGGGGGGGATTGTTGTACGGGATAAAGAGAGTATGTATATTCCAACCTTTAGGATAAGGGTTATGGTTCCTGGGGGGATTCTGGCGAGATTGAAGCTAATGGAGTGGATAGAATTCAATGCTGCGCTTGTTGAGATGATGATTCGGCATCGGAATAGACAGTCTAGTGGTGAACCTGATGGTATGTTACAAGACGCATTGTGAAATTGCAAGACTGCAAGCTGCGAATCTGGCTGATGTTGAGATAGAAATTTTGGATCTTGTACAACAAAGTTTGCGCAAGAAGGTTGCTTCCTTGGATGATGATAGTTGGATGTTCGAGCCTGAAAAGGACATGGGATACTAATGTCTAAGGACTGCGCTACATGTCATGTCTCTTCATTGGTCATGTTCATTGAATTACTGCAGTGTATTGGGCTATGCAGTGTGCAGTGGTATGTCGATTGCAGATCTCTCTAATCAAGTTCCATACTAGAAGGAGGAGCCGCCTCAACCTTCTTAGCAGACCTTTGAGCCCGTCTCGCAGCACCAGCATCCTGACCACCTTGACCACCCTGACCACCGAAAAGCATATTGCTCATCATATCCATGAGAGGATTACCCTGACGAGGAATCTTAATACCAAAATAAAGCTCACCAATCTGAGCAAGGAAGTCATCCCAAAGACCCAACTCTCGAATCTGCGTCGCATAATGCGCCGTCAATTGTTTGAACAAATCAGCACTTCCACGCTGAACCGTCAACAGCAACAAATTGATGAAATTCAACAATGGAAGCGCGGGGTATACACGGGCATCGGAACTTGAACTGCTGACGTCCTGAACGGCGAGCGAGGGGTTGGATGTTGAAAGTCGAGTACTGAAAATGAGGAGGGCTTTGTTGGCGCTGCGGAGGTTTCCGGTGATTAGGTATGGGAATACTGCGCGAGATGCGTAGATAGCTGCGGTGTGTGGTTCGTCGTTGGTATACCATTCGTATTCGAGTTTGGCTAGTGTTTCTGCCGATTCAGATGTTCCGAGAATAAGGTGCTTTTCAGCATCGTAGGGTTCGTTGTCTACAGCATTAATCAGTATGCAACTTCTTCCAAGTGCCAATGCCAAAAAAGCTCCTGACTCACCCTCCGCGTAAACTGAACCAGCTGCATGGTGTAAATCGGGATCACCACGCTCAAGAGGTCCAAACCGACTACTCCACCCAATAATTTCCTGAATAAATCGCTTTCTCGTAGGTTCATCGGAGGGGAATTCACGAAGAAGTTCAACCAAACGCTCTGTCATCACGATCAGCATGAGCATAGCTCTAACCTTCCCCCCATCTGCTGCATCTGCTTACTCTTTCTAGCCCTCCCTTCACTATCATCATCATCACCAGAAATCTCCCACTCAGCCTTATTATAAACCTCCACAACCAACATGATTGCCAAATCACCCCCACTAGCACTGGCACCTTGTTGAGCGCCTGCTCTCAACAGGGCCGTTGCACCACCGGCTAGAAGGTCGGCTGCGGCATCGTAATTCGATTGTTTTATGTAGCGGACTGCGATGGTTCGGAGTTGTTGATGGGCTTCGTAGTAAGCGCCGTCTGCGATTCTGGATGTTGTTAGTAACAGCGGAGCCAATAGCTAAGCAAATAGCTGGGGGAAATAGAATAGCTGGAATAGCTGGGTAGTAGATAGTAGCTCACCTTTCTCGCTGACGGGCGATGACCTTTTCAATGCGGGAGGTCATGGTTGAGTAGACAGAAACCAGAAAAATGCAGAAGTGGTGGAAGCGGAGAGTCGCGGGGGAGAAAGTTGAAGTTGAAGTTGAAAGACACTTGGGAAGTGGGGAACTGCAGGCCTTTTAACATTATCCTACTTATTTCCCTTTTTTCTACTTTCAATATATCCAGACAACCCCATAATCGCTGGAATTAACAGCTATAGCTCAAGACAGCTACAGATATACTCTATCTTCTACTCTCTACTCTACTGTCTCATCGCTGAGCTGTCAATGCGCCAAGTTTCCCCGAATCCGCCCCTTGCGACAAACCTCCAACTCCAACTCCAACCCCAATTCATTTCAATTCATGCCTATGCGCTGACCAACTAACTCCATTCACCGGCCTGATATATTCAAAGCTACTGTCATTACAGTAACAACTGTGTCAATTATCTGAAATCATTGAGACAGACTCTCTAGCTATGAATCCAGCAAGCTTCAACATAGCACCGCTAAACCGCTTCGCCGGCTCTAATACTACAATTCGACGACCAAGGGTATGTCCTCATACTTCGCTTGGCCTTTCCTTGCTGCTAATTCTTCTATTTCATCAAATTAATACCCGATATAGGAAATAACATGTTTCTCCTACGATCAAAATCGTCAATTCTCACTAGGAGATAGTTCACTATCATACTACTATCCACCAAATCTCCCCGCGGATCTAAACATCGGTTACGAAACATTTCAAAAATTAAATGATTCTGCTGATGAGCATCTTGATGCGTTGCTTGATTCTATTATCGCTCTTGAGAAGGAGACGGGGAAGAAGAGTGAGACTGATATCGTTACTTGGAGAGGGATGATGACGAAGGTGAGTACTCTCTTTCTGCCTTTTGGCCTGTTACTGGGTGTGAGCTTGATAAGATTGAATATTGGGCTGATTTTTCTGAATGAAGATTATGACGGCTCCTTTTGATCAGTCCAATGGGTATGTTGTACCTGATTGAAATAATCAACGAGATGAAGGTTTCTCATTATTCTGTCTAGTTTCGAGATGAATGCGACTTGTTTCCAGGTAAGCTTATGAAATCCCATTCTTTGAATGGAATCAACCGATCTAACTTGTTCCAGGGTACAATGTATGAATGTCTCAATCTCACCTGATGATTCAAATACTAATTCTGAACAATATCAGCTTCATCGAAGAGAACAACACCTACAAAAACGACCAAAAAGAGCGCCAAAAGAACCAAAGGATGCCTCCAGGAATGGCTTCTCAAGAACGCATGATGTATTGGGGTATGTCAGAATCCATTGCAGTCTGCAATGCATACGACAACTACCTGGCAGTACTAGTAGTGCTATTTGCTAACGATCCCAGGATATAAATTCGAAGTTCTATCCGTCCTACCAAAACCCTGGGATCCATCAACAAGAGCAGAAATTGAAGGTCGACAAGATGAAATCGTGAATAATAGTGCTCAATATTGTTCCGTTGTAAAGACGGGGATGGGTAATGTTCGTATGATTTTGGGTGGAGAGGTTGATGCCGGTACGTTTATCCCAATTCACTCAGCTTCACTCACCCTGAAGCTCACCTTTGAGTATTATACTAACCAATTTAATTTACGCTATGCTGTAGTATGGGACAACAAACCCACAAGAAAAGAAGATCCAATAAACTGGGTCGAACTAAAAACCTCCGCCGAAATCCGCAACGACAGAGACATGATAAAATACGAGCGCAAACTACTCAAATTCTGGGCTCAATCTTTCCTGCTGGGTGTTCCGATTATTATTGTTGGTTTTCGTGATCAGGATGGTATTGTTAGAAGACTTGAGGAAGTTGATACTGCTAGTATTCCGGGGAAAGTTAAGAAAGTGGGAAAGGGGTCTTGGGATGGAAATGTTTGTATTAATTTTGCGGCGCAGTTTCTTGATTGTGAGTGGTCCTTTTCTCCTCCTTGCCTTTCTTTTGATTAGTCAAGGCTAACTATTTCAGGGCTCAAACAAACTATTCAACAAGATGGGACTTGGAGAATAAGGAAACAAGAGAAATCTTCCGTGATTGAGGTATTCAAGATTGAAGAATCTGGTCATGGTGATATTCTCTCTTCTTCATTTACTGAATGGAGATCACAAGCTCAATTCTGAAACGGAATGTTTGTTTTATGTGTTTTATACTACTGTGGCGCATTGTATAGTAGTACTTGGAAAATGGTGATATCTTAATTTCATCACGTTGCTATTTGTTCATCGGTGCTATCTCTATCTCCATTTGAAGTCTGAGTCTGACCCTCAGACTTCGACTTTTGAGACTCCAATTCTCTTTTCCGGAAATATTCATCCCGTTCTGCCTTTCTTGCTGCTGATTTCATACCCCTTTTATGCGAATAGCTAGTCAAATGAGCTTTCCATTGATCCTCACCAACCATGACTTTATTGCATATATCACAATTGAAGCATTCCGTGTTAGAAGCATCGGGCTTTTTCACCGCTTGATCTTCTTTAGCTCCGAGGACGGAATTGGCCAGTTTTGAAAGGGATTTGGGGTCGGGTGTGGTCTTGTTATCAAGCATTGATTGAACAAGGTTCTCAGAGGGTTCTGTAATGCAGGATTTCCAATTGCTCACATCACTGCTATCAAGCAAGTAAAGACGATGTGTCATACCCGCATCAGAAAGTGCTTTCCATAATTTATTTCTGATCCATTTTATTTGAGACCGGCCATATTGTCGAGTAGCTGTTCTGACCGATTCGATGCAAGTTATTTTGAGATTTTGGAGCTCCTGCTCGCTAATCTTGTTTTCTTGAAGCGCAGAGAAGTAAGGCGCTAATTCTTTAAATCCGATGGATACCCAAACTCCACGAGTCAAGTCCACCTCGACATTTTCAGATTGCTTTCGTTGTATGTAGTCAAACATATTTCGAGCTTCTGACATCAATCCCATTTCGAGCATATCGTCGACGCGTGAATTGAGTCGTGCGTTCAGGATCTCTTTTTCCGCGTGGACCCAGAAGATCATGGTATTATTGAATCGTAAAAGGCCTTCGTCGTTGCTGACAGCTGCTTGTTTCAAGACTTGCTGTTCTGCGTAGATGTCTGAAGCTCGTCGTCCGGTTTGGAAATAAATTTCCAACGAGCGACGGATTTTCCGTACATCCTTTGGATGCCATCGCTGAGCCATCACGGGGTCAACCTCTTTCAGTTTTTCCATGAGAACCTCCGGCGATGAATCCAGTATTGGCCATTTCTCGGATGTTGAGCTGAGCTCTGTAGCCTCAGCTGTAGCTCCAGCTGCAGGCGCAGACTGCTCCAACCCATCTTCATCATCCGAAGCTGCCTCTCCCTCCCCCTCTCCAACCAATTGATCCTTGAAAAGCACAGCCTGGGTATAATAATGCGTACCACCAACCAGAACCGGCGTTTTACCCCTTGCGCGAATCTCATCAATGATGCGGAGAGCTTCGTTCTTAAATTTGCTAATGCGCCATGCTTCTTCTTCCAGATCGACACAGCTTAGCAAGTGGTGTGGAATACCGTTTCGTTCTTCGATGGGGATTTGATTTGTGATGATTGGGAGACCGCGGTACATTTGCATTGCGTCGCCATTGATGATTTCACCGTTGAATCGGGTGGCTAAGTCTACCGCGAGCTGGCTGTATCTATTAGCATTGGCCAAGTTGAACCCTACCTAGGGCTGGCTACCTAGGGTAGGACATGCTGTGGAGGGGTATTGGATTACCTTGGACTTGCCTGTGCCGGTTGCGCCGACGACTGCTATGAGGGGATTCATGGTGGGCAGAGATTTTTGAGACCAGATTGATCGAAGGAATGGAAGCATTCCTCAATCATCTCGTGGGATATTCTAGTTGAGAGAAGTGAGTGAGGGAAGAAGTGAAGAAGTGAGTGGAGAAAAGAAGTTGTTATCGCAAAAGACAACGGCAATCGCGCCTTACCTCATCCACTCCCGCGGTGCCGCGCTAACATCATCGCAGTTTAGTTAATTCTGACTCAATACTACTTCCTTTCTCCTTTTCCCTCTTATTCTCTTTTCTCTCCTCTTCTTCTCCTCACTCTCTTATTATACACTTTGAGTAAACAGCTCCACCATGTCCACCGATTCCCCCTCCATCGAGGTCCAAAACCTCTCTTATAAATTCCAAGATGGATCCGCGGGGCTCCAAGATGTAAAATTGAGTCTTCCACCAGGCAGTCGAACCCTTCTAATTGGCGGTATTTATTCCAATCCTCTTCATCTCCTAAATATCCATGTTCTTACTAACGATTTTAGCAAACGGCGCCGGAAAAACAACACTACTCCGCCTAGTCTCCGGCAAACGCCTAGCACCCAGCGATACAATCGCAGTCGGTGGCAAAGACCCCTTCAAAGAAGGTCTAGAAGGCGTAACCTACCTAGGCGTCGAATGGGTACTTAACAGTATCGTACGTACTGACATCGACGTACCAACTTTACTCGCCTCAGTAGGTGGAAATGCCTATCCCGAACGTCGGGATGAATTAGTCGATATTCTCGACATCGATTTAAGTTGGCGTATGCATGCTGTTTCAGACGGTGAACGTCGTCGTGTTCAATTAGCTATGGGATTACTTCGACCATGGACAGTTCTTTTGTTGGACGAAATTACCGTCGATCTGGATCTTCTTTCACGATCTAATTTCCTGGCTTATTTGAAGAGGGAGACGGATACGAGAGCTTGTACTATCATTTATGCTACGCATATTCTGGACAATCTTGCTCAGTGGCCGACTCATTTGGCTCATATGCATCTTGGTAAGGTTAAGGCATGGGGTCCTGTTGAGGAATTTTATGATCAGGTTCCGCAGTGGACGTCGGAGAATAGTCGGCTTGGTGAATTGGTGCTTAAGTGGTTGAAGGAGGATCTTGATGCGAGAGGACCGAGGAATGGTCGGTCGAGTCAGGGGAAGACTTATCAGAATCTTGAAGGATTGGGTGGGTATGGATTGGAGAAGCGCACTTAGAGCAGCACTTCACTATCAGCATTGCTGGCTGCCTCGACTTCATCTTCATCTTCATCGTTTACTTTGATCTTCTGCTTTACTTCGACACGGAGTCTTGAGTCTTGAGTCTTTAACATTATGCCTTTCAACAATCATTCGGTTCAACAATCTGGCATGGGTGGGGTTTTTGCGAACAAAATCAAAATCTACAGGATAGATTTATTCAACATCGGAGTTTTTTCAACCGGACTCATTAAGGGTTATGATATGAATATACGAGAATTTGATCCTCAGAGGCGAGGAATGGAATTATCTTTCAACCGATAGTTAAATTAGTGCATCACGGTGGTCATGAGATCATACAATATGATATTCTATTTTTTTAGCATTGCTATTGCTATTGATATTGTATTCTGCCAAGGTTGGCATTGCATTGCACAGCACCTCATCCTCACTGCATAATCATGAGTATATGTTCTCAACAGAGTATATCCTCGCCGAAGTATCTTCACTAGCAACAGCCAACTCAAACTTCGTCTTGGTATCAACATCCCCTGTCTCTGCCTGCACAGGTCTCCAAGATAACTGCGTAATAGCCCTCGAAGGCGCAATAGCAGCATCAATACTCAGCACAGTCTGAGCCTCAAGACTATCAACAGCAATTCGATGAATAGATACAGCACCAGTGTCCTCGCCCGCAGCCAGAATAAAAGAATTGTGATAAACACTCGGTAAGAATGCGATCGCAGAGACAGGCGATGTCAATGGAATAGTTGTTTTGCAAATAAAAGTACCCTCGGCTTCAGACTTGCACCAGATCTTAACAGACTTGTCACGACCTGCTGTTGCGAAAATGTATCCCGAAGTCGAAGCTGGTGCCCAAGCTGCACCCAGAATCATTCGAGAGTGACCCTTCGGGTTTGAAGTCAAGTTTGTATAAACTGTATGATCCTGCTCGTTGCGCTCAAAAATAGCCCATTGGCGATCTCGGCCCACACTGAGGAGATACTTGTCGTCGGAGGAGAATGATAGATCGTAAATTGTGAGAGAGTGGGCTGTTAGAGATGGTTTGATTTCATGCCAGTCAGATGTATCATATAATCGAATCACAGCATGATCGATAGAGGTAGCTTTACAAGCTGTAGCAATTATCTTACGATCATGACTAACAGCCAAAGCCGAAATCTCATAACCGTGTCCATAAAGCTTCTCATGTTCAGGCCAGAGTGTATATCGAGAAAGTTGTTCTTCCAGCGGTGGTGTATCTGAAGCCAAAGACGCAGCGAGTGCAGGCGCAGATCCAGCTCCGTCTTCCTCTTCGTCGACGGGGGCTTCGTCTCCTTGGGCTTTGTTTGAGAGGCCGAGGACAGGGATTTCTGCGGTATCGGGGAGTTGGTCTTTTGCGGATTGTTTGAAGCCTGTTAATCTTTCTAGAAGTTCGGCTGTTTGTTTAGGTTCGTTGAAAACACGTAATAACTTTTCTTCGGCTCCAGATACGAATTGTAATGGTCCTAATGTATCCACGCAGTTCAAGTCGTATCCGTGGATCTGAGGTCGTGCAAATTCGTGCCATGATCGTTTCTCATCACGTAACCATTGCGCGTGGAGACGAGTTGTTTGATCCGCACTGGTGGATAGGAGGTAACCACCGCTTGGCTCCCATTGTACACCATTGACAGAGCGGACGTGTCCCGAAATTCCGAAATGTTGAGCCCAGATATCGGCTTCGGCGTCGTGTCGCCAGACTCGCCAACTACCGGTACGACCGAGACTGACAACTTGCTTTCCATCCGGAGACCAAAGACCGATCCAGAAACCACCGGTACTTCCAGTTGCTGTAGTCGAACCCTTTTGCACGCTAATCTCACCCATCCGCTCAACGGACATCCATACACCAGATGTAAGATCTTGCTCCCAAATCGTGACTGTGTTATCCGCAGAAGCTGAAAGAAGTTGCGAACGTGTGGGATCGGGATTCCACGCGGTAGTGTAGATCCAATCTTCGTTTCCGAAAAGCAGAGCCTCAAATGTCACAGTATACTTTGAACCATTTGCTTCGAATTCATGAGCTTTGTTCGAAAGCGTAGGTTCCATTCCGCCCAGCAGAGGATCCGCATCATCAATTGGTGCAGGAACACTCGCTTCACCCCGACGCAACCGCCACAAACGAATATATTTATCCTGACTGGCAGACGCCAAGAGCAAATCATCAGAATGATTCTGCTTATCTTGCGTGAAAGACAAAGATCTAACCCAAGCCTCGTGTCCAGAAAGAATAGCCCGACGTTGGAAAACAGGCTTTTCAACAGACTGTTCCGCGACATAAATGTGGATTTTCGTAGTAGTACCAGCAACAGCCAGTACTAACGGGCCTGGACCACCATTCTCGAGAGTGCGCAGTGACAAAGTCAATGGGAAGAATCTGGGTGTCATGGTGATAGTATCGAGCAGCTCAGATTTCGATTCATCCTGCGCATTTATTCTCCAAATGCGAACAGTTCCATCTGCCGCACCCGACGCAATAATATCCGATCCGCTCGCTAGGGCAATCGCATTTACAGAACTCGTATGACCGACCAGTGTAGAGAACTGTGTGTACTTGCGCGAATCAGAAGAATCTTGTCGCCATAGTCGAATTGTATGATCAACGGAACCGGTAATGATCAATCTCGCACCGGAGGAGGGGCAGGTGTAAAATCTGACGACGCTGACTTTGTCGGTGTGGCCAACGAGTAAAGCGTATACGCCTTTTTGAGAGGGGTCCTGTATTCGTTGTCAGACATCAATTCTATATTCACAGACTTGTTTCTGCATCTGGACTGGACTGTGGACTTACTAGAGGTTCCCACAAGGCGACATTATTGTCTGCGCCATAGGCAAGCACGCCGGTGTCGACATCCCAATCAGCAGCGCCGGGGTGTCTGTTTCCACCGACGCTGATATATTCTGTTTGAACAGATGCCATGATTGAGAAGGACGTGTCCTCAGTGCCCTTCCTCAATTCTTGTAGCTGAGGGAAAGCTGTCGCAAGAATAAATTGGAGAGAGGGTCACTCGGGGAGTAAAAGTAGATTTCTTATCGATAAGTCCCTTCCGCTTTTCCCCCGCCAACCTCAATTCTTCCCAAAGGGTTTCTCTTCCTCTTTACTCCCTCAACACCATCTTGACATTTTATTTCTTCAAGAAGAGGTATTACAGGTGGAACTGACATCGCTACCTACTTGTACCTGATATACACAATACCTCCCCAAACCGAAGTCATGGCCGACTCAACTACTCCCGCTACAATCTCAATCACCGTCGAATTCACGTACGCTCGCAACAATACCTCAAATTTCTCTTCTTATATCATGTCTCTAATAATATCAAATATACAGCGGCGGACTAGAAATCCTCTTCTCCAACGAACGAAAACACACAATCACACTTCCCGCCCAATTGGACAGCTCAACCCCACCAACAATCTCATACTTACTTAAACACCTCGTGGATAATGTCATGAAGGATGATAGGAAAGAATTATTTATTATGGAAGATAATGTGTACGTGACCCCCGTTCACCATAACTCTACCTACCTCAGGTAGATAAGATTGAAATAGTGCAGCTTTGGCTAATAACAGGTTGAAACAGTCGACCCGGAATCCTCGTTCTGATTAATGATGCCGATTGGGAATTAGAGGGTGAGGAGAATTATGAACTTCAACAAGGGGATAATATTGTTTTTGTGTCGACTTTGCATGGAGGTTAAGTCTAGGTCTAGGACTAGGTTAAGATGGATTGGAGGGACATGATCTATGATATTAAAACTGAGAACTGAGAACTGAACTGAACGAAACGCGTTGAATCATGATCCATTTTATTGCTGTCAGGAACTGAACGGTTTAAAAAGAAATATCCCATCCGGGATTTGTCCAGAGTTTGGTCGTGGACTGTATCATCAATATGAAAGAAACTCGATCTCGAGCTCGAGCTCACACTCGACATTCGGCAGTGTTATCGTTATACCACATCTTCAACATGCTGTTGAGAAATCCTCTCAGGTTCACGCGGAGTCCGAATTCCACTCGGAGTACGGAATCCACTTTGAGGTGTACCCTGACCATCTTGTGGACTTCCCAAACCCTGGATTGGGGAAACTACGCCGCTGGGAGGTACTGGGATTTTCAGATCCTCGGGTGATGCGGGGATGATTTCTTCTGGGAGACCGGGGATGTGAATTCGGCTTGCTTCGTTTTGGTAGCTTTCAGGGATGATCTGTACACGGTTAGGCTAGCCAGTCGATGATAGAATTAGACAGATGCGCGCTTACCTCAATAATTTCATCACGAGGGAATTCGAGGAATGGAATGTCGGCTGCGTTACAGGCCATCAGGTAACCGTATAAAACGCGTAGTACACTTTCGTGAGCAATGATGAGTAAATCGTTCTGCTCTCGCTCGAGTTCCAGAATAATTGGTTCAAGACGGACAGCCAAGTCGTGGTAAGACTATGCGGGGAACAGGTTAGATTTCCAATAAGATTGTATCAGTGTCGGGATAACCCCTTTGCCAGTTGGGAACTCACCTCTGCACGCGGGTACCGATGATGATAAGGATCCAATTCATGCTTCGCAACTTCATCGGCAAACTCTTCCCGAATCCGTCTCTCCGACATTTTCTCACAGACACCTGGGTTGAGTTGACTCATTTGAGAGCGTTGGCGAACCTTATAACCTCTCTCGTAAAGATATTTCGCAGTTTCGACAGTGCGGCGTCGAGTAGATGTCCAGACTTTCAGAGGACGGAGTTCGTAGCCCGATTCACCTCGGTCGATCATTGCTTGTTTTTCGGACTCGCGGTGGGCCATCAAGCATTCAGTCATCTTCTTTGCGTAGTCTTCTCCTTGGTCGGATAGAGAGGCATCGGCTTTGTATGAGTCTGCTTCGAGGGAGACACCGGCCTAGAGGCAACCGTAAGTAATGGTTAGATATACAAAGGTGACAGATAACCCTAATATTTGTGGAATATCTTACCCGTGCGAAGTAGGTTCTTCGAGATTTGATGTGAAGGTTCAACAGATAAAAGACAATTCGGTTGGAAAGATAGCCAAAGCTTCGGTTATTCACAATGAGTCGCTCGCCAGCATTCATCATCTATCTTGGGTTAGTTAAATCGCCGAATAGCGAGCTCTGGCTGACATACCTTTATGTAGTTCAAGTCCTTCTCTTCCATGGTCTGGAATTGAGGAATGCGCGATGAGATACGTGTAAGATAATGCTTCACGGCATCTTCTGGAGTCCATGAAACATACTGCGATATTTATGAGTATTTTCAAAACAAGTTCATCTTAAATATCAGCTTACATCAGGCGATGAAATTTTGACTCGGCGAACATTCTCCTCGATAATCTTCTCATCATCACACCAAGATTCAATGAAAAGCGTCTATAATTGTTATATCAGTATCACGACCACATAATGGGGTGAACGCAGCTAACCTCAATATCATGCTTAGCAAATTCTTTGGCAAGTGAGCGCCGACCCGAAGCGAGAGGGTTAACAGCATCGTAGATTGCAATTTGGCCATTTTCATGGTTTAAAAAGTGATAGATATCTTCCCGACATTTTCGGACGATCTTCTGGCGAAGAAGAACAGATGAAGCGGTGGCTGGGACAATTTAGCATTGCAAACTCTCGGCCAAGGAAAGCTTTTGTACATACCGTTTACATAGAAATAATCATCTGGCATATCCTCACCACAGGGAATAGTAGCACGTCTGTAATCACCAAGGTGAAAGATTCTGGTCTTGACTCCGAGCCTATGATATGCATTAGTCGGTCTGGCAGACAACAAAAAACAGGTCAATTGGCTTTATTCAACATACCATCTCAAATACCGTGCCAAAGCAACGGACATATGACTGTTGCATAAAAAGTGTCAGAACTCAAGCTTGAATCGTGTTTGCAATGTAAGGCGAGTAAGGCTGGACCTGAACGTACGTCTTTCCTCTTGCGGGTAGCCCCACGGTGATGATCACGATTCGACCGGAATGGAAGAGTCGACCTGATTCAGTACTGTAAAGCTGAGCCGGGGCAAGATCGGCCTTTTCAGGTAAATCGTGAATGGCATCGACGAAGATTGAAGACTTGCGCCGGAACTGTGGCGAGCTGGCCACGATCTCTGCGGTGCTGTTTGACGTCAGTAATGCGGGCAAGGAAGTCATTGCTATTGACAGTTGTTGACTGCTGGGATGTTGCTGTAACATGAAGTATTGAGGGAGCTACTGAATTATATACAGCAACAAAGATCTTTTCCGGTGCATAGACATGAATGGGGAACTTACAGTAGGGTATCCATGGTGGCGGGGCTGATGAGGCGGGAAACAGCTGTGGGAGTGAGTCCCTTTGATCTACAGTATATCTGGGTGGTTGTATAAACGTGGCAATCAGTGTAGCTGTAGCTGTAGCTGTAGCTGCGGGGTATAAATCGATCGTAGAATCCTTGCCAGAAGGCAAGGTCTTTTGCAGAGTAGAGAGCTTAAGGAAGGAAGTTGATTCAAAGCGGACAAGCGATAACGGTGAGTGAGTACGGAGTACCTTACACCCTACTAGATAAGGGTGAACCATTGGCAGTATACAATATTCATTATGTACAGCATACAATCCACCCTTTGTTCATGAATAATGATCAAACTGAAAGAGTATACTATATTTTATTAATTACTTAGCTTAATACAATTAATATAATTATCAATTATTACTATTGTTATTATCCCAGCTGTTCTGACTGCCCGAGAACCTCCGGTCCGGCTGACTAACATTCCGGCGGACGACAGCGGCCAAGTGCGTCAACGAAGGAACTGGCATTTTTCACGAAAGCCTTCCAGCTCCGCTCCGCTTCATCTAATTCAAATCTCCATTACCTCCCTCCCTCCCCTCCCCTCAACCCTCGATCCCTCCGAGCGGATCCATCTTCACCTTCCTCTCCCTCGAGTTTATTTGATCTGTGACGTTCACTCGTCCCAGATCCCTCGGGCCGGTCTCATCCCGTCTTCAATTCCCCGTTTTCTTCGCAACACACTCCGTTGAACGGTATCGCGTGAACAACACCCGTATAATCTTTTCACCTTATCAATCTCAAAATGTCCGATCTTTCATCATCTCTCGGTTTCATTACCGAGAACCCGGCTATGGCTGCCATCAAGGATGCATGCAACTCCTTTTCTGAACGGAGAGCCCTGCTCAACCTGCCTAACCCCGGCACCGTCGACAACATCGCGAGGGAGGTCCAAAAGGAGGTTCTGCTGTCCAACTTCATGTTCACAGGCCTTCGCGCAGATTTGACCAAGGTCTTCGGCATGAGCCCTCTTTTCCGCGTTTCTCACGCGTTCTCCATGGGTTCTTCCGGTAACCTTCCCCCATACGCTTTCTCCGCCATGTACGGAAGCCCCAAGGTAAGCAATTCATCCATATTTTCAGTCAATACAAGCCACATGGATATTCATCTCTAACTGCTGCTTCTGCGCAACAGATCTTCATGCAAGGTAACCTCGGCAGCGATGGTACTCTCTCCGCCGTCTACAACTACCGCTGGAACCAGGCTCTGGTTACCAAGACCAACGCCCAGGTCATGGCCGGTAGCGCTCAGGGTCTCCTCCAGATCGACAACGACTACACTGGTGCCGATTTCTCCGCTTCTCTGAAGGCCTTCAACCCCTCCGTTTTCGAGGGTGGTCTCACCGGTATCTTCGTCGGTAGCTACCTCCAGTCCATCACTCCCGGTCTGGCTCTCGGTTTCGAGGCCATCTGGCAACGCCAGGGCATGACCGCCCGCCCCGAGACTGCTCTCTCCTACTGCGCCAAGTACAAGGGTGACGATTGGATTGGTACCGCTCAGCTCCAGGCCCAGGGTACTTTCGCCGCTACCTACTGGCGCAAGCTCTCTGAGCGCGTTGAGGCCGGTGTCGACATGAACCTTCAATTCGCTCCCAGCCCCGCCGCTATGATGATGGGTGGTCCTAGCCGTGACGGTACCACCTCCATTGGTGCCAAGTACGACTTCCGTGCCTCCTCTTTCCGCGCCCAGGTTGACAGCACCGGTAAGGTTAGCTGCCTGCTTGAGAAGCGCATTGCCATGCCCATCTCTCTGAGCTTCGCTGGTGAGATCGACCAGTCCAAGGTAAGCAAGCTCCTACAACTCCCATGTTAACCTTGAAATATATGCTAATCTCTTTCTAGCAAACGGCCAAGGTCGGCCTTGCCGTCTCTCTCGAGATTGCCGGCGAGGAGCTGATGGAGCAGCAGGAGAAGGCTGACCCCGCCAGCATGATCCCCCCTCCCTTCTAAGCTCGCAACATTTTCTCACGCCGAGCTTCTTCTCTTCTCGAACGCGGTGCCAAAATGATCAGCACCTCTCGAGCTAATCACCTTTCGACCTCTCTGTTTTATTAGTTCTTCGCTCCCCTCCTCCAATGTATGGAACGACATGGCATGTCCCCTTTTCCTCGGTACATTTCCCTTTTGATATGGATTGCTGGTTGTAGGCGGCAGTTATATTGGCGCCATGGAAGATTCCAAATGTTTCTCTTTGTTTTCCCTTTCCCCTTTTTTTTCTGTATAGATTCACACTCCGTTTTTCTCCCCCTCCGCCGCCTTCTCCGCCAACCCGACATCTTTTTACCCTTCAAAACCTGCGCATCTTCCCGGCAATCTATTGGTCCGTTTTGACTTATCTTGTGTGATTTGATGCCTTTTTTTCTTGTCCATGGGGGGTCGTCCTATGTGGACTGGATTCTGGATTTGATTTGATTTTGTGAGGGTTAGTTGCAGGCGCTTGATGCCTTGGGTGTCGTGGTTATGGTTTCTTTGCATCATAGACGGACCAATGTAAAACAATCTCTTTCGACTTAATTTGATGAATGTGCACTCCAACTCTAAACAGACATTTGTAGTGTAAGATGTAGGTCAGTAAGTGGTCGTCGGGTTCTACCGAAAGCTTGAGTAGGGCTGTCGTAGGGCTGTCTCGCGGGAATGAACTTCTCGGTTCATCTAAATCTACCTTTTGTTGTTAATTGCATGCGTTACTTGAAACCCTATATGACGATGTCTTAATTCACTAGATAATTGTATGGATATTCAAAATAGGAAAGAGATATGAAATTAAATACTGTCAAGTGTCTATGTAGTAATATAAGTAGCAATGAATATGTATCATGTCTGATCCTCAGGAGAAGGGGGAAAAATGAAGAAAAATGAAGAAAAACGAGAAAAAGAAAAAGAAAAAGATAGGAAATTCCTCAGCAAACGTGAGCAACATGTACAATTTTCTGATCTTGTATTGTCTCTGGGATCGAGAACACTAGATGGATCAGTATAAGGGCAAAGTTTGCCGAGTGATATAAGAAAACCTTTTCTTAGATTCCTGATAGAATCTCCAATCATTATTGGAATAATGATCTGGATGCTCAAATGTACCAGCATAATGAAGGAAAATCAGTGTTCTGAAAATGTCCGGCAATATGTCATTCAACACTCTTGTTCGACGCTGTGCAATGACTAAAAGTTATAATAACCAGCTTCATAGTCATAAGGGATGTCATTCCCAAACGCATCCTGCTGAGAACGGCACGACCAATAGCGCTGAAGATCAAATACTATAATCTTGTCAATAAAAGATACCAAATACTTGCCAAATATAAAACTCACATCAACATTCGGATTCGTGTTATCAGAGATATCCAATTCACAAATTGGCAAATAAAAAACCTTCGTGGTATTCACATGTGGCCAGTTCCCAAGCAACTCTGGCGCAGTCCAGTTTTTGAAATATCCACCTAGCTCTTGCGAATTGATAGCCGCTTCCATTAAAGCTCTCTGATTAGGCAGACCATAATCAGCAAGCTTATCAATGCTTGGGGGCTTGTCAATAGGGAAAGTCGTCATCCCATTGTTATTTCCAGTCTTAGCCTTATGGAAAACATAAGCTGCCTTTCCAATGCACTCATAGTATGCCTCGAAAGTAGAGTCCCAGTCAACACCACAGGGCTTACGGAACTTGAAGGTTTGTTTTATATTTTATTTTCGCTAGTGGATTTGGGATTTCTTTTGAAGATCGTAATATAGCTTAGTATAGTATAAGATAGGGGTGAGATTAATAGAGAATAGGGAGTACTCTGCACGTAGTATGATATTGGAGAAGGAATGGATGGATTTTTCCGGTGGCTGTTTAGAACACTGGTTTCTACAGTACAGTTCCAACGTTATAGTAAAATGAAAGGAAATTATCTTACTACGTGCACGCTGCAGATTAAAAAAAATGAGATATTAAGCATATTTCCGTGTGTCATACTTGACCAGAATACCGGCAAGATCCCGGATCTCTATGCACTTGCTTAAAATAATAGAAGGTTAAGCGAATGAGATTGGCATATCAGGAATTCCGAGATACTAACCACATACTAACTAGAACTCGCTGAATGCGTCATTTTATTGATTGACTGAATTATCAATTTTAAAAGAAAGCCGGATTTTTCTTCCTAGAAAAAAGAAAACAGCGTTCCACAAACATAATATTCCGGCGACCCACAATTAGAAAATAGATAATAGTTACTGCTGATTTGTCTCACAATTGAAGTTTGTTTTGTGTGCTACTAGGTGTATCACTAAGAAAAGAAAAGGAAAAAAACCTCAGTGGCAGTGTGTGTTTGATTTTTAATATAAATCTCACCACTGCCTGCGTACTTTAATTTGATGGTAAATATAACTTATCACCACATAGTATGTGGTCGAGTCTATGATATACCTTCTTCTTATATGAAGCAAATATCTAACAGTGTTATTTATTAGATAGTATGATCACAGAAAATGATTTAAAGGATGTACAGCCGGAAAGTTGTGTACCGATGATTGTTTGTGTGTACTACTAGCAAGTAGTACTGCGAGCCCTCAACATAAGGCATATTTTCCGAAAGTAGCAACTAAATCAATCTTGATAACTTGATTTGCGGCATTTTTGGCGAATTTTAAAAATAAGTGCAAATACCAGTAGCAGAGAGAAACTACCCCATTCCGAAGGATTGAATGTTTCAACATTGAAAATGAGAATGATAACGCGGCCAAGGCTCCTTGATTCGCCGTCAACAGGATAAAGTATCCTAGGCGAGCCTCAAAGTTCGAGGATCTAAGTTTAAATCCAGTAGATATCTCGCATTTCCAAAGATTTCTTTGAAATTCAGCCTAATTAAATTTTTTTTTTTTTTTTTTTTTTTTTTTTTTGGTTTTTGCTATTTACAGAATGCTATACTACTAAAATTTATCAGAAGCAATCAAACAAGCTAAAACTAGTGTGACATGGCAAAAACAATGTACACAGTGTGAGTACTAATATTTCCGTTTCTACTTAATACGTCACAAGACGAAAATATTCTTTGTTCGCACGTCCATCGTATCATCTTGAAGCTATTGCCAGAGTTTCTTCAGCTATGGGCTACTCTATACTAGTAGTAAGTCCACCAACACCAAAATCCATCAGGGCTGTATAGTAGGTAGACCGTAGAGTATCCACTACCAGAGTATCCCCATGCACAATAATCACTCCCCATAAAAAAACACCAATCCAATCCAATCCACTTCAAAGCCCGCAGCAAGCCATTCCTCGGCGGCAATATCACATGACTCACACATCGCATCACCTGACCTGTGTGTAAGTGTACCTACGAGGCAACCGAGCCCAAAAGAAAAGAACGAAAAAAAAAAGCGCCATTCTTGTCTTGGCCTACAATTGGTCTTGGAAAAAAGTGCCCACACAACCCACAAGGGAGAGGAGTGGGTTGTGGGTTGTGGGTTTACGAAGTGGGGAAATTAGTGGGTTATTGGAGCAGACATCATCCAACGATGGGCCAAAGATTCCGGAGTGCAGATGTTTTATGCAGCTACTGAGTACGGAGTATGTACGGAGTACTTACGCTAACAGAGTACTTACTACAGAGTGAGTGAGTGCACTTAGTGTAGGTACTTACGAGAGGAGAGGAGAGGTGGAGGTTAAGGCGAGAGCAAACCGTTCGACTAACTTCGTGGGACCCCCCCTCTCTCTCTCCACTCACTTACCTAGCCAGCTCGGTATCACCCCGTTTCCTGGTTTTGAGGTCCCACTCTGGATGAGATCCAAGGTCTGAATAAGTGCGGCAGTTAGTCGGGGGCCGGTAGAGGATAGACGGAAGATAGAGCACAGCATAGCACGTTAGGGAAGGATACAGCGAACATTGTAGAGGGAGGGAAGAGATGCAGTAGGATTGCTTGGCTATTATGGGTTGGTTGGTGGTTTTGTTTTATCCGCGAAGTAGAGTGAGTGTAGATACATACAATACTTAGTTAATACTTAACGAGTCAGAGGACTAACTAGCAGGGATGTTTGTGTTTGTGTCTGTGCTTGTGCTTGTGCTTGTGCTGGGTACGCAGTACTGCCACTGAGATATGTGGCTGGGGACTGGCTAAGCCAAGCAGTGAGTACGGAGTATAGTAGGTACTGTACCTATTCTTGATTCTATTCCCTGAAGTAGGTGTGAGGTTCGGACAGTCCCAGGAAAATAAACCCGAACATAAAAATTCCATTTCTCCGTACTGTACCTACTCCGTGCTCCGTGCTGTCTACCCCATTTTCCAATCTACAGTCCCCCCCTGACATCATCCCCGTTAACCTCGCCGTGCTCCGGGTTAGTCGACTTGCATTTGGCTCCGGGGCCTTTCCTGCGGGGGCGAGTAAGACGATCAAATGAACGGGCGAGAAACGAGGAAGAATCGCGGATTTACAGTTTTCAAGCGGGGGCCCGAGACCCGGTAGTAAATGTGGAAGTGAGTACGGAGTACGGAGTACGCAGTAGTCGGTACTAGTCCCCTCCCTATGTAGAATTCATCCAATCGTTATTCCGGGTTTTCTTCGCTTGGTAATTTCAGGAAATGGGAAATGAGGATGTGGATATCTAGGTAGGTACAAGTTGGGTATGAAGTATGGTAGAGGGAGGGAATCGGGTGGTAGTCTAGTTTCAGTTCCAAGGTCTGTGAACTACAATCTACGAGGCAGCCTGTGAAAGAGATACTAGGAAAGAAATGAGTATCTGATCAGACTACAATCTACTGTTTAATTACCTCGTAGTTAGTTAGTTTCTATGTCTACAGATGTTCATGCTAGGGCAAGGGCATCAACACCATGTGACTAGACCGACCAGTGACGTTATACCACCCACTGCTCGAGCAGCCCAGCCCAACATTCCCCGAAAAGGAATCGGTTCCAATAGACGCGATATCGGGTCCATCAGGTAACGATCTTTCTGTAGAATACAGAACAGCATACTCACATACTGAGGTACTTACATACACACACAGAGTAATGCTGAGGTTGGTAACTAATGACAGTCCTGTCAGAAAAAGAAAATCGGATCCTAATCTCCTTCTCGGGAGGTCAGCCAATGAGCCGCGTCGCGAATACAGTACTGCTAGCGACATGATTCGCATATTTGGGTCGGCATTCCTCATTCCTTTGATGGGTCTTAGTAAGTAATCAGCATAGGTATTGAGGATACTGAGGATCTGTACTTAGTACTACGGCTAAACTACCACTAACTAACTAGCTCACTCTCGTGTTCTACTATGTCCTCAACAATATGCAAGAATTCAGCAATTCAGCAATATTTTCAACACTCGCAAATATTAACCCATTTCATCTAATTAATTATCTCGAAGTATGTGTGTAGTAAATTCTCGGGATGTCTGGTATGTTAAAAGAATGTACATGGGCC
Organism: Penicillium sumatraense; assembly: GCA_020086695.1. NCBI lineage: Eukaryota > Fungi > Ascomycota > Eurotiomycetes > Eurotiales > Aspergillaceae > Penicillium > Penicillium sumatraense. The sequence continues at coordinate 65,564 of JAGIKU010000623.1, read as the reverse complement.
CACGTGTCTGACATCAATGAATGGATGAACATACTGTACACAAGTAAGGCAGTGTAGGGCAGTGTACAGTATGCTGTATGGTGTGCTGTACCTTGCTGAGAGGCAAATGCATGCCGTTAGTAACTTAGTAAGTAATGGGCATTCTCGTTTCCCCTCGGGTCCGAGCAATCGTGCATGCATAATCCAACTCCAATTCCAAACCCAGTTGAGTTCCAGTTCCAGTTCCAGTTCCATGCCGGAGGGGCGGTGGTTCAGGAACACGGCTCGATCGGTAAATGGTATGCGGGAAATTAGATCCACTCCAGTAGCAGAGTAAGGAAGGAATACATACAAGTTAGAGTTATTAGAATTATTACTCTAATGATATTATAATATTATTAAGAATACTTATAGTTATTAAAGATATTTTATTACTAGTATTACTGGTGTAAGTGTATTTGCCTTGAGTTGCCTTCTGGACGTCCGGATTAGTATTGAAAGTGGCTGGTTCGTTCCGAATCAGTCGGGTCAGTCTGTCATTGTGGCAGTTGCAGCAGCAGCAGCAGTTAGAGTAATGTCAGAAACAGTCCACTACTATCTCAGCTATAGTACTATCTATAGCTGCCAAGCAAGTGGCAGTGTCTCTACGTAGGCTAATGCTGAGAAGACGTCACTATGGGGATGACAGCAAGTCGCCTGACAGACTGTGGCAAAGGTGAGGTCTGGTGATGTCGATCAGCTAGCGTCTACTCTTAGTTACTAGTTACTAGTTACTAGTAATTAGTAACTAGCTGACTATTGTCTATTAACTACAGAGTACTCCGTACTCTGCTGCTCTGCTCTTTTAACTGTTAACGACTACGTTATGGGGCGGTAAATACAAGGTGGTACAAGCCCGCGAAGCCGCAGGTGCAGCACGGTCGCTTCTCAACATTAACCTTTTCAGCCAGGTGCAGTTCGCTCTGCATTGCTCGCTCAACCGTTGGGTTTTTCACTCTTAGCTGTGCTTTTTATTCTATTTCTACAGTGACAGAGTGGTAGTGACTAGGTAGTGACTAGTTTCTAGTTAGCAGTTAGTAGTTAACCAACAATTACTACAGTACGGTCTACTGGTATCTGTTTCTAGTCCCGTGACAGACAGTTCCGGTTTAGGCCAATTCCCAATTCCCAATTGCAGACCGAGACACGAGCCGATGCCGAAGAGTATCCGCAGACTTACGGAGTAAGTCGAGGTGCTCCGTACCATACAGTAGCTGCACTGCATTTGCACATCAGTTGGTCCCAGCTTCTAGTAGCTCTGCTGTCGAGCTCCGCTGTCGAGCTCCGCTATCGAGCGTCGGCGTCGAGCATCGACCGTCCAGCATCGAGCTTCCAGCCCTAATTCCGGCTACCCAGGTACCATCCCGGTGCAGTGGCTGGAATCCCAATCATTCGGAGCGAGGCGTCGGCTGAGATCACTTTTTTTTTTCTCCCACACATGCCAAGGGAATCCCTGCACCGGGATGCTCGAATGGTCGGGGATCGACGGCGGTGTTGGGCTGCCGGGTTCCGTTCATGCGTCTCTCGCATGGCGATCGACGGGTAGAGAGAAGCAAACGAGGAGCTGTGATCTGGACTGGTCTACGGAGTACGGTGGACGGTCTAGAGAGTGACAGCAGTCTACAGTACTCCATATAGACTGTCTAGTCTAGTAGTGTATGGCTAGTCAGTCATAGCTCCAGCTCCCAAGATCGGGCTGGTCTAAGCTTCACAAGTCAGCTGGACTCGATGACATCGTGTTGGTCACGAGGGCGGCGGAGCCAATGGCGGTGGTTCCTGAGAAAATCAGGCTGGTCACCCGACTTGCAGAATTGATCATACTAGCAGCTTAACATTAGCATTAGCATTAGTATTAACTGTTGACTGTTGACTGTTGAATGTTAACGTTGAGTAGTTAATTAAAAGTTACTATATACATCATATACAGAATATTAATACACTCATATAGAATAGATAGTTATACCTTATACTGTATACTGACTATATCTCTGTATCAATGATATCATACTTGGATGGTACTGTACTGGTTATACCGTATTGAGTATTGAGTATTGAATAGTAAGCACAAACCCAGAGGGGTCTTTATGAGGGGATTGAGCACAGAATAGAAACTATTTCTAGTAAGAAGGCTAGAAATAGTACTCTGTAGGCAAAGACTTCTTTGATCAAGATCAGAAGATTGCTTACAAAAGGTATACTATACCCTTATAACCAACTATTCTGTATCTATTGTGTATAAGAGTATCCATAGTATACTTCCGGAATTGCCCCCTCTCTGCCTCTTCCCACCTCTGCTCTGTCTCTCTCATCCCTCCCTCCCACTCACCTCTTCCCCCCTCATCCACTTCACGTCTATCTTCCCCATTTCATCTCCCAATTTGATATTTGATCCTCCCCCCAGTACTCCGTACTTCCTTTTAGCTTCCCCATCACCCCACTCTCTTGCCTTCTTTGGGTGTACTTCTTTCTTTTTCTACAGGTGCACAGTACCACTCACAACGTCACTTCCGACTCGCCCTGAACCCGAATTTGGTCTTGGTGTCCCGTCGAACCCGCCCACCCTACAAACCCCCATTTCTCCCCTCATTGGCCCGCACTCTCAACTGCTGCCCATTCACCTTCGTGCCTCTCCTCTTCTCTCCCTCTCTCACTCTTCCTTCTTGGCACCTCTTCGTCGTTTCCCTTCACCACCCCCCCGTTCGGACTTTCCGCCCAACCCACCCCTCCCCCTCCCCCCTCCCTAAGCTTCTCCACCGCTTACTCCCTGCCCAAAACGGATTCTCTTCTTCCTTCTCGATAACACTTCCTCCCAGCGATGTCACAGAGTCGGCCTGGGCTGATCCCAAGTTTGCGCATGGGCGGTAAGATCCCCTCCATCTCTAACCTCACTCCTCACTCCTCACTGTCCCGACCTTGATCCATGATCCATGATCCATCGCTTGACTCGTCATCCAATTCCACCCACTAACTTTCAACAGAGGTCATCCGCGAGAAAGTCCAAGATGGACTGACCGGTGAGGCAAAGGAAATCGCCTATACGCAATGTAAGATCGTCGGCAATGGTTCCTTCGGTGTCGTGTTCCAGACCAAGATGGCTCCCAGCGGCGAGGACGCTGCCATCAAGAGAGTCCTCCAAGACAAAAGGTTCAAGGTAGGCGGTTTCATCCGGATCACTAACGTACACCAAACATCCATCTCACATCGACTGTCTCCTCTAGAACCGTGAACTTCAGATCATGCGTATCGTGCGCCATCCCAACATCGTGGAACTAAAGGCTTTCTATTACTCCAATGGCGATCGTGTATGTGTCCAGTCCCTGGTTCCCACCCTGGCACCTCCTCCTTCCTCACTCCGAGGCCACTCCATTTCGCTGACTGGATCTCCTTCCTCGCAACAGAAAGATGAAGTTTACCTCAACCTGGTTCTCGAGTATGTCCCAGAGACCGTTTATCGGGCATCGCGCTATTTCAACAAGCTCAAGACAACCATGCCGATGCTGGAAGTGAAACTTTACATTTACCAGCTTTTCCGGTCGCTGGCATACATTCACTCTCAAGGAATCTGTCATCGAGACATTAAGCCTCAAAATCTCCTCTTGGATCCTAACACCGGTATCCTGAAGCTTTGCGACTTCGGCTCCGCTAAGATCCTCATCGAAAATGAACCTAATGTTTCCTACATTTGCTCTCGCTACTACCGAGCCCCGGAATTGATTTTCGGTGCCACCAACTACACAACTAAGATTGGTATGTCCCATCTCCCGCCTCCCGTGTCTGTCGATTTGGTTGATGTGTGCTAATTGTGTAGATGTCTGGTCAACTGGTTGTGTTATGGCGGAGCTGATGCTGGGTCAACCTCTCTTCCCCGGTGAGTCGGGTATTGACCAGCTGGTGGAAATCATCAAGGTTCTTGGCACACCGTCTCGTGAACAGATTCGTACGATGAATCCCAACTACATGGAGCACAAATTCCCTCAAATTAAGCCACATCCCTTCAACAAGGTGAGTTTGCCAGTCCTCTTGCTTCTTATTACCGCATGCTGACCAATTCAGGTCTTCCGCAAGGCTCCCCCGGAGGCTATTGATCTGATTTCGGCTCTTCTGGAATACACACCCACACAACGATTGTCAGCAGTCGAAGCAATGGTCCACCCCTTCTTCGATGAGCTCAGGGATCCTAACACCCGCCTACCCGATTCGCGCCACCACAACAACCCCTCCAAGGATCTCCCCGCCTTGTTCGATTTCTCACGGCATGGTAAGTACATTGGTGATGTGATCGGAATGGAATCCAAAACCGCCTGAGGTGACATATATGCTGATTTTACAGAACTCTCCATCGCTCCCGAAATGAACAACAAGCTTATTCCCCCTCATGCCCGCCCCGCCCTCGAGGCCCAGGGTCTCGACATCAACAATTTCAAGCCCCTTTCGAAGGAAGAGATGATGGCTCACCTCGACTGAGCAATCCATGATGCCCCGGCGGGAAAGTCGTCTATTCGTATTACTTTCCCCATTCGACGGTAGAATCCCAGGGCGTATCGACCGAGTATCATCACGTCGTAAACGGGAACGAATCGGAAAGCACGAAAACCGGCGGGGCTGTACACTTCTTTTTGATTTCATCAGCCGGCTCGCATGGCGGGACTAGATCAGTCACAGGCGATGTCGTGATGGAAAGATAAAGCGGGGGATATGAAATGAAATGGTTGACATCTGTTTTCATGGCTAAGCGGGAATCGAATGGCCAAGATAAGATTCGGTTGAAATATTGAAATGGAAATGGAAATGGAAAGGACAGGCGAGGAGGAGGATGAGGATCAGGAGGAGGCTGATGATTGTCACGCAACGGTGGGAGGTCATGGCCTGGAGTTTTATTATTTTGAGGTGTCTGCGACAACTCTTGGGAGGAAAAAGTGATACCCTTAACTGTGCAAGTTTGCCTTCCAGGATTGAAGACTGCGACTGCATGGCTTCATCTTCATCGGTCGAGGGAAAGGAAAAACACACAAAACTAAACCACAACAAAAAATGCAGTTCCGTCCTCGTTCGTTTTTTTTATTTTCGACCCTCGGGACATTCGATATGCATCACCGATGGGATGGATGGTTCTGGAGGTTTTTCGTTTTCTTTCCTTTCCTTTCCCATAGCGGACTTTGGTTTGGCTTGACCCGGTCTTCTGTGACTTCCTTCTCGACTTGCAGCACTAGAAACCTTGTTTATTTTCTTCCCTTTTGCTCTCTCTCTCTCTATCCATCTTTTTTTTTATGTTATTTGCGTTTTATTTGCACTATGCACTATGCACTCTGCCCAATTCTCTACCTTTATCCTGTTGCAATGTCATTATCCTAGCCAATCAGGCTGGACTGGTCTAGTCAAGTCTACGTCTACTCTACCTACTCCGGTCTGCCCTGCTCTGATCTGCTCTACTCCCCCTTATCCCATCACCCATTCCCTCCCCATCCCCTCCTGTCGCCGGCGATGAGCTACATCCAATTCTGAAGCAAACGGTTTCCCTTGTTTCACCCCGGATCAGTTTTGTAAATTTCAAATGTGCTTGTGCTTCACCTGCACTGTAGCCTTCATTTCATTCCGGCGTGCAATTGCAATATCGTTATCCTTAGGTAGTCCAGTTCTAGTCCTAGTCCAGTTTTAGCCCATGGTTATGCCTGTGTCTATGGCTATGGTCCCGTTCGGTCGCAAGATGAAGTCGTTACAGCAATTACCAATAAATTTACGTTTATCAATAGTTCATTTATGAAGTTGACTAGATACCTTTTCCTTTTTTCCTTTTTTCCTTTTTCTTTAGATGTCAACTTTACTTACTTGATTATCAGCCTAGTAATGAATGTACCAGTATCCATTTTGCATTTCGCTTGCTTCTAATTGCCTCCAAGTACTCCGTACTTACTGCTGTAGGTATGTAAGGTCTCTCCCTCTCTCTGCAGTCCGGCCCGGAAAAACATCCCCCCGACTCCCTTCGCAAAGGAAGCTCAAGCTCAACCATTGATCATCCCGACCAACCCCATCATACCTCCAATTCCCATTTCACCCCGGTCCTCCATTGCCACAATGGCCGAATACGAGCGTCGAAATAATGGTTATCGAGGTGGAGGAGGTGGACGGAAACGTCGTTATAGAGGTTAGTAATACACATACACCTGGCATACACCTACCTGGCTTGGATGGATGCGCGCTTTGATGTTGCGAAGCAAAGCAAGCGAAGCTCATGGCTAATGAGGCTCGTTCTAGATGATGACGATTATGACCGTCGACCTCAGAGAAGAAGATATGAAGAACCGCTTTTTGTGCAGGTTCGGAGGCAGCTTTTGACTATTGCTGAGTCTGTATGTTGAATTGAATCTTTGGTTTTTGGATTGGTTTGGTTCCGTTACGCGCCGCGCCGCGCTGCGCAGGAGTGAAACCTTTGTCCTTTGTGGAAAGCCTTGCTAATGAGGTTTTCTGGCGATTTTAGGCCGCGCGAAGAGTTGAGGATGATATTGTTAAAATTGCTCATTCTGTTACGGATCATTATGAGGATGAGGAATTGAGGGATACTTTGATTAATATTTCTCTTGATCTGTACGTCTGTCTTTGTCTTTACGATTGAGTCTGCTGTATGTGTGACCTTGGGCTAACTCATTGCGCAGTGTCCTGGAACAACCTATGAAAATCCCCTTCGTTGCCGCAGTCACCCTCGCTACGCATAACCTTAAGCCGGAACTCAGTGCTGGAGTGTTGAAGAAGGCTAGCGACCTCTTGCAGAAACATATCAATGCGGGCTCGTGGCGCGAGGTTAAGCTTTTGATTCGATTCTTGGGTAGTTTGCAGGCTATCTTTGAGGGAGATGGTGTTTTCCCGCTTTTGGAGGAATTCTTTGCTAGGGCGGTTGATCTTCAGACTGCTTCTTCTGAGGATGTAAGTTGGCTTGGGTTCCGGAAATGAAGAGAGAGCTGAAGACTGACGATTTTCTAGCTTCTCGGCCTCGAATTGGTCAAGATCATCCTCTTCACTCTTCCCTATGTGATGTCCTCCCCTGCGACTGGCTTCGAAGCCCAGGCCTCGGCCCTCCTCGAAAAGACCGACATCATCGCATCTACCCCCCACGCGCTGGTCGACTTAGTCAATACCTTCAGCCCCGACGAGAACAAAGAAGCTGCTGGACCTAGTGTGATTGGATTGATGCAAGGACAACTTCAAGCTGAAGCCAACCGCGGCTGGGAACTGAAGTGTCTCCCCCGTCCATGGAAGAGCGTCCAGGAAGAAAATGAGGAACAAAAGCCCTTCGAGGTCTTGACCAAGGTCCCATTCCCACAAATCAGCGTACCAAGCCCAGTCCCCAACGGCGCGCGACCTCTCTTCCCGGAAGTCTATCTATCAGTGTACGCCAACCAGGAGATTCACACCGTGCCCCCAACTTCAGACATCACATGCTCCATCTTGCGAGACGCGTTGGTCGACACGATCAACCTGCTGGACTTCAACCGAGTCGCCACAGCCAAATACCTCATTGACATTGACTGTTACTTCACTCCATACACATTCGTTAAGCGCGCAACTCCATTTGATCGCATGCGCGATCTAGCCGGAGAAGGACAGTCATGGAAACCGGAAGATGTAGCCGTTGACGCAGTTTTCTCTCAACTATACCAACTGCCAACCCCCGAACACAAACTCGTTTATTACCATTCGGTTTTAACTGAGTGTTGCAAGATTGCCCCTGCGGCTATTGCACCCAGTTTGGGTCGTGCTATTCGTTTCCTTTATAACAATTTGGAAACTATGGATCTGGAACTGAGTAATCGGTTCTTGGATTGGTTCGCTCATCATTTGAGTAACTTTGGCTTTACGTGGAAGTGGAGCGAGTGGTAAGTAGCTCAGCACCAGCACCAGCCGATGCGCAGCAGAGCAGAGCAGAGCTAACTGATTCTAGGGTCGATGATCTTGAACTTCCTGCCATTCATCCCAAGATGGCCTTCATCAATGGTGCTCTGGATAAGGAGATTCGTCTTAGCTTCGCGCAACGAATTAAGGGTACTCTTCCCGAGCCTTACATTCCCTTGATCACTGAAGGCAAAGAGAAAGACACACCCGAATTCAAATATCTGTCCGAGAGTAAGCATCAGCCATCAGCATGGCCATCAACCTTGACTTTTCTTTAGCAAACGCTTACTGACCGCTACAGTGACACCATACTCGAAAGAAGGCCAAGAACTAGGCCAACTAATCCGCAAAAAGGCCACAGACGAAGAAATCGCGCCCGTGATAACCTCAATCGAAGAACAAGCCCAAGGCCTCGGCGTCTCTGATCCCAAAATCCCATCAACAGACGCATTCGTAACAGCAATTTGCTTCGTCGGATCTAAATCCCTCTCCCACGTCCTCTCCTGCATCGAACGCAACAAGGAAAGACTCCTAGCAATCGGTTCTGAATCCCCGGCCGCAAGACTTCAAATCATAACATCAGTCATGGAATATTGGACCGATCAACCCGGAATCGCAATTAACATCATTGACAAATTACTAAACTACACGATTCTGTCACCACTTTCCGTGTTAGAATGGGCTTTGACGGAATCCATTGCTGCGGGCACAATTCTTTCAAAACCTCATATTTTTGAAATGATTTCGGCAACGGTTGGTAAAGTGACGAATCGGATGCGTCAAATTGTTGCGGCGAGAACTTCGGATGGTCTTTATGAACCTCAACTTAGTGTTTTGGATGAGACCCTAACCCGCGAACGTGGTGAGATGCAGTCTCTTTTCAAATTTATTGAGGATGCGATTGTTTCGGTTGCGGCGGGTAGTAATGATGAACTTATGGAGAGAGGGGATGGGTCGGGAGATTTACCTGAGGATGAAATTATTCGTCAGTGGGGTCGGAGGTGGTTGAGGGTTTTTAGGAGGAAGGTTGGTGTTGAGGAGGCTTTTATTAATGATGCGATTGTTAATGCTACGCCTGTTGGGACGCAGGCTCCTGAGGGTGGAGTTGGGGGTGAGGCTGAGGCTGAGACTGGATTTGAGGTTGATGGGGAGGGAGATGTTCAGGTGCAATAGTTGGCTGCGATGCAAGCAAGGTTGCAATGCAAGCGAGACTATTGTAGCTGGTGGTGAGAAATGAGTTTGTTGTATTAGTATGATATGTAGAGGTTCGATGATATGTATTTGATTTGATTTGTTCAAGTTCTACTTGTGCTAATTGAAGGGTGTACTTAGGCTGGTAACTATCAACTATTCTTACCTCTTCATCCTCTACTAGAATCTTCTGCTAGACTACTAGTAGCACAGTATACTATAAACCACGTACAAGGTAGATTGTTCTCTGCACTTTGTACCTACCCCTAGTCCAAATGTAAGATAATCAAATTATGATAACATGCTTTAGACAACCCTCGTGTCGCTACCCATCGTGTTACACTATCCTCCATACATGCGCCATATTATCATCACTATAGCATAAGACTACACTACACTACATTAGTGTTGTAGGGAAGTAGGTAGTGGGTCAGGTCAGGTCAGATCTCATCCGATCCGATCATATAATTCAGACTAAAATTCAAATTCAAATTCAATCTTGTACTACCCCAGAGGATACTCCATACATATGCAGTAAACCACTAGTTTCTTCAAGCCAGCCATGGAGGTACCAACTAAGTATGTAAGTAAGTAGTATTACGACTACTGTGGTAGGTGGGTGGGCTTATTGTGGCTGGCTGAGGTGGGTCATGCGTGGTGGAGACTGGAGACTGGATATATGGCCCGGGTTACTCAGATTTATCACAAGTATACTCTTGCTACCTAGAGTATGGAGTAAACTGAATGCTGATACCTGCTTGGGTTAGTTAGATCATATTTTGGCTGAGTATGGTGGATGTGGATGTGGATGGTAAGGGATGGGAGGGAAATTAAACCCTTTTCTTCACTTTGTATTGGTAGACTAGCATAGGTATGCTGAATAGAATTAATGAGATTCGATATTTTCTGGGTTTATTAGTGTAGTCTTATTTCCCAGTTTGAAAAAACTATTGATCAATTATAGAGGTCTGGATAGGAATACTTCCTCTCCCGGTTTCAAACTAGGTTAGCAATTAACAAAGTAAAATATACTAAACATCAGACAAAAAGCATCATAAAAGTATTTCTAGTATAGTAAGATCCCCTTAATATAGTATAATATTAAATCTAACTTTCGAAACATCTTTAAAATAAAAAGAAAAAGAAAAACCCCTCGTGGTATCGTATCATAACATACATCTAACCGAATCCATCAAAAAGCATATCCATATCCATATCCATAGCCCATAAAGATATCATAGTCACAGAAAACACAAGCAAGCAAGCACAAACAAACAAACACGAACACCGAAAGAAACCATTCCTTTCTCCAGCTCCAAATCAAGCTCACTTCAGTCCATCAGTACCGAGAATAACCTAAACCCTAAGTAGTACTCCAAGGTCTATCCAGGGTCTATCCATCCATCACCTCCTCTCATAAAAATATCCCCCCTCATCAACATCACTACTAGACCCCCTCGTATAAACCGAAAACCCATCCTCAAAACTTCCCCTCCTAATCTGAATCTGAGACTGTAACTGCGAATGCAACTGTGCTGCAGATAACTGCCCTGAAGAAACATCCGATTCCATAGATGGGGGGCGTTTTATCGACAGGGGATTGTTGCCGTTTGCCAAAGTACTTGCCAATGACTGCGAGTGTGCTTGGGAGTGAGACAGGGATCGAGTTTCACCCTTAATCAGTCTCTTGGTACTTATTCTTCGATCTTTGCCTCGACCTTTGATGCCCTTGTTACTGTTTTTGTAGAGTGTTGCGAAGTATTCCCATAGTTCGCGGTCTCCGGGGTTGGCGGGGCCTTGTTCGCTTATTGTTGTGAAGCGGTGGGTTAGGGTTCGGAGGGTTGTTGAGTGGAATTTGTTTTGGTGGGACTAGAAAGCTGTTAGTTTTATCTTTCTTTTCTTTTTTTGTTCTTGTATTGCTGTGCTGGATTGTAGTGCAATGCAAGGCTGTATGTAGTGTTGGGCGGATGCTGGGTGGTGGCTCACCTTCAAATTCCCCAACTGAGTAAAATTCTTCCCACAATCATCAAGTAAACAAGTAAAAGGCTTTGCTTCTAAATGAGTTGTTTTATGAGCGCGAACATTTCCCCTCTGAGCGAATCGCTTATGACATAGATCGCATTCGTATGGTTTTTCGCCTGTGTGACGACGTTGATGGGTCTGGTTAAAGTAAGTAAGCGTCAGCTTTGCCCTTTGCTTGCATGCGTTTCATGCTTTGCCCGGTTTGTACACCCTTCAAGGGGGCGGGGAGGAGGGGGAGTCTTACTTTTAGGTTGCCTAATTGCGAGAAACGTTGTCCGCATGATGGCTCCTTGCATACCTGTATGAATCTGCGTCAGCCGAGTTGAAAGAAACGTTGGGAGGAGGGGCTAGACTGTGCTGGTCTGGTCTGGTCTGGTCTTGTCACTCACAAATGGTTTATCACCGGTATGGGCTCTAGTATGAATGTCCAGGTGAGTCTTTTGAGCGAAGCTTTTACCACAGTTTGGCAAAGTGCAGGTATATTTTCTCTTTTTTCCGGATCTGGATAGTTGGCCTTCGTGTGTGAGGAGGGCTTGAGGTGGGGACATTGAGTAACTGGATGTTGGATTTGGAGGATAACCGGGCGGAGCTAATTGTTGAAGAGATGGGAGGGATTGCTGTTGAATTGGCGAGGAGGAGTTTGAAGGCTTTGCTTGAATTGCTTTCATGAGGACGTCGACTTCTGTTGAGAATTCGGTGGATGGTCCGTCCTTTTTTTCGCCATCGTTTGAACCCTTTTGTTGACCTTGTGATGCATCTGGTTCTGATTTGCAGACTTGTGATATGGCGTTCTTTGCTGGGCGGATTTCTGGAAGAGATGATGAGGCGAGGGAGGGTGGAGGGTGATGATGATGGGAAGGATGATGGGGATCGCTTAAGCAAGAGGCTGGGCGAATCTCTGGGAGTGATGGAGGGTGATGGTCGCTTAAACGCGAGGAATTGAGAGGTGGTGGTTGATTGGCCACGAAGTATTGATGGTGTGAGTTGTGATGGCCTAGGGGTCCGAAGTTATACGGAGTTGTGCTTGAGGAGTATGGGGTTTGGTATGGTAATGAGTATGAAGTCGTGGTCGGGTGAGAGTAGTAAGGAAACAATGGTGAATCCATAGTTCGACGATGGGAGAATGAGCCCACGCCATGACCAGGGAATTCGTAGGAAACTGGTTCAGCAGTCTCCATAGTGGTGGTAGTAGGCAAAGGGATACTCAAGGAGTTCCTTTGCTTTTTTACCCCAGGTTTCCAGTTTCCACGCGGGTGACAGGTACGCGATGGCAGGTCTCAGCAAGGACAAAGGATAAATTGAAATCAAAACCTCAGCTGTGGTCACCAGTGGTAACAGCTAGGATAAACCCTTTAGTTCAGGCAAAGGCTTAGCAAGTTGCTTAGAACAATTTGGGTTCTGTCCAGCGAGTTGCTTTTGCCTTGAAGCAAGAAGCAAAAGTAGCTTTTGAATATCAAGACAGGCCAGAGTGTAACTTACACTCGGGCCGGGGGTCGATCTTATAGTATAGCAGAAGCAGAAGCAGTGAGGCTGCAGAATCATGGAATGAACTTTTTCAGTTGCAGCATTTGAAATGATTGTCAACTAGTGATGATCACCCGGGCCCAAGAATATCTTGTATGACGTTCCCAAGAAAAGGAGGGCTAGTTCGAGGCCAGACGTGCATGGGCGATCTCCCAGGGATCATGGATGAGGCGACCTGAAAAGTGCCACATCGTGGGCGCATTGTAACACGGGGGTAATTAAATATAAGTACGAAATAGTAAAATAAAATAAAATAAAATATTTTTAATATTAAAAATGATAATTATAATAATTATAATAATAATATTAATAAAACAAGCCAAAGGTGACTACCCTTTCCCATAAAATGACTAGTGGGTGTAAAATGGAGGGGGAGAAGTCTCGGTGAGGGTCACACAGAATACTCTCAGCCGCGACTGGCGACAGAAGTCACGTTCTCTTTTTGCCCTAATCAGAGCAGAGCATCAACATCAGCATTCTACATTGTATAGCTAGATATTCTATAGAGTATATCTACTTACTCTATTCTACTCTGCACTATGCTGTATACCATGCTGTACATACTCTTTTCTTTTCTTTCTTCTTTCTTTTCTCATCTCCTCGAGGGCGGGCCGGGCCTTCGGGCTTTCAGAGTGGACCAGGGATCTGCAGTCTAAGTCGACAGGTCCAAGTAAGCCGATCCTCATTGGGGCCCATCCGGATGCGCCCGCCCGATAGTCGCCAATAGCGTCGATGCTCTTCCTGAGAATATCCTGGTTAGCCGCTGAAAATTATCTCAGCGATCTGGATCTGCCCACCATCGTAGTGCTCCGAGTGCCCCGTACGTACCCCTACTCCGTGCTCCTGCGTAGAGTTAATTTAAAGGAAAGTGTAGGAGAAGGCAAAGGCGGCTTTTACTATAATTACCACTCACTCATACTGTACAGTACAGCAAGCTCATGTCAGTTTCAGGTGAGTACCAGTGTCAGCGTAAGCGTCAGCAACCAAAACCAGTGCCCCAGTTGCCCCCAGACAGACAGATCCCCCCCAGACACCCAGACCCCCTGCACGGCTTCTCCGAGTCCGACTGTTCCTGCAGGGATCGGTATCTGGTCACGAACTCCTACCCAAATAGGCTGGTGGCTAATACTGCACCAAGTATCCACGAAGGATGGTACGAAGTACTCCGTGTAGTACAGATCACAGATCGTATCAGGAATATCACTCATGGAGTATAGTATGTAAGAATCGGGGAACCACACGAGGGGTTAGTGTTCCTGGCTGTACGGAGTACTGTACCTACTCGGTACTCTGTCTGTGCTGAAGGTACGTGAAGGGGGGTGAGGACAAAGTACGAGATCCACTTCCCCCATAATGATCGACTGATTTTATTTCTTTTTCCTTTAGCAGATTACTGTACTCCGTACCTACAGTGCGCTGCGCTATACAGGAGATACATTAGATTTAGATACTATTTACAAATTCTTCTTATTATTCGGAGTATGAGTATCACTCGCATCGCATCGCATTACTCCTGTCGCTGTCGCTGTCACCCACGCACTCTGCCTGTCACTTCTACCTAACTATTACTATTTACTATAGTAATTACTATTTACAGATTCTAACTACCAGCGAACCATTTGCCTACTGCATTAGTCTTACCAAGTTAGTCTTAGTCTTAGCCTTGTAAGTGATAGCCTAGCCAGTCCAGCAGTCTGGCAGTGCCAGTGCCAGTGCCAGTGCCAGTGCCAGTGCCAGTGCCAGTGCCAGTGCCAGTGCCAGTGCCAGTGCCAGTGCCAGTG